>JBBMOC010000091.1:796551-1141155 GCA_037975185.1 Centropyge bicolor | reverse complement strand
CACAACAGGAGGCTTCTGTGTCACCACCGTCACACCACTCACACCTGGAAACAACAAGATGACACAGAGTCAAGAGAAACACACAGGCTGATGAATCCAACATGAGCTGAAAGCTGCAGTGAGTGGGCCTCCTTACATGTGAGAGCAGTGATGAGAGAGCAGAGGGTCCCCAGCATGTTGTCAGTGTGAGCTGAGAATGGCCTTGTGTCTTGGAAAGTCAGCTTCCTGCGGACAGAAGAGAGGCTTTGGAGGATGAGGAGAGGAGGAGCTGGACCAGCAATTTAATACAACACTGAAGGTGAGAGGGACTGACAGGAGGAGGAGCTTTGCTGAAATCTGTTTGTGGCCCTCGTCTTATTTGTCTATATTTTTTATCAGTTTATGAGATTTCCTCGACCCCCAGCCTGAAGGAAAAAAAGGTTGATCCAATGAATCACAGTCTGAAAACATTTCCTGTAGTTTTATTGTAATACTTGTTTCATATTTTTTGGATTTGTGACATGCAACCAAGTTTGTCTAATCTTTGAATCAAATTTTCTTGCTTGAGCAGTAGCATTTCCAAAAATCATTTTTATATGATTCACATTCACAAGTTTCAAGGAGACACTTATTACAGGACATTCACACATTTACACCAATACACATGTAAAAAGTAAAATGATGAAACTCGCTAACAATAAAACCTCTGTTTGTTTCCAGTCAAGGGCAGTTTTGTCGAGAGCTGAAACTAAACCTCTGCATTTGCATGAAGCTAAATAAAGACAGGAGGCCTGCAGCTGCATCCTGCACATGAGAGAGTGGACTTGAAAAATGAGTCCTCACATCTGGTGACATCTAAAGGTTGCAATTTTTTTCTGCTTTGCTTTGCCTTTCTAATAGTAATCCTGTGCTGCTCTCTAGTGTGCATTCAACAGAATAACAACACTGTGCAATGTATATTTTGCCTCATTACTTTTCACAAGGTCAAAGTAATACATTTTTCATCTATTACATTAATAAAGAATCATCTTATCTTAAGTGTGATTTGAGTAATGCCATGCAATTGCTTCCTCAATCAAGAATTTATATAATAAGTGAATTCAACCTCTATGAATAAAAAAGTGCAAAACATATTTAGTGAAATTGTGTAGCACAATGCAATGCAATGGCTGTCATTTGTGAATTTTTAATTATGTCTGAGAGACTGTGGTTTGTTGTGGTCTCACAAAATGACTTTTCCTGCTTTACTGCTGACAACCAGCAGAGGGCCAAGAGCAAAACATAACTGTGTGTGTGTGTGTGTGTGTGTGTGTGTGTGTATGTGTGACAGAGAGAGAGATAAGATGTTGAGGGAGGAGGAATTTTAGGTATAAATGCAATGTAGCATGAGCAAGCTCACTTGGGCTACTTTGGTTTAAAGAGCATGTCTCTCTGAAGAACTTGTCCTACACATGTGGTGTCTGTACATTTGTTGACTTTGTTGATTTGATAATTTGCACAAATCTACTGAACAGAAAACAAGTTGCATATTACATGTACATTGAGGTCCAATCAATAAAAGATGAACTAGGCTCATAACACTGAAGCCTTCTTCTATGAGTCTGTAGCAGCCAGTGCTGTTAAAGCTGTGAAGGAAGGCCAGCCAGGTGACCAGGTTGGAACCGGACACTTCGGAGGAAGAGGTGGAGAGGAGGACGACAATGAAAGCCAGCTTGAATAACCACGATAGCAGACAATGCTTCAAACATGGATGGTGCTGCAAAGAAGGTACAGATTCTAAAAAGTAGATGCTTCACACACACCTTCAGCCTGGCAGCACAGAAGATCTATACAATCAGGACAGTCTGGAAGTGGACACCCAAGATTAGTGTATCTGACCAAATGTCAAACATGGTCAAAATCTCCCCATCTGTTCCTGAGTTATGGCATTGAATAATTTCCAGGAAATTGTTTTTGCTGAACATTATGATGTCACAGTGAAGTTGACCTTTGACCTTTTGGACATAAACTATCATCATTTTATCCTATTGATTATTTGTGTGACATTCTGTCTGAATTATGGCCAAAAACATATTTTCACAATCAAATATAGTGACCTTTGACCACCAAATTCTAATCACCCTTGAGTCCAAGCAGATGGCAAATTGCACCCAGGCAGAAGTCCAGGCATGATATAATAGAAGCTCCTTCAGTTCACAGATGAAGAAGCTTCTTGGATGAGAAGCGAAACATCTTCAAATATCTACAACCAGGTCCAGCTGAATTTGACCCAACCCTTACTTGAACATTAGCAACGTTTTGCTATGGTGACGCCTGCGCTGCCTGCCATTCCTCACCTGTCCACGTCGCCCTGTTCAGTTTCCCTGCCTCTGCCAGTCACCTGACCCTGAGCCACTTCCCCCTGCAGCTCCATAACATGGGTAAAATATCACTCAGCTAGTGGGGTTATTTAACAGTGACACACAAATGTGGCCCTAATGGACCCAGGACACGGTTTAGCTGACCCACTGCTCCAGAGTCTCTGAAGACAACCAGGCTGTTGACCTTGTTGTCCGGCTGCTTATGTCCTTGGAGCCTGCTCCTCTGTGTCCTCCCTCGCCTCCATCCACACGCACCTGGTGGCATGTCAGGACAGAAGAAATGATGATGCCCCTAATTTATGGAGGCATGTCAGTAAAATGTCTCACACTACACACACACACACACACACACACACACACACACACACACACACACACACACACACACACACACATAAGAAATGTTTGCGTAAAGTATGCCAAAAAGAACCAGCGCGCAAAAGGATGTCGTCTCCAAAGTAAAAGCAAAACACCAGCCGTCAAGAGAGCAAGTGTTTTATTTTGAAGGCATTAAACGGAAGCACTTTCATCCTCTCTGTGGCGTGACTCTGGTGCAAGATGTCGCTCATTCTTTCTGTGCCCGAGCTGGAACCAAATGCGCATCGCTGACCGACGCATCCTTTTCAAAAACGAGCCGGCTGATCCTTCTTTAAAACAGCGTTTTGCACGTGATCCGGCACAAGAGGTTTATTCTGAAAGGAACACAAATGGGAGATGATCAGATGTTTGCAGCGGTCAAGATTAAATAGGTGTGAATAAGGACAGTATAGGTGCAGTAAATCCGTCCAGAATAGGCGCCACACTGGATGTTGCTGTCAAACAAGTGAGCTGACAGATGTGCTGAAATGTCAACAACTGTCTCCAGATCTGCTCGAGCTGAAGGTGGAGCTGGATTTTCCGGGGCTCTCTCTGGGAAGGAATAAAATGCTGCGTATTGCTGCCTCCACCACAGGTCACTTGAATCTGAGACGCACCTGAGTCTGGATTTTATTCTTGACCTTCTCCTGTTCAGGCTTTTGCTGTTGTCTTCTGCAGGATGCTCCTTGCCCTACATGTGATTGTCATGTCTTCGGCGTTCTTCAATCCCAGTTTTGCCTTCAGCTCCCACTTTGATACAGGTAAGTGTCACACTGATGAGAGACTTTATCCATTTGCTGCAGACGTGCTTGTGATTTTTACATTTCTCCATCATGGAGCTGGTGTTGGATGCAAGGCCGTGTGTCTTGGTGCTGTATCATTGCATACATCATTGTCATAACATCATCCTCCTCCTCCTCCTCCTCCTCATCATCATCATCATCATCTTCACAGTGGGCCTAAACTTCTAATGATTACCTCAAAATCTTTCATCCAGTCCATCATAGCTTGGTGACAAGGGGGTTGAAAGTGCACAGATGTGTCCTGCAAAGTCCTGCACATCCGTCCCTGAGCGTGTGCGTGTGTGTGCTGTGATCAGGGTGTGTGTGTGCTACATTACAGAGGTGACCTGCTGACAGAGGTGTAGGGCCCTGCTGCCTCGAGGTTGCGGTGCTTGGTGCCCGTTTGGATGCAGCGTTTCGATCATCCTCTGGGCGTGATGGCATCCTGGGCCAAAGGAGAACCCAGGCGCTGCTGCAGTGCTCCGGGGACCCCCCCAGAGCAGGAAGTCATGCCTGTGCTTCCAGCCCGTGCGAGGGCTTGAATTAGAGCAGAATAAATAACCGTGTGGTGTAAACAGGACTGCGAGGGTCCCTGCACTGAAGCGCAGTGTGCTGAGCATACAAATGACAGAGTGAGCTCAGTGGCTCTCAAGTTTCAGCCTCTATCTGTCCTCCCCAAACTGCACACTCTCAGTGATCTCTGATCCCTCTTTGTGCAGTTATTCCACCTTCATCTACCTTCCTGTGACCCCCCCCCCTCCACTTCTCTTCTTTGCATCTTTTCTTACACTGTGACTCTAAAAGGGGCCTCAATTTAAAGCCAAATAGATCAATCATAGGTATGTTGTCCCTTAGGTGTTGGGAAGTTTGTGCGACAACATTGTAGTGGTTATTATAGCAACATAGCAAGACAAGTGAAACGAGTATTTTTGCATATCTAGAATTGACTCTTTTACCATCACACAGAACATTTTTGGATGCAAAGCTTAAGAGAATGTTTATGCATTAATACACAAATCTGCAGATCACTCATAATATAAGATGTATACGATGATATGACATCACAGCTGGCGAGGATTTGTTCATATATAATGCTTGACCTCTTCCAGACAATATTCTGCGTTGCGTTAAAATATACTGCAAAGAGGAACAGAGATGGGTTTAATGTTGAGATATTTGGAAAACCATGACAAAAGCAGTTTTCGCTGTGGAGGTGGTGGTGGATGCTGAGCTGGCTTTACATGGTCCTGTGCAGTGAAATATGATACAAACCTACCAGAGGAGTATAATCTTTTAATTTGAGGCCAGATAAATGGCTCCCAGCTGAATTATGGGTAAATTGCCGGCTAACTGTGGCTCTTCTGGGGCATCTTCTAATTTAATTGTCTTGGTATTTTCTTCCTGGAGGAGATCACAGGTTTTTTTTTAAAAAGTCTCCTTTCTTCAGGCCGACGGCGGCTGTATGAATAGCCTCAGTGACAGCTCAGGATGGAATGAGCACATGCGCTGGGATTGGTTATTTTCAGATGGAGGGGTGGGGCACAAGTGGGCCTGCACATGTAGCTTGTATGTAGCTGGGCTGGAGGACGGGGTCTGGATGGTCACTCCCCTGCCATGATGATCTACATTTCGCACCTCGGCAGCGATCCTGCTCCTTCCTAGTAATTGGACGGAGAATCAATGTTGTCTAGGCGATGGAGGGGGGCGTGTGAGGAGGAGCCAATCATTTTCATGGCCAGCGCTAAGGACAGAGAAATGCTAGAGTCCCTTAAAGGGGAGGGACACACAGCTTTCAATCAGCTGGAGTTGCTGATTATGCTGTCTTTGAGGCTGAGGGGTAGATTGATAAAACACACTTACATTTATAAACAGTGTTTGAACTCTAGCACCCCTCAATCATCCTCCATAGCTGCACTTCCTCCCTAGGCCCCGGGCTATGTAAGAACGTAGTGTGCTCCACCTCTGCACACACACACAGACAGAGGAAAACAACGATGAAGCCAGGTCAGCCATCAAATTGCACGGCATTATATAAGATGTCAGCAGGGGCGGATTTTGACTACATTGGCCTTCACGTGCTTGGTTTGCATGCGGCTATGAGTGTGTGTGGGTGGGGGGTGTCCCAGTACATGTGGCATCCTGCACCAGTGACAACTGCAGCTTGCACCTGGCTGACTCCTGCTTCAGCACCAAGGAGAGCTCTCCCATCAGGATAGGGAGCAGATGAGTGCATGTGAGATCTGGCTTCGCCCCACGAATAGAACTAATATGCGTCTCTTTAATGTCAGGGCAAACAGAAGACAGACTGACCTGGAAGGCAGCACTGATACACCAACAAGCTAACTATGCAGCAGTGTGGGAGACTCGTCTTTCAGCAGTCTCCTCTGATGCCTGGAGGTGGCAGTAGCAGCTAATGTGCATGACACGGGCGGCATCTCGACGCAAATGAACACACACGTTTTCTGTCGCTGGCGCACACTACAACATGATGCATAATGCACATTCCACATGCAGGAAAGCCTCCACGTGCCCTCGCACGCACATGGACACGCCACTGCAGGCTATCATCATGGTGGTACTGACACCGGAGAGGAGAGATGTTAAAAATGGTATGTTGACCTGCTCGTGCAGCTCCTCCCACTGCCTCAGTCAGTACAAACCAGCCACCGCTGACTATTTGATTATTCACCTCTCCATGTGTAACACCAAGCACTTTAGTTACATAAGTCTGCCTCTGGGGGAACTAGAATAAGAATGAAGTGGATTTAAGCAGTCAAGGGGAACCATCTACGTCTCCTCTCCGCGCTCTCTGTGTGATGATGTGGGGGATGTGGGTTTTTCTCGGTGTCACACTCGTCGAAGGCGCGCGTGCAATTGCATACGTAATTTTTCAGAGTGGATCCTCGTGCATTTAACTCACATCATTTCCTGGTGCGTTTAAATGTTATAGCAGCATGAGAATCATTGAGCACACAGTGACATGGTGGATAGAAGTGCAGAGGTTGGCTTGTTATGAGGCAAGGTGGATGATTTTAGCGACGTTTCATACTGACGATGAAATGACAGGAAGGAAAAATGCATGCGAGTGTGTTCTCTTGTTCAAAAGGAGGCTGCTTCAAATTGGACAGGTAGGAGACATTTGGGTGAAAAGCTTGAGTTCACCGAATGTGTGTCGGAGTGGGAGTACACGTTCAAGGATGGCAGGAAAACAGAAAAATATGGGAGAAATAATGAGTGCATGGAAGCCAGCATAAGTCACACTAACTTGTTTTACTCAAGTATGTTTGGATTCACTTCACATACACACACACACAGGCATCTCCACACAAATGTGCACACACGCTGCCTTTGTCTGCATCATGAGACTCGGGCTGAAATGTCATCTCAAGTGCATATTTCTACGTCTGCATACGGTTTGCACATGCATCTAATTTGTGTTTATCAGCGAGAGGCCAAAGCACATGAGCACCCAGTCAGTGTGTGTGTGTGTGTGTGCAGAGCTGTTTTCTCTCAGGTTTGTGTGCAAATGCTCTATTATGCACAGGCAAAATTATCCGAGCCTTTATGACACCAAGGATAAAAATAATGAAGTTCAGCTATTTTCAAACAGCCAGCGTTTCATTAACTTATTAATTCTATTCTTTATTTCTAAAATAGGATAATATAGTTAGTTAGTATAGTACAGTATGATATGTTAGCTTCTTTAACTTTATGGATGTTATTTTTTTTGCAAATGGGACACGACAGGTGCAAACCCATCCTCCTTCATAAGTAAAGCAATGGCAACAGTAAAATGGAGGTATTGACTTCGGTTGCCTTCCTTCCTGATATGGTTAGATCATCACCAAATAGTTACACCCACATAAGTCCTGTATACATTTTCTATTATCGCCAAGCCAATCTCAAAACATAACCTAAACATTTTAAACAGATTTCAAACAAACTTCTATTATATCAGGAGGAGCTCAAATGGAAATTGGGTCAGTCAACAAAGTTTATCAAGTAAAACAAAGCACTAACAAATCATTATGTGTTTCAATTTCATGTTTGATAACTTAATACCTCATATGTTGGTATTACTTAAATATTGAGACACCAACTACCAGCTGAATAGTTAAATTGCTTCACACCTTCATGTAGTTGAAAACCCTGAAAAAACCTTTATAGCCACTGAATTAATTAAGCACATCAGTTCTTCTTGTCCTTTTAAGAGCTGCATCTTATTTCCATTAACGTCATCTTTTCAATGTTGCATATGCAGAAATTTGTGTCTGTGGTTCAACATTAGTAGAGTACCAGGAATGTACATTGAATTTTGTAGTACTGAAGACAGAGATGCATTAATAAATGTGTCCTTAATTAGTGTTTCCCACTGTCCATTTAAGAGACTGTTTCTGGTCTATGAATTATATATATGTCTCAACAGTTTGCTCTTGTATATTAAATATACTATGTGTAGCATGCATTACTGTAAACAGCTGATCTGATAGGCAGCACCTGTCTCACAGGATTATTAGTGCTGGTCCACGTCACAGTTTACATTTCCTACAAACTGTGTTGTTTCCTGTTGCAAAGAGGATCCTCGAGTCCTCAGTCAAGTTTCCTCCTCTACTTGACTCGAGAGGATAAACATATTTTCATTCCATTCATTCGCTCGGCTGCATGTTTGCCAGTGTGATAAACTGTGAACAGCTTTTGTTCCGTTTGTGCAGAAGAGACTGTAGCTCTGATTCTTCTTGTGCTGCATAATAATCACCCAATTCAGCAGCTTTCCTTCAAAATTTGACCCGACAGCCCACACTGCAAATTGCAGGACGGAGGCCAGCAGAGGCTGCCAGTCTCCTCTGCAATCATTTGTGCTTACATTAATTATTAAAATGCCTCAAATGAATGAATTATTGATGTTAAATGCTACAACTAGCACCTCTACGTGCAACGTCTTGCTCGTGAAGTGAGCTTAATGATCTTATAAGATTCGCACATCAAAGCCAGAGTTGATATTCAGACCCTTTCTCTCCAGTGTGCGTGCCCTTGCCCAAGCTGTCAGGGGACGGACATGACAGGCCTGTAATGCTGATCCATGGTGGTCCTCATGGGCTCTCACCCCCAGTTAATGACAGTTATCATGGCTCTCTGCAGGCCGCCGCATCCCTCCGCCATCTGCAGTCATTCACAGGGAGCATGACTGGAGAACAGCAGAGAGGATGTAAAGTGGTGGAGGATACTGTACCCTGCCATTAATCATGTCGTGATGTTCCCTCTGCTGTCAAGCCTTCCTGAGACTGACATATCTGTGCACGTGTGTGCGTCTGCAGAGTGCTTCCTCCTCTACGTTCAGCCCTCTCTCATCAGAGTTAGACGCTCCGTTGCTCTGCACTTATCCCCCATTAGCTCCCCTCATTTGAGCACTTTCTCTCCCTCCCTCTGTCCAAAACTCATGATCCAAACCCCCTCTTCACGCAGCAGAGGGTTGCTGCCTCACGTTTTTCTCTCCTGGGAAGCCAGAGGACAGCTGACTTCTCCTTCACTGCAGCCCACTGGCTCTCCCACTGGCTGTCAAGAGGAGGGCTAACTCGAGCCACTCTGCATCCCTGGGCACCCATACATATAAAGCAAGGTGCTCAAATTAAATCTTGAGACCAAAAAATGAGCTAAGTGCTTGAGCCAACAGTTGATTGGTAACAACTGCCTTTATGCATTTTGTTCACACGTGCACAAAAGCAGTGAAGAATCAATATATTGACTGGGCTTATATACATGGAGGAAGCTCTGTATCAATTTCCTGAAACTGTAATTCTTATTCATCTACTCTGAGCCTTTTGTCGTCATTCTTGCCATGTTGTAGGCTGCACCTTCCATCTCCCAGGTCACACCTCTCTCCTGTACCTGTCTTATCCTGTCTGCTGTATCCCGACCACCGTCGCCACCTACATCAGTTTGTGTGTGAGTGTGTGTGTGTGATTGTTGGAAGCCACATGATGCAGCTCAGGCAGGGCAGATGGAGGAGCTTATTTGCCCCTGCAGCACTGTCCTGAATGTGAGTGCATGCTCAGAGAGATTTGGGTCTGTTCTCTTTCTGTGTCTCTTTTTTCCTCCTCATGTTGACACAAATGTTCATGTTTACCACTTTTACCAGCATTGAAGGGGTAGTTAAGTGGCTTAACAATGGCGGCAGCTGCCCTCCTGGTGCTTATAGACACACTAACCTTTGCTGACCAGAACTTCCCTCCCAGCCTTTTTCAGCTTTTCCTGCTGTATTTGAGCATGTTCCAATATGGACTAAATGTTGTCTTCAATGCTCCTGCTGTTGGCTGGATGAGAAGGTTGGATGTCTCAGTCTGTGGCCCCTGATCACACATCAACCGGAGACCTTTACCTAACACACAAGTTGCATAATGTTTGCCCCCATTTGTACCCAATCCATTGAATACTAATAGCAGTCAAAGCCATATCTCTTCCTCCCTCTCCTTGTCTCCCCCTCACTCGTTCTCAAGACGATTTTATTGCAGTGGTGTGTAGTTTGGCAAAGTGCCCACCCTGCAGCACTGTCATTACTTGGTCTCTTGGTCAAAAACAAGAAGCGGTGTGTGTGTGTGCATTTGTGCATGCAAAGCAACCATACCAGCAAGACAGACGGAATAAAAGGAGGAGAGATGAGAATGCAGTATCTCAAAGAGAGAGAGAGAGACAGAGAGAGAGACATTTACTTCTGTTTTGCCAGGCTGTATCAAAGCTACATTATCTGTGGTGTGTTAGAGCCGCTCCTCTTGGACTTTGTTCAGGGGGTGGCTGCTATCAGGAGCAGAAACAACAGCCCACTGCCCTCAGTTACCACAGAAACTCCAAAGTTATCCTCTGCAGCCCAGTGCGACACCTTGACTTGGCTTTCTGTGTGGGTGCATGTGATACGGGAGTGGGAGACATTATAATATGCATCACTCTGCCTTGAATAAAAACCCCATTTTCTCGCTACAGCCTTCCTTGCCCTGTTTGTCCTCTCTCCCGCTCCTACTCGTGTCCATTTGAAAAAAAGATTTGTTGAATGCGCGAAGAGCTCTGTCGTGTAAACCAGGTACTTACACACAGTAAATGTCCCGGCAGCTGTAGACCTGACGTTCAGTTGCCTCAGCTTCTCGCTACAGCTGCACAGCAACAGAAAGCCCTACCTCCACCGCTGCATGCTTTATTTATCATCTACCATGAAATGCTCTGTGGCTGCGCTTAACACACTTCATTCCCATCTCGTACACACACGCATGAACATACCGCATTCCTTAGATTTCCTGCTTCCTTCTTGGGCCTTCTCCATGCGTCTACATATACCTCTCTCATTATAATCAGAGTCAGAAGTTAGTTTAGTTAAACTGATCCGCAGCAGGAAAGCCACCCCTGAAGCTGGTAACATTGGAAGAACCAGGAAAAGTAAGATAGATTTTAAAAGTATAAAAATCTCATTGCGTCCCTTCAGGCCTCCCTCTAAAACCACTCCCCCCAAAACATGAGAACCACTAACTGTATCCAACTACCTCATGACTCGTTCACATGATCACCATCATCAAAATCCCTGACAACATTACAAACCTGATAGTTACCTGAAATGTAATGCAGCAACCATGGCATCACTCTCTCAGTTCTCGCCATCGTTGAAAAGTCACTGATGTTGACATCTGGTTTGACTTCTTGCTTTGTCACCTTCTTTTTGTTTGCACCCTTTTCTACTTCTGTCTTTCTTTTCTTGTTTTGCTTAGCAGCCTTATCAAAATATATGCATACAGGCAGACAGGAAAGTTGGCCATCCAATAGTTTCATGAAAATGCCTGAAAGGCTTATACATCACAAATGATTGAATTTCATGAAATAACTGGATGGACCTGCAAGAGTCACAGATACCACATTCTTTTTTGTTGTCAGAGCATTTGATTGATTGATTGATTGATTGATTACTGTCAGGACCAATCAAACAAGTGCTTCTAAAATGCACGACCTGCCCTCGCTTTAATGAAGTAAGACTCTCACATTTGGGAATACAAAGGCTCAGCCTCCTCATTCATTCGTTCTCCTTACACTGCCATATTTCTCCTCTCTCCGTCCTTTATCCCACTGCGTCCTCCTCATTATCAGCCTGAATTGTGGAGGTGGCGGGCCGACTCCATCGCTCTCCCCTCCCGTCTGTCAGAACATTGCTCATCTTCTTCCAGTCCTGAAGACAGCTTTTTAATAAAGCGGGTATGAGCCCGGCTTTAAGTGCTTTATTTTCACTTCGCCGTGCAGCTGGCGAAGTAATGTGTGCTTCTCAAATATTTATGGAGGACCCCAGGTCGTCGCGCTCTCATATTTTTTCCAGAGAGAGCGAGATGGATTCTCCAAATGTCGCACTTGTGAAAATAATGCTCTGGATGATTATATTAGGCTTTCTGCTGGTGAATGAAGACTTAATAAAGGTTGATCAGTCTGTCGTAGTTGAGACTACAACACGCAAGAACTATGTTTTATGAGTCAGGCAGAACAGGGATTTCATTTGTTGGTACACCAACAATTGCATAATGCACCAAGAAACAAGCACTAGGAAGCTCAATAGAGGACAGATGAGGATATTCTCTCCGGCATCTGTTCATCAGTTTTCAACCGTTTGTCCTTGGAAGAGTCATAGTGGTGAACGGATGAAGCACAAACATCATTTGTCTTTGCAACTTGCTCTAAACTTTCTCCAAATCTCAGCTTCTGTCTACATCCAACCAATCATGTTCTTATTCTTGATACTAACAAGGTACCTACTCAATTCAAAGTAGCTGTGGCTTGAAGTCAGGATTATTGTTATTGTTGATAATTACTACCAACATCACTACCCAAATCTTCTTCCTGTGGGCAAGGGTTGAAAAGACACTTAGGTAGGACACAATAGGTTGACAGCTTTGCTTTACATCTTCCCCCTTCACTGCCATCATCCAATAAGCTGGTGATACTGAATGTAGTTGTTGTTGGGTTTTTTTTTAAGCACTTCTTATCAATAAGGCTTTTGAATATCTGAACTCCTCGACATGGGTATTTGCTTGTGATCTGTCATTTTTCCAGAGGAGAGCTCAGCTTCACGTTGAATATCATGTCTGTAAGAGTTTCAAATAAAAGAGGCAGGGAGGTAAACCCTTGTCAGAGTCCAGTGTGAATGTGGATCTTATAAATACAAATGATTGTTTTTTTTTACTTTTTAAAAAAAACACGGTCATTTGCATTCTCCAGACATGCACAACAGATTTAAAGTAGATTGCCAATTCCCACAATTCTTTTATTCTGTAAACATTTGGTCCACTGCACGTCTGCGTTTACCATCTGCCTCGTCAGTGCCTTCATCAGAGGCTTGACAGTTGCCAGTTACGTCAGCTTCAGACTAGATAACTTTTCAAGGCAAACAGCTTATCGAGATGGATGAGGTCTGCGGTGGGAAAGTGACCAGCTGAGGAGAAAGCGGACCAGATTGTAAACTTCCTACCTCAAGGTGAAATGTTGCTTCAGTGTGAAGAGATGTTTGTAATTTTTAAAGGGGATGATCATTGCTAAAAATAGAATAGAGGCAAAACAGTGAAACAGAAACCAGAGCAACTAATCAGCCCCAGGGTTTAAACATGGTGAAAGCCAACTTAATAATCTCTTCCAGAAATTACAACATGTGCATGTGTGTTTTTTCATGTCATGTGAGTCTCCATATCCTCTGATTCGGCATGTATCATCACTGTTTCTGCACAGTCTGCTTCCACTCGTCCAGCTACACATGCATAGGTTCAGTAAATATTAAAAGATGCTCACAAGCTTCCTCTGAACGGCTCAACAACACAGGTATAAAGCATTAAAGCTCCTTTGGAAATTAGTCAGATAATTTAGCTGTATGAGGGCAGAAAGTAAGAATGCATATTTATAAAAGCTTTAGCTGCTCGACAAGGATGCAAAGAGATTTTACGGAAGCTATGAATATGCACAGTTGAAGGAAAACATCATCCCTATTCCCCCTTATCAGCCTCCACACGCAACCCAGTCTCACATCCAAATGTGTAATAGCCACACAATGTGTCCTGTCACCACCCACTCAGGCTGTGTGTTGTGGTATGTGGTGGATCCAGAAAGGGCACTGCTTGGTTTAGTTTGGTAATCTCCTTCTTTTCCACTTCACAGACACATTCACACAAACACACACAGACACACACACACACACGCTGCCACAAGCTGTCACAGGGAAATAGACGGGAGAGAGTGCCATCAGCAAAAATGTGTTTCTTCCAAAAGTAGGGAAATAAAGAGGGTTTACTGCACCGTAAATGCCAATCGGTTAATATGTGTTGGACAACAAGGTTGTTACCATGGTGATGTGTTGGCGGGTCAGTGCCCACACACACACACACAAACACACATGCTGTAGTTCTTAAAGCAGGCTTTACGCAGGAACCTGGATGTGTTGTCCCTGTCCATTTTCATTGTCCGCCCATGTGTGTGCTTGTCTGCCTGTATGAGTGCAGGCTTCGCGGCCATGACATTAAGGTCGAGCTTTGGTTGGAGCGGTTCTGTCGGGGGCCACGGGAGCTGTCAGGTCTGGAACAGCGCGTTCCCTACAGCCAAATGGGTCAGGGCCGCTGGCTCCCGGTCCAGTCAGTGAGCTGGAAACACACACAAGCATCGCACACCACAACTCCTCGTAGACCCAAAGAGCACTGGGGCGCCATGCTTGTGTTGGATTGAAGGGAATCCCGGAGGATGTGTTGCTTCTTTAACAGGCCATTATGGATGGATGTACAGCACATATAGAAAGGGGATGAGAGCAAACATGCCATCCACATGCAGGCCTGGGATATGGGCATCTCAGAGTGGATATGTTGGTTCAGTGTGGTGTGTTGGGAGATGAGTTCTGCCAGATTGCTGCGGTTCGTTAGTTAAGTGTAGCTATGGCTTTAGTGGGTTTTTTAGGGAGAGTACAATTTTGTTTTACAAGAACACATGTTGTGAAAAAAAGAAGCGTTCAGAGTGAAGAGAGATGCAGAAATAAGTTCATGAGAAATAAAGGTGTATCCTGAGTCAAATCTATGAGAACCAAGTATGCAAATTTATTATTTATGTAAAATAATGTCTTACTCAACCTATTTTGAATCTGTGGATCTGTGGAGAATAACCCTGATGAGGTCATAGTAATCAATAGCTGTGTTTCAAACTAGGGTCTTAGAGTTTGGAAAATGTGGACATTTAACTGGAAGCTGTGGTGCATTGTGGGAATTTTTGGAGCTTGACCCATAATAGTGAGGATATCTCAACTTCTGCTGCTTGGATTTTTTCCCCCCTGTAAATTCCTCAATATTCCTTAAAATCTAAATAATCTATAGAGCACCTCCAACAACAGACAATCCCTCCTCCTTATCGAACATCAGTATATTCTTTAAAGCAGCACAGTGACTAATTAAACAATGCAAAGAGACTATTAGGAAACAGAACAGGCCCCAAAATAAAACATACGGGCAAATGAGAAAATCAATACTCCATTAACTCATTTGAAAGCATTAAATATGACTGAGAGTCAGATACATGAGCCTGTTACATTTTCTTTGAGCTGGAGGTTACAGCAGAGATCTCCTCATCGCTCCCAGCGGACGGCTAATGCAGGCAGCAGAGGTGAGGCGGTGGAGCGAAATAACCATTTTGGCGTCCAGTATTTCATCGATTGAATCCCTCAACCATTTGTTGTTTGAGTGCCACAGGTGTGCAAGCGTTTGTTTGAAGATGAATTGATGCAGATATTAATTTAAGAGTCATGCAGATATGAGGTTTTACATAAAGTAGATGAGATTGATAATGAGATTTTGAAAACAAGTGATAAGGATTGGATCGTTTATGTGTTGAGTGAAGGTGTTGATAGGTCTTTTCGTTCATCTGCAGGAGGTTTAGAACTAGAACTTTGACATCTGGCCTTTGCAGAGGCTTAAAGACAAACCGACACATGTGCTACGCACAAGTCAGCAACGACAGATTGAGAATAACTCGCACAAATGAGAAATAATAACACCAAATCACCAATAAGCATGTGCATGCTTTCAGTTTGTTTGTCACAGAGTTTTTTCTCAAAACGCTGTGCGCTCGAAATTAAGTACGTTTCATTGTGTGCTAAGCTCTAATAGCATTGTGCGCATTGTTCTGGAAAGCAGTGACTTCAATTAAATAAATTTCAGGTTTGACTCGCTGTGATTTTGCAGGGCGCTGCAGAAAGTGAAGAGCAGGTTATGGATTTACAGTGAGCATTTCCATTCATCACAGTTGTTTACATTGAGGCAGAAATGAGCCACTACGCCCACTCCACCGCCGCTTTATTGAATCATTGTTGAGGAACAGTAATTGTGCTCGTGGCTGGTATCAAACTTTTAGCCTCCATCACTCTGAGTGCATCATAACCACTGTAATTAAGCCACAGGGGCCTGCTTCCCATTCAGGGGCCTGTTTCCTATTCAGGGGCCTGTTTCCTATTCAGAGTCACAGATTCTAGTGATGAATAGGAAGCAGAAGAGAATGCTAATGATGACTCACATGTTTCTTTCTCCCAGCTGCCAATAAAATGGCCACAAATCTGAGTGTGTGTGTGTGTGTGTGTGTGTACAAATCACCTTTATCTCTACTTTGTTTTTAATTTCCTGTATGGCCCCGCAGTTTGCCGTCTGATCTCCGTCAGCTTCCACCCTTTTAACACGATCATCCTGTGATGTTGCAGATGGGGCTCCGCTGAGCGAGCTGTCGTGGCCTTCGTCCCTGGCGGTGGTGGCTGTCTCCTTCTCTGGCCTCTTCACCTTCGTCTTCCTCATGCTGGCCTGCCTCTGCTGCAAGAAGGGCGACATGGGCTTTAAGGTGAGCTCACTGCTGCCTCCTGCTGGGAGTGGTGAGGAGAGCACGTAAAGGAAGGGAGCAGTGGTTACTTATACACAAACTGTACATGCATGAAAAACACACCTAAAAGTTTAGTAAACTGTTATTCAAACTCTTTTTAATTTAATTTTGAAAATTACATTGTATTAGAACTAGAATCAGAAAGATAAACAGAGAAAAGTAAATCATTGAATTAGCAAATAGCTGACTTTTTCGCTTAATAAAATTGCTAAACAGCCCTGAAGTGTTCCATATTTGAGTCCCAATTCAAAAACAGAAAAGCAAACAAAGAATTTGAAAGAAAGAGTTACTGAAAGTTTATTCTTTTTTGGCCTGAGATTCACAATAACTTTAACTTTAAAACAGTGACTCATCTATCAAACAGTTCAATAATGGATTAATATGCCAATTATCTCTCAATCAATTGAGAAAATGTTTCTTTAAAATATCAGAAAACAGTGAAAAAGTGCCCTCTAAAATTTTTTTTGAGTCCAGGTTGACGTCTTTACATGTCATATTTTGTCCAATCAGTAGTCCATAATCCAAAGATGTTCAGTTTTTCAAGTTCCAAATCTTCACATTTGAGAGGCTGAAAGAAGCAAATTGTGTCATGGTTTCAGTTTATGACTGGACCCAAGTGTGAGACAAACAGATGGAAAAGTAAAATGGATTTATTAAACACAAAAGCACTCCAGGACTTACACAAAAAGGTGATCAACAACGAGAAGTCCAGGTGGAAAGATGGGGATGCTAGAAACACTGGAGAGCACAAGGAAACAGTGGGAACATACGAAGAAAGTGAGGGAAGGAAGTGAGGGACAATCTGGCAGCTTGCAGGTGGAATCACAGAGCTTCTAAAGCTGCCAGTCGTTAGGTGGAACTAGGGACAGCTGTGAGAAGGGAGAGGAGGCCCCAGCACCAGAAGACCACACCTCCAGCGACTGAAGCAAAACCTGAGCAAAAACACTAAACCAAAAACACTGGAGTAAGACTCAATATACACTGAAAAACAACAAGAAAAAAACAAGAGAACAAAACCATGACAAATTGTCCATTAATTTTTTTAGCGACCAATCAACATATTGATTAATCAACTAATCGTTGCAGCTGAATTTTTAGGGAGAAAACTTGTGTCGATATTTCTTCTCATCAGATGTCAGGATCATAATCATGAGCTCCCTAATCTATATATAATGCCTATAAAAGACTGTTCCTTCATTGTATGCCAGTGATGCAACCGACTCCCCTTACCCATCCCGGGCTGGCACACATTGTCTCCGTGTTGCCTCCAGTTGCCAGCATGACTCAGCCGTGCTGTGTCAAACATCGGCGCTGAACTGAGCGGCTGATGGGGGGCTAACAGAGACTGACACAGGCAGGGGGGCATACGGAAAAGGAATGGGAGGAGAAGCTCTAGAGTCGCTTTGTCGGCTGCTCCTCGTCGTTACAAGTTTCCCATTAACATGCTGCTCGTATTACAGCGTTAGCATCAAAACATATTTTCATTTTTGGTCATGCATTTTAATGTTTCTAACTCTTTTAGCTGCAAAACGGATAAATTACGGCCCCGAGTGAGCAGCGGAGGCTTCTGTTAAGATTACTTATGCAAATCATTTTTGCAATTTGAATCCACAATGCTCCTAGCTCCCATAATTCCTTGGGTGAATGGGGGCCAGGAGTATTGTGGATAAAAGGAATGAAAACCCATGTTTGGCTTTTAGTTGTTGATTAGCGACTCAGGTCTGTGCTTCAGCACTAGTGAACAGTGGGAAGAGCCTGTGGTAGGTAGATGCTGCAGGGATAACAGTGTCACTAATGAGCACAGCATCGAGTGGCATCATTAACAACTTTTCTTGTTTGTGTGTGTGTGTGTGTGTGTATGTGTGTGTGTGTGTGTGTGCCCACGTTTGTCTGTCCCACGCCAAATCGCCTCTGCCTCATTATAGCAAAAACGGATTTCAGTAACCTGCAGGAGCAGTGGGAGTGGTGGTCTGTGTCTGTTCTTGCTTTATCACTGTGAACCGATAGAAGAATAGTTACAGAAGCTAAAGCAGCATCGGACAATAGTTGATTCATTTTTGTCATGATCCACCACAGTTGACGTGTCAATATGACACAATTGATTCCTGCAGAGATGCTGTCTTTTAGCACCTTTATCAGAGAGTTCAGATGAAAGTTAATGTGATGGTGGGGTGGTCAAGGACTCAAATGCAACACACTAAAAACCAATGCTGGGACAAGTCTTTAATGAGAACGGAAGAAAACTAAACAAAAACTCATGGCAAGGTCAGGTCCATGTACATCAAAAATCCAAACACAAGTTCACCAGGAATGGGCAAACTGAAATGAACTGGCTTATATAGAGTCCTGATAAGTGATTAACTGCAGCTGAGAACACAGGTGATAGGATGAGGTGGGTGTGGCTGGTAGATGAGGTGAGGCAGAGGCGGAGTGAATAGGAAAGAACAGAGACCTGAGGTGAGAAGCTATGGCAGGTGAATAGTGACAGAACTTAGACAAGACTACGACAACACAAGGGCATGACAAGATTAAGGCATGACAAGACTACGACATGACTGACAGGACTGAAAGAATAAAGACATGAGCTATACCAAACTGACCGAACTAAAACAGAGACTGAGACTAAGGCAGAAAACTAAGACAGAGCTAAGACAGAGAAACAAGACACAACCAGAGCAGAACAAACAACATGTCAGACAGAATGAACAGAACAAAACTAAGTCCAACCACAAAACTAACACAAATACTGAGGCCTGACTGGCATAACCATAACAGTTATACAGCTATACAGCTGCATTTAATGTCTTACTTGAGGACAGTGAGAGTGACAGTTGTTTTATTAAATATACTTGGTTTACATTATTGTCAAAATGTAGGGAAAGAGGTGAATATAGTTTTACAAGAGACTGTGCTTTCAGTCAGGCCTCTCTAAAAGCCGTTGCACTAAAGTTTCTTTTACAGACTTTCGCTAAGTTCATTAGCTCGCTGTTCTCTTCTCTGGCTATTGTTATGCATAAATTGGGCAAAATAATAGGCGGCGATGGTTTTTCCTGTGGACGGCAGCATTAATTCGAGCTGTTTCTGTTCCCCCAGGCAGCTTCACTGAGATGTGACTCACTGAAAGGTGGGGGTCGTGGGTAATATAATAGCAAGTGTGGTGGGCATTTGAGGAAAAAAAAAAGCTAATGACTTCTCTGTCAGAGGAACACGATTTTCAGTTTCAATTTGAATTTAAAATATTCAAATTTGTTTGGGTTATGCCAAAACAATACAAAATCGAGAGGGAATGCAATTTGTGTGAGTCCGTATAATGGTTGATATGTTTTCACCTTTAAGCCTCAAATCTTCACCCTGCTCTATTAGTTTTGACAGTAAGCGTCACATAATGGTGAAGAGGTTCCCACTCTTTCCCCCCCTGTCTTTGGCACCGGATCGTCACTCAGCGCCTCACTTGTAAGGTGTGCATTCGTGTGGGACTGCGAAATCGCACTGCTGCACCGTCCAGAAAAGCTTCATTATTCCTCTCCATCGCGGCGCTCTTACTGGAGCGCATAGTGTGAGGCTGGGTATTAAGTGCTTTCTAAACTGAAGGCTCTCTGGGGAGCTATGCAACGCTGACTCACGGCCAGGTGCTCGCTTTCACACTTCGCTCTGAGGAGAGTGGCAGATGGTTCTCCTGAATGAGAAACACACATAAACACATTCCTATATGCACACACACACACAGCCGTTTTAGGACACATGTAGATACACACACAAACACACACACACACAAAGAGCCATTCAGATATTTCATATTAGCCCACTCTCCTGCTCTCCTCCTTTCTCATTTCCTCCTCTTTTCTCTTCTCTTTCTTTCTTAACCTTCGTGGTGGCTGCAAGTGGGAGATAGGCTTGTTATAGGTATCAGTTCATTAGCCAGCAGATGGATGGATGGATGGATGGATGGATGGATGGCGGGATGGATGCTTGTGAGCAGAGAGCTATTGCCAGCCCAGTTTCCCAACATACTCACAGGCACTAACTGCTAATGAGATTGACTTGAATTGATGTGGGATGTGTGTGTAGGACATGGTCAGGACAGCATCAAGAGGGACTTTGAATTAAAGACCTGAATATTTACCTCATGGAAAGAGGGGAGGCCTTGATTCAAGAGGTTTTCCATGCCTGATATAATCTAAAAAAAAAGTTACTTCAGTTGTTTTCCACAGGGGACAGTTGTGACTGTAATGAGTTTGAGAAGGGCAAGTCGAGTGAGATACATTATCTTTCTGCGTTTGTGTCGAATATAGAAACCAGAGAAACGCATTATTTACCCAGAGAAAAGATTGCTGGGATTTTATAAAATCCTGGCATCAAGCAATATCTGTCGTCTTATATCTGGATTTCCTGCAAGAAACTGAAGCTTGATTTTTGATT
The DNA here is from genome assembly GCA_037975185.1 of Centropyge bicolor. Classification (NCBI taxonomy): domain Eukaryota; kingdom Metazoa; phylum Chordata; class Actinopteri; family Pomacanthidae; genus Centropyge; species Centropyge bicolor. The sequence continues at coordinate 1,120,352 of JBBMOC010000091.1, read as the reverse complement.
TGGAAATCCAGATATTCATAAAACAGGATTTTTCTAGGTTTTCTTGTATCTTTATGGTGATATTTTTGTTTTCCATTATGAAAACTCTGATCCTCTGTTTCCCATCTTAAGCCGTCTTTAATAGAACGACTTTATGGGAGCGTATGACTTTCTTTAGCACCGACCTGAGGTTATAATCACATTCAGTGGCAGCAAAGTAGAATCTGTCACATGCAACAATTTTAGCATTTCGGCGGTTTGAGGCACATGTGCTAATTATGTCGGGTTCCTGCAGGCAATTCTCAGACAAATCAGCAAAAAGAGTAGATTCTCCAAAACTACGGGATCACAATTGACACAATTCAGCCCTCTACTCACAGAGTCAGTGGAGTAAATGAATCTTCCAGGATTTAGTTTTTACCCTGGGACCAGCGCTGTTTCAAGTTGAAGAGGAATTAAAGATGCATAACAAGAAAATTTAAATATGTAACCATAATGCAATTCTAATTGAGGAGTCTCATATGAGCTGTTGGAGTTGTTTACTCTCATAAATCTTGACTCACCCCGACAATACTCAGCTAATCTAGCGTGTGATCTGCCTCATGCTGCACATTATGCAGTTTGTCTGGTGTTGATACGCCATTTCCTTTGGCCGTGTAACTTCCACTACTCTGCTGTTCTTCACTAATAGCTGCCTGCGTGAGTGACGACAGATCTGATTTTGAGGCTCGGACATACTTAAAGGACAATGCAAGATGTGCGCAAACCTTTCGCCCTCCTACTGTGTGATATGTCTCATTTAACTTAGTTGAGGCCATACCTTTGATTTAAGGCCAGCGCTCCTGAGGCATACTGTACTATATAGGGAGACAGTATGAGAATTAGAGAGCAAGGACACTGCAGCAGACCAGGGAGCGACGACGGATGGGGGTAGATAGAAGGGTAGAAAGGATGAAGCAGACAGACAGAGCAGAGGATGTGGGTGTATCTGGTGTATAGGGGTGGAAAGAGAGAGGGTCACTGGTTTCCGCTCCTTCATGTCCTCATCCATTTTTATAGGGAGGTTGAATATGGAGCTAAGGGACTTGAGTTTTTTTTTGTCTGTGAAGCTGATGATTGTTCCCACTCTCTCTTATTTGAAAGCTGCGTGGACACTTTTTCTACTGCAAAGGTTATTTATGTAACTTTGTTTTTGTCTTTGCCTGCAATTCAGGATTTTGCAGTTGCGTGGTGGTGTGAGCTCTCAACAGAAAGTTATGATCTCAGTACCAACCCTGTATTTTGTGTAATAATATTGTGTAATAAATCATATTTTTTGAGGATTTAAAAACCTTGAAGATGGAAAAAAAAAACGTGCTCAGGATGTACTAATGCAATGTACTGACAGATCACGCAGCCCAAAATAATCAGGACACCGGTGTTTCCTCTCAGATATTTATGACATGATGCAAGTGGTGTTGTTTCCAAAACTAGCGCATCCTTTGAGAACAAGAAGTCCTCATGGGTTAAAATGAAAGCCAAAATGTACTTTTTTACTCAGCACAAGTACAAATATGTATATATAATTATATATGTGAAATCTTTGTATGTTCTGACTTACAGTATTTGAAGTATGTAAAGTGCAGTTTTTGCACTTTTTACATGATCCAGATTTGTGATTGTATAAGAGGAAAAAAGAAAAGAGACAAGGGAAGAAAGGAAGTCTTTGTCTACACAGCTTGAACACCCACATTAGCGTGTTCCCCCCCTACAGAGTCTTTGCACTGACTCACACAATACGCCCCACAATGTACATGACTTATGTATATGGCTAGGTGGGCGTGCCTCAGTGCATTTGAATGCCTTCACAGTCGAACCATTGTCTCCCACCGTCTCGGTGGTAGGATGGCTGCGAGTGGATGACTAATCCCGGCATGTGTCTTTGCACCAGGAGTTTGAAAACACTGAGGGAGAGGAGTACCAGGCAGATCTCTCCGCCCTGGCCTCGCCTTCCTCCCAGAATGGCCCCGAGGTCTACATCCTTCCCCTCACCGAGGTCTCCCTGCCTGTCTCCAAACAGCCTGGCAGATCCAGTAAGGAACCACACAACACCGTAAACACAAGTTACACCAGCTTCATGATCATCTCTCTTTTCTGTAGCTTGTTAACTATGTTTTTTTGTTTTTTTTTGACGAGATAAAACTGAGCATATTCCATCAACCGCAGCAGGAACAGGCATGGCCCCTTTCATTTGTTCTCCTGCATACATATGTCTCGTCTTCCCTGCCCTCTCTCTCAACACGGGACCGACATCTGTCCATTGTGTAATAATTTAGGAATCGACCTACTGCGGTGCTGCGATGCATACCGTATGTGAAAACTGCAGCCCACTGGAGAGACAGGAATCTGACCTAACCCTAGTGTACACTATCTCTGGTGTTTTGTATGTCTTTAGAAATCCATGTTACATGATATTAGCATGAATCTAATATGACTTTTGTTCCTATTTTCTTACATAACCCGCCATCAGCACACATCTATTTAATTTGTATTCTGTATCCATGATCCTTCTCAGCAACGTCACAGCCTGTTTGTTTTTCTTCAGGTCATTCTACCTTGCACCCAGCCTGTTACAATGTGTGTGTGCATGCATGGGGTGTATGTGTATGCGTGTGTGAATCTCAGTGTAAGCCAGATCCTGGGTGCTCAAAATGCCTCTCCCTGCATGACTCACTGGCTGTCTGCGCTGCACTGCTCTCAGCCAGAAGGGAGGTGAGTTGGGGCTCAGCATCCTTGGATGTGAGCTCCGGCAATGATTGGACAAGGCAGCCTCAGGCTCGCAGCCAATCCGTAGCCTTGCCTCTGTCCTCCATGGCTCCGGCTGTGTGATTGGTCCAGGTGTTGCAGGGCGAGGAATGGATAAATGGCGAAAGGAACGAGATCGTGAAAGAGGGAGAATGTCTCCTTTCACTGAGTCAGAGAGAGAATGGTCTCTCACTCATTCCTCTGTATATGTAAACATAGTAACGTGTTCTTTTATTCCAAAAAAGTTGGGATGCTGTGAATCATAAATAAGAACAGAATGCAATCATTTACTAACTATGCTTACCGACGTTTTTCCAAATTGTTCCTGAGCCCATGTAGTAATCTCCTTTATCCAATCATGTGTTTGGCAAAGTGTTGAACCTCGCCCCAGCCTTGATTGTGAACGACTGAGCCTTTCCAATCATGATACTATGACCTGTTACCAATGAACCTGATTACCTGTGGAATGACCCAAACAGGTGTTTTTGGATCAGTCCACAACTTTTCTTTTGTTGCTCCTGTCCCAAATTGTTTGAAACGAGTTGATGAAATCAAATTCAGAATAAGCAGATATTTACAAAAAATCAATGAAATTGATGAGGGCAAACATTAAATATATTCTTTGTATTGTTTTAATATATGTCAAACCGGATTAGCAAATGATCATATTCTGTTTTAATTATGTTTTACAGATAATTAGTTTGGGAATCTGGGTTGTATATGAACCTCCTTACATGTGTGTATTGTGCACACAGGCATTGAAAGTGTGTATTGTTTGCAGCCTTTCCATTGCTTTGCTAATATATAAGCATGTGTGAAAAGACTGAGAGGAGAGGAATGGCAGTAATTATCTCATATTACATCAATAAGCTGCAGGTCAAGGCCTGAACAGACTCCTCCATACATATTAACATCATGCACATGTCATAAATTATCCACCCCCACACTGACACACACGATTAAAATGAGTCTGGTAATCGCATGTTGAACAAAAACGCCAGTTATACAGTTGATACTCTAACTATGAATGGTGTGTTCTACGTGAGCCAAGCATCACTTACGCATCTGTGTGAACACGCAGTACAACGTCTGCCATTGATCTGACAGTCCTGCTTTTCACTTGTTGCTCTAATCTTTTATTCAAGAGGTCATGTAAAGCTTTCAAACCCACCACAGAAGCTCGATGCATCAAAGTGAGCATGTGTGTGAGTGTGTGTGTGCGCGTATCATTCCACCATCTTCCCCGGGAATGCCGTGAGTAGGACGGGAATGCACACTCACGCTCACACATTCCACATTTGGAATAATACCACTTCTTAATTTCTCTTTCTCTCTCTGTCAGGGGAGGGGCGGTGGAGGTTTGGGGTGGAGAAGTGTGGGTCTGTTATCACTGTGACAACCTCAGCCCAGCGTTCCAGTGGAGAATGGGCCTTGTGTGTGTCTGCTTATTAGTGTGTATGTGTGTGTGTGTGTGTTTGGCGCACTGGGTACCAGGAGACGCAGCGTGAGCGTGTGAGTGAGCGAGTCGAACAATGGGTCTGATTTAGGCCGGCCGGGCAGTGGGTGAGCATAAGGCCGGGCTGAAACGTCCGTGGAACGCACCAGTGGAGGACTGGCATTATGGGCAGAATACAGTGAGGGGTCTGTGACAGAATGAGGAGAGACAGGGGAAGGGTGGTGGCATGCACCAGGACCTAAGAGCGAGGAGGGGGGAGGGGGGGGGGGCTTGAGATAGGGGTGGTGAGCGTGTATGACAGAGGTCTTTTCTGCATCTGACAGAGCAGTGTTTGTGTCCTGTTTGGCTGAGGAATGCTGCTGTCCTGGGTGACAGGGGGGCATTATGTGGGCCTTATGTCACTACTGGGTGTCTTGAAGCTGCACGCAGAGCTGGCGCGTCAAACGGCACACTACCAACATGCGTGACGGTCACATCAGGCATGACCAGAAAATCTCAGCGGCCGGAGCAGACGCCTTCTTCAGAACCGTCTGCAGGTTCCTGCGCTCGCTCGAAGCCGTGAGAAGTTTCTCTCCCGCTCAGTTTACTGTAGATTTGAAAGTATAGGGACGGAGGATTTGGGTGTTTGCTCGACAGCTGGAGAGCTCCAGACGAGGACAGTGTGTGTGTTTGTGTGTGTGTCCCAGTTGGAGGATGAGCCCGGTGCAGACGGGGGAGAGGCGGCGTGGCGAGCTTGTTCAGCTGCGCGAGGGCTCGGAGGGTTAAATCCTGCCGAGGCTCTCTCACACACACACTGCGACCGTGGGCTCTTTGTCACATACACACAATGAGGCTAAGACGCCTGGGGTCGGGGCCGGGGCCACAGGCTCTCGGTTCTCACACTCTGAACCAGTACTTCATCCCTGCCTGGGACTCGGACTCAGTCCCCGTCACGGTGCTCAGAGTGGCTGGCCGCTCCACTGCTCCGTCAGCATCTTCATCTTTCCGCTCACCATCATCATCTCCATTCTTGAAATATGCGGATCCATGGAGGTATTTGAATTTGTGCACGACGTTAGTTCTCTCTGGTGAATTGGTGTGTGATGAAGCTCTCTTGTACTTTCTGATACTTAATGCAGCTGTGAAATTACAGTGTGTCTTTATGTATCAGTTTTTAGCTTTTTGTTGATGTAACATATTAAAAAATGTGCATTTATTGTTCAGCATTTTCCTCTTCCTAACTTCTTTCCTGTCCTGCAGGGCTCCATTTCTCTTCAAACCCCAACTCTCTATGTTTTATTTACTTTGCTCATTATGTTGAAAACCTTCCTTGTCAGAAATCTCTGCTCTTTCTTCTCTCTTACACAATTCTTTCTGTCTTTTTTTTCCCCCTCTCTGAAAGTAAACTTATGTCTTTCTTACTGTTCCTTTCCAGTCCAGCTGTTGAAATCATCAGACCTTGGCCGCCATAGTCTGCTGTATCTAAAGGAGATTGGACATGGCTGGTTTGGCAAGGTAAAACTTTTTTTTGTTTCTCAAACATGCACACAATCACTCAGAGTTTTTTTGTTCCAGAGACACCACTTTTGGACTCATTCTTACTTGTTTCAACCTTTTCAACTCCATCTGTCCTTACTGTACCAACTGTACTCGTACGTGCTTTCCGCTCCGTGTGGAATGCGAGGGTAATGTGATGATGATCTCATTCCAGCGAGGCTAATCTTTGGCACTTGTGTCAGGGTGTTGATTCCATGGGAGAGGAGTTGAAATTCACAGTCACAGTAAATTCCTCACAATTTACTGTACAGTACACACTGCTGCTGTGACACTTCCTAGATTTGCTCATCGTTTTTTTTTTTTTCTCACACTTTGTCAGTTTGTAGCTGCACGTTGATGCTGTTAGTAGTAAATCCCCGTCTACGTTCCGAGAGTTTGATCTTCCTCCTGTGCATACTTGTCAGGTTCTGCTGGGCGAGGTCAATGCGGGCCTCAGCACCACCCAGGTGGTGGTGAAGGAGCTGAAGGCCAGCGCCAGTGTGCAGGATCAGATGCAGTTCCTGGAGGAGGTGCAGCCATACCGGTCAGTTTGCTGAGATCACGTGACCATGTAGCCCATGTAGCAATAAGTGATGTGATTATTCATTGCATGCACAGTCTTTATGCATCTATACTCAAATGGTGCTTCCTGTGCCAGGGCCCTCCAGCACCCTGCCCTCCTGCAGTGCCTGGCCCAGTGCTCAGAGGTCACTCCTTATCTGCTGGTCATGGAGTTTTGCCCTCTGGTGGGACACACATTAATTATCAAACTCCTCTTTGTTCATTGTTGTTTGGATTATTCATAAACATCACAGCAACCTCATTTCCTTTCTCCTCTCAGGGTGATCTGAAGAGCTACCTGCGCAGTTGTCGGGTGGCGGACTCCGAGACTCCCGACCCTTTGATCCTCCAGCGGATGGCGTGTGACATTGCGTCAGGGCTTCTGCACCTCCACAAATACAACTTTATACACAGGTACAGTGTTTCAGTCAGTTCAGCTCTATTTACCCTCATCAATATTAATGCCCTGCAAAGGAAGAATCAACCTGAATGTTCTGTGTGCCCCCTACTGGTCTCTCCCTGCAACAACATCCTGGTGCTGCCTGAGTAGTTGACACAAACTCCAGCATCAGTGATTTTGTTGCCGGGGGCGAACCCATCTCGCCTCCATCGTCAGTGAGTAAGTATTTTTTTCAGTTTTATAAGTAAGTATTTGGTCATGTTTGATTGACAAAATGACTGAAAAATTTTACAAACATCTTCGCATTTTCAGTCAAATGTTTCTTAATCTCAAATGGTGTATGAAAATATGTGACATCACCTTTTCCCAGAGGAGCCCGCCCACTTCAAAACCAAGCAAAAACTACAGCAAACCGAAAAGTCACATAGAATAAAACTATTCTAACGCGAACGTTCTGTGCTCACATATAATTTCATCACTCCTCACAAGCAGCTGAGTGAGACGATAGGTTTTCAGGGAACATATAGAAATATGTTCATGTGAAATGGTTGTTCTGTATTAGACCACAGTTCCCTTTGTTTTGACAGTGACCTGGCTTTGCGAAACTGTCTGCTGACCTCAGAAATGTCAGTTAAGATCGGAGACTATGGCCTCTCTCACAGCCGATACAAGGTCAGACTGTCATTTGATTTGTCACTATTTTTACTCAAGGCTTTATAACCCTATCATCCTGTCAGTACTGAAATATGATTTTTTTTTTTTTTTTTTAGGATGACTACTATGTAACACAGGACCAGATCTGGGTGCCCCTGCGCTGGATTGCACCTGAGCTCATAGACGAGGTCCATGGGAACCTGCTGGTGGTTGACCAAACAAAATCCAGCAACATATGGTGAGATGTTTAAAGTTTTTAGTTGTGTTTATTAAAATTGGAATAAGATGTAACTTTGGATACTATTCTTTTCTTATTAGCTTGAGGATTGACGCATGTAAAACTCGAGAATTATATGTACAAGGAAAGTCACAGCATGAAACAAACATCCTGTTTGGAACATGACCATGTGTGGGATGAACACGCTTAATGATTTCTTTGCCTGTTCCAGGTCGTTGGGGGTGACCATGTGGGAGCTGTTCGAGCTGGGAAACCAGCCGTACAGACACTACTCTGACAGACAGGTGCTGACATACGCTGTGAAGGAACAGCAGCTCAAACTACCCAAACCCCAGCTCCAGTTCCCCCTGGCTGAGCGCTGGTGAGGCATAGCTGCATGTCCACGTACTCAGGGAGACACTGTCCACACACATGCACAGGTTGAACATTATATCATGATACCACATAAAGATGCATTTTAGACTAAGCCTCCAGGTCTCGCTGACCAATTGGTTTCTAACAAGTCCGCGTGGCCTGTTTAAAATCGGTTTCTGCTTATGATGGTGCACCAGTTCACTAAAGCAATATTTCTCTTCGCTAGCAAGGGCAGATGATCAATACTTTCCCTATTCTTTATGATTCCCCTGGCATCGACCAGAGTTGAATCACCTCATTCATCTTCACCTGGGAAGGTAGCCAAATACTGTTTTTATTTATTTATTTTTCAAAATTGTTCCCCACTAAATTAAATGCGCTTGGTACCAACACACATACACACACGCACACAAGGAGGAATGTAAACATCTTTTAACTATGTCAGCATCTGCACTGCACCTTCTTCATATACTCTATATGTCTTTGGCTCATGTCATGAACAAGTACAAGAAAGTGCTGACTTTTCTTTTATACTGTTTTTTTATTAGTCTGGAATCAATACTTTGACTTTTGCCTATTTTTTCCTGATGTAAAACCTATATTCTTAAGATATAAATAAGTTCTTCTGAGCTAATGTAAGAAAATAGCACAATTAAATCTCTTTTGCCTCTGTCTAGGTATGAGGTGATGCAGTTCTGCTGGCTGCAACCAGAGCTGAGACCCAGCAGTGAGGAAGTCCACCTTCTGGTCACATACTTGTGTGCTAAAGGCTCCAGTGAGGCTGAGGAAGACTTTGAACAACGTTGGAATGCCTTGAGACCAAACCTGCTCTGTAGCACCTCCCACACAGTGACATCCTCAGCCCTCGTCTTGACCCCTACGCCTGCCTCAACTGATGACCCCGGTGTGGAGCAAACTCAGGCGGTGGAGCTGGCCTCCTCTGCCTCATCCTCCTTCCCACTCCTGGAGCACTTCTCTGACAGTTTCCATTCTGACACAGGGGATGACCTCCTTACCGTCACAGAGACCAGCCATGGTCTCAACTTTGAGTACAAGTGGGAGCAGGCCCGTGCTGAGCAGCCATACTGCTCCTCGTCCACCAGTGGGCCACTGGGCCAGGGGAACCCACATTACCAGGATATCTACTACTCAAGTAAAGGAAGCACCTCAGGGGGCTGCAAGACTGACAGCCTGACCTCAGGCATATCCCCATCCTACTATGAACCTGAGCACCCGGGCGTGGTTCCAGTGTTGAGTGCCCACAGCCCCTCAGTCAGCAGCGAGTACTACATTCGCATAGAGGAACCTGTAGAGTGTAACATTAACCTGGATGACAGTGTGGTGGACTACAGCCCAGGACTGGAGGCCAGCAGCAGCAGGTTATCCTCAGAGAGTCGCACTGGTTCATCCATGGCACAACCCAGTGCTTACTGGGCAACTGCTGACAACACCAAGTCTCCTGCCTATGACTCTGATTCAAGCCCCACTGTCCAACTAAGCATGGAGCCACTGCTGAGACAGACATCCAGCACCAGTCCTGTGAAGTTAGGCCATTCCCACAACTGCTTCTCATCCAGTCTGGATGACACAGCCTACTGTGAACAGTCATCAGCATACAGAACACGCCACCAGTCCTGTGTGTCTGAACTGGATACGTCGCCAGAGTCCAGATCAAACCTTGTCCATCCAGTCGGGCGTTTAGAAAACCCACGCAGTTTGTCACAAGCAGTGAGCAGCCCCAGCTTAGGGTTCTGCGATCCCTACCTTGAAGCGAGCACAGGTCGTAGCACGTCTAACGAAAGCTGCCATAATATGATAGGTCCCCTCAGAAAGACACTACCCATTGTTAACCACATTAGTATTGATGTAGGGACAGACGACGGCCTGCTGGTGGGCCAGCAGAGAGGTGAAGACATGGAGGATGACCTTTTCTCTGAAGGAGAGGCCACTAACTGGACCTCAAACCATTCCGCTAACAATAATAGCCTGAGCTTTGACAGCAGACAGACAGGCAGTGGTCACGACAGCTATCTGGACCTTCAATATATTGATCACTCTAACACAACAGAATTATGGTCCTTAACCAAGGCCACCACCAGAACCTTCCATAGCTCCAGGTCTTGTGGTACATTGGAGGTGGAAGGAGGAGAGTCTGGTTGTAATGCTGCTAGCAAGCCCACTGAATTAGATTCATACATTCACTTATATCACAAAGAAAGAGAGGAATCTGCCCCTAAAGTGGAAATGAACTTAACTGCAGAAAATCTCAGAGGTATTGATTCTCTTACCAGCTCAAGTATGAATGCCAGAGGTACAGAGGATGCAAAAATAGAGGGGAAATATGAAAAGCAGTTGTTGCTCAGTGGAGAGAGATTGTACTCTGAACCTAAGATGATCCCTGAGGCAAACTATATAAAGTCTCCATCCTCTTTCAAGGAGCCTCAGACAGGTCAAACGGGAGCCTTGTCAGCCAAGCAGAGAGGTAACATCTGGGAGGGTGTTTCAGCAGGGATCTCTGTTGGTCTGGCAGACAAGAGGCTAAACTATCCAGAGACATCAGAAAGCAGCAGAGTGTTGGACAGTGGAGTCGGTGTTAGCTCATCCGGCATTAGCCTGGTTGAGCTTGGCGACTACAGTGAGGATGATGACGATGACATCACAGATATTACGTCTGGGATCTTTGCTGACTTCAACCTGGACTACGCTGAGGTTGAGGAGGAAGAGCTGAGCCCAGTAAAGAATCCCGAGAGAACTCCTGACTCTGTAGACACCCTTAACCTGTCCTCATCGATGGCAAGCACCTGTGATCAAGCCTTCAGTCCTGATCCCTTCAATACCCCGGTCCTACCAAAATCCCTGGACAGTGGCTATGACACAGAGAACAATGAATCTCCAGAGTTTATCTTCAAAGAGCTTGGAGATCCCCGAGGTGGTGAGAGGAGCCCAAGGCTGGGCGGAGAACCTGAACTAGTTATGCAGGTGGGTTTAGGCCAAGGGATCTGCACTTCCACAGGCACCTCAGAGCTCCAGTTAAAAGGCCTGACTGATAAGAACCCATACAGGGACTCGGCTTATTTCTCTGACTATGATGCTGAAAATGAGAGGAGCCCTCAAGAGGAAGGCAGTAAGTTCTATGCAGGTCCAAGCAACCCTGACTTCACAGCTGAGAAATTGAGCTCCATCAGAGATGCTGATTCTGTCAAAAGGCAGTTCAACAATGAAGATCATTTAACAAATCTGAGACACATCAAAAGCTGTGTTTTGGTGAATCTCTCAGAGGCTGACCCTAGTTCACCTCATTCCCTTCCCACCCCTGGGTTGTCCATGCTGTCACCCTTTCCCCCGCAGATGGGCGGCTGCCTGACCAAAGAGTCTGCCCCTGCAGACGATGATCTCGGGTTGGAGACGGAGCATTCAGGAGAGGAGCCTTCCTCAGAACTGAGCTCCTCCATTGGGTCTGAACCCTCCTCCACCGTCCAGGAGGCCTCAGGAAACCATGAGGAGGGGAACAGGAGAGCAGAAGATTGCTCCCCCACCCAGTCTTTGCATTCTGACTCCACCATAACTGACTACAGAGATGAGGCCCCCAAAGAAAATGAAAATGGTGAGGGATCCACAGAGGAGGAAGAGCTGCCCGAATTCAATCATGTCAAAGAAGAGACTGAGGACAGAAGGGAGGCCGTGAGAATAAATGAGGAAGACTTTGAGGACATAGATGCAGAGGAATGTGACTCGCAGGACAGTTTGTGTGAAGAATCCAATGGTCCTGTTGACCTGTCTTCTTCCTCGTCACTGTTGGAGCTGTGCGGAGAAGAAGTGAGAGCTCCACTGGAGGAGGCGGAGGACGAGGATGACTCGGATGACAGCGAGTCTGATGAAGAGTTGAGGACCTACAACATCCAAGATGAAGACAGTGAGGAGAGTGAGGAGGATTTCACCACAGTACCAGTGGTGGTAAGCGACTGCAGCAGGGCTAGACACCTCCGCAGCCTCCTGAAGATGCCCACACTGCTCACCCAGTCCTTCTGCGACGAGTTGGAGAGGAAGAAGAAAGCTGTGTCCTTTTTTGATGATGTGACGGTGTTCCTTTTTGACCAGGTATATGACATGCTAATAGGTCAAAGTTGTGCCATCTGTATCATCTGTTGATCGTATTATCTCTTTAGAGTATGTGAGGAATATTTTTTGTTGGTGACTTTCAGGAGAGCCCCACAGGAGAGCTGGCCGACTACACCTTCTCCACGGGAACAGAGTCCAGTGAGCAGGACTCCCCAGAAGAAAAACCCTCTGACCACCAGCTGCAACCTGACCCCGAACTTGAAACTGAACTTGTAGCTCAATCTTGTGAAACATTCTGTGTCTCCGAAGAAGCAGATGAGAACAACTCGGAAGAGGGTCCGTTTGCTAAAGACATAAAATGCTACACAGAGCAATCCCAATTGATTTATCCCACGTTGACGATGACTGTAACTGTGTCTGTGTGCATTCAGGTGGGGATTACGAATGGAAAGACGACCTCTCGTTTGAGCCCCGCCCATCCTCACCTGACACCATCCCTGAGCCCCAGTCTTCACCCACATCCACCTCCAACAGTCCGGAGACTCCTAAACCTGCAGCTGTAGCACTTAATCGTTTTATGGTCTCACGATTCTCTATCACACATGTCTCCGACCCCCACATGGGCTCAGCAACAGGTCAGTATTAACCATCTTTCATACACACTGTCTTTTTGTTTGTGATTTATTTGCACTGAAAATTCTCTTAAATGAACTCAACTAAAGTTAAAAATGGTAAAAGATCAGAAACTAGAACAAAGAGATTTAAATTTGACATTTTTTGGTGTCGGATAACTTGTTTCCAAATGGCCAGTCAAATCACCTCATTTTACTTACTTTTTTTTTTTCTTATTCTCTTGCCACATACAGTACAGGCCAAATGTTTGGACACACCTTCTCATTCAATGCGTTTTGGTTTTGGTTCCGGACTGACTGACCATTATTTCTTCAAGTAATGATGCCCCCTTGTTTTTCTTTAGTTAGCTGATTAGTTCTTGCCATAATATGAATTTTAACAGTTGTCCAGTAGGTCTGTTGGCTGTGTATTAACCTGACTTCTGCACAACACAACTGATGGTCCCACCCCCATTGATAAAGCAAGAAACTCCACTAATTAACCCTGATAAGGCACACCTGTGAAGTGAAAACCATTTCAGGTGACTACCTCTTGAAGCTCATCGAGAGAATGCCAAGAGTGTGCAAAGCAGTAATCAGAGCAAAGGGTGGCTATTTTGAAGAAACTAGAATATAAAACATGTTTTCAGTTACTTCACCTTTTTTGTTAAGTACAAAACTCCACATGGGTTCATTCATAGCTTTGATACTTTCAGTGAGAATCTACAATGTAAATAGTCACGAAAATAAAGAAAACTTGAATGAGAAGGTGTGTCCAAACTTTTGGCCTGTACTGTATTTCCTTAACCTTGTTTTCTACCTTTCAACCATTAAGAAAAGAGAGAGATTTTTTTTTTTTTTTTTTTTTTTTTTTTAAATAATCTTGACATTAATTTTGACTCCAAAAAGGGATGACTAAATGTGATTTCAGGTGGAGTTTAAATTGGTCTAAAATTCAGTGCACATAGTGTCTTAGTGATACTCCAACAACAAACCTTTGAAATGTGACTTGTAGCTTGTGTGCTTCAAACATTGATGCTGTAAATAAGCAACATAGTACATAACACAATACATAATCAGTGTCTCTGAAAGTAATTTTCTCAAGTGGGGACAAAACAACCAATCTTTAAAAGCCACCTTTTAAACACACAGACAGGTAAGTATTTGACATAGATTTTGGTGGAGAATCACTTTAAGCTGATTGTCTCTCTTACAATGAAAGCTGTGAAACTTATTTCCAATCACTTATTTTCCAACAGGGAACAGTGAAGATAGTCCAAAAGACTGAGAGTGTCCTGCGGCCCTGACGGGAGGAGGACGAGTCCTGGTCCTTCTCAACACAGAAAAGCAGCATTATTATATCTAGATGTTTTACAGAGTTTTATTTTTATCGACGTTTGGGCAATCTGACCCTGGTGACCCTTTATGAGACAGTGCCTCATATTGTAGTGAAAGACCCTCAATGATTTGCACACGTTTTTTTTTTTTTGTGAAGACAGCTGCTGGTAACCTGACTGAGACAAACAGGAAAGTGTTTGCAGAAATAGAAATCATCAGTATATTAGTTTTAAACATACAGTATATGACAATAACTTATTTGCTCAATGCAGCATCGGTTTCTGTTGGTGACCTCGTGGGTCATTAAAGTTGTGAATTTAAAAGAAAATAAATAAGAATAAAAGGAGAAAAAAATAGTGACAGGCTTCATAGCTGCTCCTCTCATTGGCTGCCTTGGTCCATCTGCTTTCCATTGATCGGGCTTATTTTTAAAGACTGTTACAGCTCTGTTGGAGCCAGAGAACAACGCTTCGGTGATTGTCAAACACAAAAAAATTACAGTCGTGTGTGGTGATAGTGTTTGAAGATGGAGGTGCTGAAACTTGATGTGTCACATAATCCGAGTCATACCCGAATCATATTGATGGTGGGACACGGTGGATTCAGGGTGCTACATTAATGGAAATCAAGATGTTGTCCCTCCTTCACTATCACCACCACTCACTCTGGTTAATGATGACCTACAGTATGTGTCTACAGTTACCACACGAAGCACTTTGTACAGCCAAACTGGGTCTTTATTTGTAGAAGTGATGGCTCTGTTGCTCTACATCTTCCCCATCCTGGAATGAAATATCTAAACATGTGAGGTTCCCTATTTGTGTCCACAGTTCCAGCTTCAGGTTCACTTTATTTTGTGGCACATTAGCTTTCTTTCTATTCCATCTCATCGGCAATAGGATGACACCAAAGGGATAGAGAGGCGTTTCAACACAGTTCAGCGGTGTCGTGTCATAAATGTTGAATGTCAGGTTCATCTTTTTTACGTCTACGTATTGTCCATATTCTCATACATAATGTATTCTATTACATTTGTGCCGAACGCTCCGGGTCGGAGGTGTACAAAAAAAGAAAAAAGAAAAAAAAAAGTGGACATATCTCACATATTGTATGAATGTTTTATCAATATGTAGCAGGTAGCTTGACTTGAATTACTACTGCTGTATGGACAGCTCCCTCCCCCTCTCTATCCCTCTGTAGCTCAAAGTGCCAATTCTGTTTCCTCTCACCTTGCCTTTTAAGTTCTGCAAGAAGAGAAGACATTGCGAGTATTTTTGTACGATTTGAAAAGATGCAATCCAGAACGTCAGTCTCTCAAATTTGCCAAAGAGATATTTACAAAGCCGATTGGCTAAAGTGGCAGACACCTTTGGAGACGGTGAGGTGGGCTGTTCTGTGCACCGGTAGTAACAACATTGCTGTTTCCACACCCCCCGCCCCCCCACACACTCATTGCTATTGTACTATCCCAAACAAATAAATCCAAATACTTTTTTTTCCCTTCTTGTGTCTGTGATATACTTATCTGCACTGATGTCAATGAGGTGCAAAATTCTGCAAAACAAACAAACAAAAAACATCACTACATGAAACAACAAAACACGTAAAAAAAATATGACGTTTGTGCCCATTTAGATTTATTTTGGACAAGATAATTTATATGCACTTTCTGTACAGTACAGATATAATACAAACAGGGACAAGAGTGAGAAATGGACAATGAAAGCTATATAAAAGTAAAAAATGCATTTGAAACTTGCTGCCCAAATGAGCCGTGTAATAAAAGCCTGATCATATCACTCAGTGTAAAGGACCCATATGTGGAAAATTGACTTTTCATTATGTTGATTTGCTGCAGTCTAAGAGGCCTTTCAGCTCATTCACACAACCACACACATTATTGGATTTCCATCACATACAGTTTCACTTCTATCTCCACACTTCATACTGCAGACAAATGCCTCTTTCCTCCCAGATGAGTGTATAATACTGAGAATGAATGATCACAAGCCATGATAATACTGTACCTTATCTGATAAGCTACCACTCCCTCAAAGCTAGATATAAAAAGAAGACCCATTATGTATGCACTGTATTTCATGTCTTGGCTATCTGGCAGCTAAGATATTATTGAAATTTAAAGAGAAGGAAAGAGTAGCAATTCAAAATATTACTGTATTATTTTGGTGGAATTGCAGTTGCACTGTACTGGAGCTTGCTAAGCAAAAAAAAAAAGTCTCAACATTACAAGCAAACAAAACAAACTTATATTTTCAGGAATATCAAAAATACAAGTTGGACTGTGATGCATATGCCCTCAAACCAGTTTACAGAATGATTGGGTCAATGCTGCATGAAGCATATGTTTTAAAAAAAGAAAAAGTAGAAGGCACAGTTCCCACATTGAAAATATGGGTGTACTGTATCACAACTAGTAAATATATAGTTCTATATATCATTTAACAAAAAGCAGAATTATAGTTTACTCACCAACTGTCCGGTTCTAGCTATCAGTGGCAGTATCCAATCTACACTTTGTCTCCAGTGCATATTACAGTGATGCACTGAAAACAGTCACTCGCCATCTTCTATTCACCCTCAAGCCTCACTTAAACAACTAATGCAGAGTGTGCCTTCGCTGCTCATTAATGTAAATAATCTTCAAAGTAAATTTACAGTGTATAGTGTTGAAGGAAAAAAAAAAGAAAGAAATCCCATAGTAGAAGTGCAGATAAATAATAATGTGACGGCATCACTAGTAAAAACCTATTAGCCATACCTTATCCACAACAGGTGGGATCTAAATAACTAATAAAATCTATTGTCACGCTTGCACTCGAATGCTCAGGCTGAGACATTCAACATTTGTGGAAGCAAAACATCACAAGGATTAACCGGAGTGAATTTCCACGGCAAAGACACAAAATTCTTAGTAGTAGTGTAACATGTTCCTTGAGGTGATTTTTATTTTATTTTTTTTAATTCCCCTCCAGTCACACTTGTGGGCCCTCTTGTGATAACAACATACAGCTCAAACAAGCCATTTTCTTTCTCGCCTTCAAAAGGGCCCATGAGTGGACAAAAGGGGACGGCAGGCCGCTAGTAGAAGATGGGTGCAGATCGGTCATCAATGAAGGTGGGCCGGAGGTAGACCTCCAAGGAACGGTCACTGTGGGGAGAGGAGGGGTGAGACAAGGAACAGCCACAGTTAGGTTGAACAACAAATACGAGAGACACATGGTCGACTATGTAACCACACACCCAAAGAAATCATCCCTCCTACAGTTGGTTTCTTACAATAAGCTGAGCAAAGAGTTGCAATATCTACTGTGAGTTTTAGCAAGCATGTAGTGAGAAAACTAGTAAAATATGAAGGGGAAAAAAAACAGCTTGCGATAGGCACACATGCAAGGTTAGTGTCTTCTCGGTATGATACTGTGATACAAACACAAAAATCAAAGTAATTCTTTTACAACCCAAGGCCTGCTGGACTGACAGAATCAAACGCTGCCACATCCACTGAGGCCAAAGGACAGAAAAGAGCAGTGATTCCCAGCATCCTACTGCAGCCAGACAGCCAATGACAGCGGAGAGAACCAGGCAGTAATAGAGAGGAGGAGGAAAGTGATTGGCTGGCTGAAAGGCGATGGAGTCTGGTGACTTACGGAGGTCCTGTTCCCTCAGAACCGGGACAATTCTGGACCCAAACTGGAAGGTAAAGAGAACCTTTGGGTTTGAATGGCTCATCTCTCAGATCATGCATGGGTCACATTTTGTAACAACACTGCTGGTTAGTCTGGTGCAAGATGAACATACTGTAGGTTGATCATAAGAACTGTAACTGAGATGAGGGATGGAAAACACAAGTACACACTTCATGCTCAACATGCCAGATACTGTGTGTGCTCCTTTTCAAATCCTAAACTAGGTGATGTCAATGCAATGCAAACCGACAGGCAGCTGTTCTGAAGTTGTGTCTGTGTATGCACTATTTCTATGATCCAAATACAACTTAAAAAACACAACAAGCCAAAAATACTTAAAATACAAAAAAAGGAAATATAAGCAGGCAGAGTTCAGATACTCACAATATGCACACAACACCACCACATACACACTGACACACAACAGTGATACAGAGAGTAGCACAGATGCTATGGGTATAATTAGAGGAGGGGGAAGGATGAAGTGCATGCTGCCTGAGATGATTCACACAAGGGTGGACGATTAAAAAAAAAAAAAAAAAAACATTTAGGGAAAAAAAAAATCAGTTCAGAGCCGTAACTTCGAAACAAGGAAAATGTTCAACAAAACCAAAAATGTCATTGTCACTGACAGAACAGATTTCTCGTCAGACCAGACTGTTTATTAATATATAGAGATATGTTTTATTTAGAATACCTTTGTAAAAAGTCACCATACATTCAAGGTCAATTTTCAGTATCACATTTTTCTGGTTTCCCTCCACAGCATGCATAAGATAAACACTTCAACTAATCAGTAGTTTCTCATTGTTTCTGGAAATATTTTCTTTCTTTTTTTTTTTTTTTTTTTTTTTACAAGGACAATAACTTTTTTTTTAAAAGAAAAGACCAAAAAAACTACATAGCCACTCAGGGAATACAATCATAAATAACACTGAGAGCTGCAAAAAGCCGTGGTTGTCATTTAAAACTAAAACTAATTCACAGCCGTTATTGACGAACAGAAGATCAAAGACCCCTCCGATCACTCAATGTAGCTTGAGAAAAAAGACCAAACTGAAGGTTATACTGGAGTGAGGCATTTTATTTTAGCTGATTATGGCAGGGAGTTCAGCCAAGACAGTTTCTGTGGGGCTGAGGGTGGAAAGTTTCATCGAAAATTCCTATGAAAACATGTTTTTGCAATGATCATAATACAGTGCATTTTGGAGGACTGACGGAAACAATTTATATATATATATATATAGATATATATACTGTATATTCTTGAAGCTCAATTTGAAGATTTGCTTCATTGCACATAAAGTATGTGTTTAATAGATAAAAAAAGAAGCAAAGTAAGGCAAATATGACACACACCCTCTGGACGGAGAAAGAAAAAAAATCAAGTCTAGCACTGACACAAGGAAGCACAGCGCGACCTACAGGATCTCTCAGAACAGAAACATAGTAATCTGCTGCACAGCCTTACTTTGAACAAAGCGTTTGTTTGTTTTTTTTTGAGCATGTGTGTGTTGGGTGGGAACTCGATAATACTGGGCCCACGTGTGCTTAAAAAGGCCATTCAGCCAGTGGCTTTTAGTACAATGACATTGAAGTCTTTTGGCACTTGTACAGTACATGAACATGTCCTTTAGTTTTGACAAAATGACACAACCATGTACATGCATGAAAGACAAGCAGTAGCAAAGGCAGTCTCTTGAGAGATCAGTCCGTGATGCTGGACTGTGATCAGAGATAGAGTATTCAGAGTCCATATCGCTGCATGCCGAGCAGGTAGGCCCCGCTCTGGCTCTCTCGCTCAACGCAATCCTCCACCCACCAACCGCTACTGTCCACACCGACACCACCAGCAGCAGCACCCAGGATGGACGGAAGGAGGAAAGGAGGGACCCGGGGAGGAAGAGAGGACAGAAAGGAGGGATGAAACTGGCCTCTTCCACTTGGAGAAGGGGTGTGTGTGGAGGCAGAGGAGGAGGAGGAGGAGGAGGAGGAGGAGAGGGTGGAGATAAGTGGACAGGAAGGGAGGCTAAGAGGAGGGAAAGATGGGGAGGAAGAGGCCCCTGTGCTATCCGGAGCTGTCTGTGTCTGTCTGTATGTCTGTTCTCACACAGTCGAAATCAATTTGCCATCAGGACTGTCACTGTGGAACAAAGAGAGAAGGAAGCTTGCCAGGTCGGACACACTCAGAGAGAAATGGAGAAAGACAAGACAGGCACAAGGAGGCACAGTAGAGTTTAGGAGAAGCGTAGGTGGGGTAAGGAAATCTACGTCGCCCCACCTACAGGTGCAACTCCAAACACACCTGCCGTGATCAGGAAGATTAGACTTCAATTCCCTCATCAACACTCTTTTAAAATCAAAACATTTTTTTTGTTATTTTTGTCCATATCAAAAAGTGAAAAAAGTGAATATTTGCCACTGAGAGTTCAACAAAAAAAAAAGCAGATGTTACTGTTGATGAGAAAATCAAGTCATCTCCGTAGCTGGAGGGATGTAGTGTTAGATTAGTCTGTTGGGGTGAATACACCCTGCAGGACAGTGTTGTCTCAAAGTACTGATACAGGAAAAAAAACACATTCAGAGCAGACAAGAGTGTGTAAAAACAGCTTGACACTGGTGCCCAAAGCCCCAGGCTGACAAGCAGTGATGACTGAGATGAAGGCAGCATGATGTCTACTGTCACAACACGTACTCCAACAAAACACCAATACGAGTGCACGTACACTCAAAGCCACCTCTCTCTCTCTCTCACACACACACACACACACACACACGCACACATTTATATACATGTACACGAGGATGTACTCCCTGATTGGACAGAAACAAGCACGGCATAATTCCTAAACCTAACCTCACACAACCTTGGTGAGTCAGCTAGGACTTGATAGGATTACGATGCAAATATACTGGGCCAAGAGCACTCTGACAATAAACTGAGACACTGACCCCGGCTAGACTGCATTCATTACTTTAAAGAGCTACTAAAAAAAAAAAAAGTAAAGCAAGAGCAAAGAGGAAAGGACAAAGAAGACACAGTAAAAAAAAAAAAAAAAATTTCAAAGGAAGCACTATAAATACATCAAATCTATTGCTTGAGCCAAACTATATGACTCACTAGTTCTATAACCATTAGTCTATTGATTGATTAGCTAAAAAAAAAAAAAATACTACGTTTTCCTGTTTTAAATCATTAATTGGATGTATTTGAGTTTTGGACTGTTGGTCAGACAAAAAAAAAGATCACTTGGTGGCTCTAAGAAACTGTAAAATTTGTGTCTCAAATTTTTTAGACTTGAAAAACAAATCTACAAAAAAAATGCCTTATACAGTGTAAATGTAGGTGATTGTACCTTGTACCCAGTGTCACTGTGACACTGTGTGAAACTGTAATCTCTCTAATCTCTGTGTCCTAATTCCACAATACATATTAACTGTATACAGTAGGTACTAACAGCTACTAATTATCATAGATTACTTTTTGTAGTTAGTGTACTTCACCATCTTGAACTGACACAAATTGATGCCGACGGACATCAGTCAAAATGTGACTCTGTCAATTAAAGTTGACAGAATGAATGTAAATCAGTCGCTGACGATTTTATACTTTTCTCCTCATTTTGTTTTGCAAGATTTTCCTTGAGCTATCTCATCAATGTGATGTTTTGGAGAATACAGCATACACACAAACTCATTTGAGTATACTAAATTATCTCATACTCTTAATCTATTTATGTATGTGGCATTTAATTGGGATGCTGCATTTGTTAAGCAGCTGCCTTGCTGTCTCTTGAGTGTGCGAGTATGTAGTAAAATGCCATTTAATCTAAGGTGGCTGGCTCTCATATATCCTTCTGATAGATCACTACTTCCGAAAACTACACAAGTTAAACAATTCAGATGGAAGCAGCAGCCGTATCAGTCATTACTTAGAGGGAAGGGCAGAAGAGGCACTTACCTTGTGGCAAAGCGGCCGTCATAATCCTCAATAGCAGGCTGAAGAGAAAAGTAATACTTTGTGTGATTGTACACCCAGGATTGAAATTTCTGCTATACTTGCAAACAAACACTAGGTGGCAGCAGAAGCTGAGCAAAACACCCCCTCTCAGTTACTGCAGGATTACTCATATCCAATTATGCAACACAAGCCCAAACCAGATGGGGGCTACAAATTAACTGAGCAAGAGAAGCAAGTGTTTAGCGTGTTGTTCACGGATACTACACATGTTAAGTTGTACCGACCTGTGTGCCAAAGCCTGCCATGCTGTAGGGGCGTGGGCGGGTCTGTGCTAGGCTCTGTGCCAGCAGCCGGGCAGTCAGGCCGTAGTCAGGTGTGGGCAGCGATCCATCATTCTCCAACAAGTTCCCTGTGCTGCTACTTTTCCCATGGTGCAGGCTGGGAGGGGCGGAAACAAAGACTTCAGATGTGGGCTCATTAAGCTGACACACGGTTTATGAGAAGAAAAAATGGGACGTACTTCACTTTGAGCTTCTCGCTGTCGCTCTCAGGCAGCACACGTGTGTAGGAGAATGGGAACCAGCCACGCCTGAGACAAGCAAAGACCTTGTTAAACCTATATTCACTGTGCTTACATGTGGGGCAGATATCTATCCCACAGTGTGTACTCAGATAGCATAAACATTACTTACATCTTGTTCTTCTCATTCTCCCCATAGTGCCAGCCATCGCGGGCTTCGGGCACTAGCAGGGTGATGACGTCTCCCTCGGAGAAGCTGAGAAGGGTGCCGTTGTCGCCCGCGGCATGGGAGAAGATGGCCTGGACACGGGAGCGTCCGTTCTTTTCCAGGCCTGCTGCCATGGAACTGGACCTGGGGAGGGTCCGTGTCTCTCCTGTTCCAAGACAGAGGCGACGGTCAGTGACGTGAAATCAGAATCATGACAATGAAAGCTCTGAGTAACAGGAGTCAGCAGTGCTAAGTAAAGATAACGTTTATGTCTCCAGGCACAGTCAGGCAGATGTTCTAAATTTAGCAATTTCTTAAATGCGATTTTGAACAGCATTTTGCAAACATCCACGTATCACAGCCAGATGAACTGATACTCTGGCACAAACGCCGTAAATAATTACACTGTAGATGAGATGATTGGTAGACTATCTCATGCCAATAATTCTTATAAGTGTATGTTGCTACTTCTCCTCCTACTTCTCTGAAAAGCAGCGGTTCCCAATCCAGCTGCCAACACTGTAATTCAGCGTAGAAGTTGGTAGGTGATATGAGTCCTGTTGTGATGTTGCAGGATATCTTACCCACGGGGTTCTTGTTCTTGGCGGGAGCAGGCCTGCGGACAGGGAGGGTGTTGGAGTAGACATCGCTGACCTGTCTCTGGGGCTGAGCCTGGGACTGGCCCTGCGCCTGGGTCTGAGGGGACGAAGGCCTGACTTGGGACACGGACATGGTCCCTCCATCCGTCCAATATTCCTCCCCGTGGACCCCTGTTGTCCCATTGACCATGGACATACCATCCGGGCCCATCAGCCTCTGGAATGAAGACATATATGGATTCATTAAGTAAGATAAGTCAAAATGATGACATTATGGATTATCATTATAGATTAAAACTTCTGAGTTGACTTTAAAGTCTTGTGCAAAGTTTATCTAAGTCTCATCTGTCAGCTGCTGCCCAGCATGAAATGTAGACTCTGAACAGATCATTAACTTGAGTGCCATCTTCAAAGAGAAACAAGAGAGATGTTTGTCTGATTTGCATCTTTATTGAGGGCCAAGAGTGGACAAGATCCATTAACTTCTTCAGGGTGGTGGAAGGAAAATGAGGAAATTGTAGTTCCAGTTAAGTAATTCAGTTCTCTTAAGAAAAAAGGGAAGAGAGAGGGAGATGATGTACAGTACATCATCAAAATGACACAAATAAGAAAACCTAAAAATGACAAACCCTAGTGTCTTATCAACAACAGACAAATGAAAAATAGAGACAATGTCCTGAACTCACCGCTGGGTGTCCCAGGCCACTGCCCATGAAGACAGCCAGCTCTGGGGGCACAGGAAGAGGCTGGGCCCCGGGGATGGGGTCTGAGATGACCAGGTTGGATTTGGAGCTGTGCAGAGGGCTTGTCCCCCCGAGGGCGGCAGAGCCCATCTGCTGGGCCAGGAGCATGGCCCTTTCTGGCAGCTTGTTGGGGTCTGAGCAAGCCTGTTGCCACACTGGGATCTTCTGGGTCAGAAGGTCTTTACCCTAGAAAAAGAAAAAATCCCACTTTAACATCTTTTTGCTAAACTTTCAATTTTCTACATATTCGCTAAAAGACGTTATCAAAATGTTTTTCCTCACTTGGTATCCTTGACCACTGCCCTTTGCACAGCTATGATAATGTGCTGCGTGGGTGAGGATGTGGGACAGACTAACATACAACCAATCTGCCCACTTCAGCATCTTGCAGCCTGTGGACACGGCTGTTCTTTCTACAACCACTGAAATAGACTTTAATGGACAGACGGAAATGCACACGTTCGCCCATGACTGTACAGTATCCACGCATGCACACACATGCAAAACTGTTCCATCCCTTTGTATGTGCTAATTTGAAGCTCTCGCCATCTATTTCTCTCTTACACACACGCAAACACACACACATCTTGCACACTAACAAACACACACCAGGAACCCTCTGGGAGAGGGTTCTTCAGTTTGCTGAAGGTGAACTCATCCCACGCACACCCCCAACCTGATTAATGACTAGACTCCATGTTGAAAAAAAAGAAGCGGCAGCACAGTCCCCCCACACACACATACACACACACTGTCCTCCTCCAGCCACATCTTGAGGCTGGCAGTTCACACCCACCAGTAATCCCAGGAGACTGATATACTCCATTACACAAGAATATCAAATTCTTGGGTAATGAACGGGCATACGTTTGTCGCACAAACACACAGACTTACACACAACAACAAGCATAAAAAAAAAAAACTCGACTACAGCCTGGTTAATAACGCTCCATTACCTTTGATGGTACATGATACCGGGGGAGTGTGTTTGGATTCAGAGGTTCTTTGCTTCAAATGTCAACAGCAATGTGAAAATAACAAGCAGCTATTATAAAATTCTCTAGTGACTGTTGTAAACAATATGGGTGAGAAACAGTTTGCAGCTCTTGTCCTGCTCACTGCGCCGAGCTCTGATTTCGTTCCGTATTTACCTGCGTTTTGATGCCTTTTCCTATTAGAGCCCTTTATGAAGCAAACAAGCCAAGCGATTTCTCTGCACTAAAAAAGGTCGCCCGACGCTCAGAGGTGCGGTGATGGATTACAGCTTCAGATCGGGCTGTCAGCCGGGCATTATCTACGCTCTTAATGAATTTTTAAAATGAAGAGGCCCCTATGAGCGGTCAAAGCTAATGCGACTTTGAATTACACGGCTCCTAGTATGCTCTTATCGTTGAACAACAGTCTACAACAGGTGAGTTCAAATATAACAAAGATGACAGATGGGGAGGAGTTGGCTGGAGTCATAGCACAAAGGGAATAAGTTAAGTCCTATAAATTGACCTAACAAGCTCTGCACGCTTCCCTTCTTTGAACATAATAGACAGAAAATGTGCTTGCAATTAGCTGAAGGAGCAAAAGAAGTGAACACAGGCTATGCTCCATCTGTTCCTGAGGTGCCACTGCAAACAAGGATTTGATGAATGAAACTGTTATTCTGACCATAAACTCATCTGTGCATAGCCTTTATTACAGAAGCCCTAAAAGGCTTGTTGCTTTGAGTGATGAACACAATATGCTCTGCTCTGAGATTTTGTCCGTTCATGTCTCCCTGATTATAAGTGGGCGGGTCTCAGCTGGAAAAAAAACATGATGTAATGCATTTGTGTGCACGAATTGGAGTTTAGCAGAAATTGAATGAAAAGGTGATGTCAGCTGTGGGCTTGTTTTTTTTTTCTTTGCATGCGTTGCCATAATTGTCAGTCGAATCTAATCAAACCACACCCACACAGTCAGGATGAAGCTGATTAGCTGAGATTTTGAGCGGAAAACTCGTTTGTTCTGAACGTTAACCCCGATTTTTGCTTATTTAGTCACGGATATTTAGAAATACATGAGATTTGAAGTTTTGTGTTTTTGAGAACATTAAACATGAGTTCAGCTGTGAACACTACATACATCCTCATTTTATTCTATTTCCATAATGTTCATGTCTCTCCTTATCCTAAATATTTTCTATGGTCACTAGGATTTACCTTGCCATGGTAGGCGCTGCTGTTCTTGGCCACGGCGCACTGGCGGTCCACCAGGAAGCAGTACCTGCGGCGCTCCTCGGACAAGGCCGTCTTGTATCCCTCAGCGATGAAGGTGTCCAGCTCGGTCTGCTTACTGCTGATGGTCTCCACAAACTGAAACACACACAATGACACATGGACATTTACCAACTGGAACATGTAATATCTGCAGAAGGTCTGACAAAAAAAAAGTGTCCAAGAAGCTACCTGACATCGAAGGACCTTTTTTAAAATAACACTGTGCTTCATATTCACACAATTACACATATTCACACTTAGAAGCTGCTCGGTCTTGCGCTGCCAGTCACTGCACGTCTCGACTGGAGCAATTAGAAGTTAAGTGCACCTCGGTGGTAACAGTCGTGTAAGGAAAGAGCCTCACTCAGTAACTTTCCCTGGTCAGATTTTCCCTGCCGAGCGCTACCGAGGCGAGGCAATTACCAGTGAAGATCCCGCAGTGTGGAGGAGAAACTGCTCACAAAGGCCCAGTAATCCATTTTATATAGTCGGACAATAACAAATAACAGGTGTGTTAATGTGAGTGTAAGAGTGAGTAACGGCGAGAGGAACGAGGGGGATCCGTCGCTGTCAGTTTGTCTTAACACGAGCGCCCCGAAAATGGGAAATGTCAGAGGGAAATGTCTCACTGACAACACACACACACACACAACAGGGCTGAAAACAGCGACGACCACTTGGAAGAGGAAGTGGCATTTAGGCGCCTTTGTGGGCAAACGCATGTCAGACACCTCATTTTGCAAACATGACGACAGCTGAAAGTTTTAGACACTGTCCCCTCAAAGTAGGTCGACTACGTCCAGTTTCATGGCTTTAATACTGTAACATCTGCTGATAAACACTGACCTAGAAGAGAGTGCTCTATTTACTTACACTGATCTGACCTAGACTGAACTTTTATTTGGGGGTATCGGCTGGTGTGAAGTTTGTTATGGGGTATGTTTCTCATATATAACCGGAGTCAAACACACATACACACATACTGCAGTGTTCTACTCTGAATGTTTCCGATGATAAAAATGCCACCCCCGTTCGTTGACATATGACTCCAATACTGGTGCGTATCAGGAAATGATAAAGTCGAGTGCATCAAGTTTGTGGATAATTTTTTCATTTCAGTCTCAGCCACAGAAAAAATGATCTTAATCCATGTTGTTGCTGCTGCTGTTGTTGGTGTGATTAATATTTCCTTGAGTTCAGCATCCCTCACAGCACTAAGAGCACATTTTTAGAAAGTTTCACTTTTAAATTGTGATGCGAAGGCTAATGAAGTTTGTTAAGATGCACTTCCTCCCTGCGGCTAAATGTCGGTTCCTGCGGTGCCACCACACAGTGCAGATGTATTTCATTTAGTAACCACCAGAGCACACTACTTCCCCACCGCCGACAGTCACGGGGTTAGTTCATTGGAATTCAATGTGTGGAGGAATAGTTTATTGGCTGAATGCTACTGAACACAAACATTTTGAGGAATGGCTTTTTGCAGTAATATGGGAAAAAATCCACCAAGATTGAAAATCCAAACTTTTTAAATCATGCAAAAGCCTGACCTTATTCTGCTCCCTGCACACCTTAAGCTCACATTAAGCACTTTTAAACTGGTTCAGTTAGCCGTTAGTCTTAGCTCCTGACAGACGCTGTGCTCCTCTAAAGGGCTGAGCGCGGCCTCGACACGGCGAAGAGCCCCTCTCCTCTTGTCAAATCCACATGGCCCAATTCTCCGAGCATTCGAAAAGGTCACCAAAGTAACCCAAGACAATGAGTGCGGCGGTAAAAGCCCAGGCAGACGGCAGCCGCTGTTATATCTGAGCGACCTCGGGTTACATCATAGCTGGAATGACTTGTTTTGCAAAGGTTATGAATATAAATGAAACATGCCGCAAGTCGATGCGCTTCTTACATTCGGGCTGGAACTGATCTGCGTGTCCTCTTACACTGACATATTCAGGACATAATCCTAACACACCAGCGAGAAAAAAACACCACGTGTCATTATGCGCTAATACGGTTTCCAGCGATGAGAAGAGAGGGGTTCACAACTTTGTCAAAAAGCAAAGCGTACAGTGAGATTCACAACAAGAAAAACTGTTTATTCTCCTTTTTATTCCTGCAGGGATTCAAAGGCATTTTTAAGAGCACGGTTAAGAGCTGCTTAGGTCTGCTCTCCGGCTCCGTCATCATCAGCACTCTGGAATCAAAGACTTGTATTGTGATGCTCCTGGGCACAACAGAAAGCTCCTACACCTGCAGTACCTGCTCGAATCTGCTGTGTGTATACATGTGTGTGTGTGTGTGTGTGTGTGTGTGTGTGTGTGTGTGTGTGTGTGTGTGTGTGTGTCTGCATTTGCAAACAATCCCCTTTCTTCTGCATCTGACTCAATCCACGACTCGACTTTGGAATCACTTTTCAATTTCATGACGCCGAAGAAACCCCGAGCTTATCAAACATCTTGAGATAATAATTCTGAATCCTGAACTCCCGTCTCTCTCTATCTCTGTCCGGGCTCTTATTAACAGCCAGTGCAGTGCAAAGGAGTTTATCAAGATGAAACCTCCCTTCTACAGTACCTTGGTCCACTCCACTGAGCTACATAATGAGCTGATTATCATTTTGGCAGGGGCTTTACCCATTGATGAGATGGCACGGTGAAAGTGTGTGAGGGCAGGAGAGAACAGGGAGAGGAGGAAAGACAGACAAAGAGGCAAAGAGAGGCGAAGAGTGTGAGGGAGAGAGAGAGAGATGGAGACGGCGATCAATGAAACGCGGCCATCTGCGTCCGCTGCCAGACTGTACTCAGACATACTTTACTTTTTAATGAAAAGAGAGGAGATAAAAAGGAAAACTTGTCATCTGCTAAAATAACACAGATGTGGTGGAGGAGGACGAGGGGGAGGAAATGTGGAGCTCGCCTTAGCAACTTTTTACTTGTACTTTCTAAACTGCCTCTTAATGCCTGAAAGAGCCCGACTCTGTCCTCGCAAATTAAACTAAACACTCTCAAAAGACACGTCCGTAGTCAGTCTCTATCGACGCCTTTCTGGGTGGATGGTTGTCATTGTGAGGCGCGGGTCTTGAGGGAGTGCAGGGCTCTCCTCCTCTCTGTGCTCCGTCCTCCCCCCGGGGGCACTCTGGCACAAACCGGTTGACTTTTCTCTCACACTCCCACAGCCGAGATATGATCGGTGAAAGTGAGCAGGCTGAAAATGAGAAAGGGAGATTGATTTTCCTTTTCCCTGCTAACCCACTGTAGGTTATGAGTCCAGAGCCTGATGAGCTCGCTGCTCTGCACAGATGGGCCCGACCGATCTGTCATACACACTTGCTGAGACTATAAAGCCACTATGCTCCAATATGCACGTTTAAATTGCTCGACTTTTTAGTTGGGCTGGTGTCCCATGTGCCAACACATTGACTTCAATCCACAGCAGGATACTGTATAGAAAAAATATGGCAAATCACAAATCCTGAAGTTTCCTGTGAATGAATAAAATATCAAAGTCTAGAATATGAACTTTCCTGTGTGGACTTTTCTTCTTGAACCACCGCTGGGACAACATTTCAACATATTTCTATTAGGTGAACACATTCACACTGTTCGAGGGTTTATTTTTAATGGCCCTTTTGTAATCCCTCAAGACAAACTTGGAGTTAGCACCACTGCTCTTAAGGCTCAATAAATAAGCCCAATATATTGTATAAAGCGTGTAATGAACTCCTTATTATGGATTTAGACTGTATTTTTAGATTTAGTCAAATTAATTCTCTTTTTTTATCTGTTCAAAACCTTGATTTGCAATGAAAGATTCCTGATCCTCTTCATCAAGTTGTGCTTCTTGTCATACTGGAAACTAACCGGAGGCCTGATGATCCAACACATGAGGCAGTCAGACTGAAACATGTAACAACCTGCCATTCTTTACTGAGATTTACCGCCTGAGTGAACTCAACACCCCTCGTATCCCAACCCTGTCCCATGCGGGACTGAACTGCTGCACTCACTGCCAATGTTGAGGCCTTGAGATTCATACATCTCCTCATGGCAGAGTGGATATGGTGGAACAAACTGGATGTGACACAGCAGTCAGATCAATGCAGCTCTGCCATACAGTCTCCGACAGGAAACAGCAGGAGCGCATGTGTGCGACTGTATGGACAGAGGAAGGGCTTTCTTCTACAATCTAGGTAGCAAACAGCCAAGTTTTCATTCTCAATAAACTCAAAACATTGTAGCATAAGTGCTGGTAGAATCAGGTTTCTGGTCAGGCTATCAATCTGATGCTGTCACGGCCCCGGCCACACTTCACAGCAAAATCAACAGGAGCTCTGCAATTACCCTGCAAGCCTTGACCTGTTATTTTGAGATTTTTGTTTCCATCCCTCCAGGCGGTCCGACTTCCAGCTTCCTGCGAAATCCTTGTGAAGGATCAGCAAGTCGCACTGTTGCCATTTTCTGCTGCGTCATTTTTTTTTCTCTTCCTCAGTTTGACAGCAACACTGGCTCCAGGACTAAAACCAATAAATAACTTGTAGTGCAAACAACACCACAGTGAAGGCCTGCAATGAGGGGTATAATGCAGAGAGCGGTGCATCTTTGCAGGTGTGTTTATGTGTCACGACTTCGCCGATCAAGTAGGCGGTCGACTGACGTGAGAGATAACTAATTAAGTTATGTCTAACGCTGAAGGTTCACTCCAGTGCACAGAAAATTAATTCACCTGAGCTGCTCAGTCTGAGGCTTCGCTATGGAAATAATCAAATGAATGATGACGCCTAAAGCAAACTCGGCTTTATTCCCTGAATCCCATGACTGCTTTGGTTCCACATGCAATAATTTTGACAGGTTGTATATGTCAAGCATCCGAATCCTTAAGATTAAAACTGCTGCGAAAAAAGATATATAATAAGGATGTCCTCTGTCTGCCATGTCACCTGACCACCTTTACCAAATAAGACAATCACAATTTCTCCTTGACTGA
The DNA here is from genome assembly GCA_037975185.1 of Centropyge bicolor. NCBI lineage: Eukaryota > Metazoa > Chordata > Actinopteri > Pomacanthidae > Centropyge > Centropyge bicolor. The sequence goes on along the minus strand of JBBMOC010000091.1, from coordinate 1,089,442 downwards.
CAGAAAACACGTGTGCAACAAATTCCAGAAGCATAATATATTTCACATGACTGCTCATATGAGCCTTCACCGTCCACTTCAACTGAGATCCCTGACTGAAAATACAGTTTATAAGAAGACCTAATAATATAGATAGATAGATAGATAGATAGATAGATAGATAGATAGATAGATAGATAGATAGATAGATAGATAGATAGATAGATAGCAATCTACTATCAGCTTTTATTTTGAAATGTCCATGTTTGAGGTGCAGCATCTTTAGAAAATCTGCCATCTTATCAACTCCTCTTTGGATAATTCTGTCAGCTATTTTGTGGCGCATATGCACGCTTCCCTCCTTCTGTTAAAACCCTGATCAAAGCCATGCGCCCAAAAACACACTGGCTGAAGTAAAGGCTCAGTTAGTGCTACTGACTTAATTTCTTTTCCACGTGTGTGTCTATGCGGCTGCCGCATGTGTGTGTGTGTGTGTAGAAGGATTGGCAAGGGCACACAATTCATAATCAAACCTCCACTATTTGCCTTCCCACTCAGGGCACCTCGTCGCCACTGCCTCCACCCCCATCCTTGCTGTTTTTGTGCTTTGCTTTATGAGGAATAAAGTCATTATTTTGCACCAAGACTCATGAAGCTCCAATCCAACCGTCACCCACATGCACACAAAGTCTGCCGACACACAACGTCGCTATTAACTGGCTTTCTGGGTGTTCCTGCTCAATGCATTTTGATGGTTATACGAGGCACCTTCATTCTAATTTTGAGAAGTAAAACCCCAGCGTGAGGCTCACCTGCATCTCCTTCTCTCCGTACTTGGAGGGGTTCTTGCTGCCCTGGCTCTTCCTGCGCAGCTTCTTCAGCTCGGCCTGGCACTTCTCCAGACTCTCCCCTTTGCTCTTGTGCTCCATCTGGTATTTCTTCAGGGCAGCCTGCAGACAGAGCACAAACACTAAATTAGGAGCGCAAATTAAAAAGCCTGGGTGAAAAGCAGGTGGGGCGTAGATGAGCAAACACCCAACAGTTCTGCCAACCTATTTATGAGTTCAGTTTTTGGACTAATTTCTGCTTCACAAACAGCCACTGGACTCAATTCAAACTTGCTAATTATGTAATCCATCAGAAAATTTGACCTTCACTCTTTTCTGTTGAAGTTGCAGATGTAAGCTTTGTTCGCATTGTTTTGAAATTGCTGGTGAGTTCACAAAGACTCGGACATCTGAAAGCAAATCTCTTTAATTAAAGACACGAGCAAATTTGCGATTATTTACTTATTGTTTGCTTTCCTGGTTTGATCTTTTCAACAACGCCGCTCACGCTCGTGTCTCTTAAAACACCCGCCGTAATTAATTGATGAACTCAAACAGGCTTCGAGTGGATTTTCAGTGGCAGCCTGCGAAGTGAAAACTAATGTGTGATTTGTAGAACAAGCAAATGCCTGGCCCGGCCGTTTGACAGCCAGAGTTTGTTTATTTAACTCATTCAATTTGCTTATTTCATTATTTATTTATCGACAATAACAACTTTGTTTCCAGGTCTGTTCCAGCTCTGTTTCTATAGTAACTGCGTCTGATGTGACAAAGCTCGTGTGGCTTATGTACGAGGCGAGTTCACGCAGGAGGGTTCGACACCCACATCTGCATACTGTCAGACAGCGAGGCATCCCTCTAGGTGTCGTTTGGCCGAGCCGGAAAAAAAAAAAAAGCTGTTGTTGTCACCGGCAGCATGACACATGCAGTGTTTCATAACAGAAGATGGTTTTAGTTCTGTAGGTCTGAGCTTTACTGTATTTTACCTTTGGATGAATTTGATCCACTGATTGATTTTCAAAGCCAGAAGCTTCTCTGAAATATGGATTTGTTTGATTGGTGTCCTCACAAAATGCACCACAACATGCCTTCGCACTGGTGTTGCCTTAACTCAAAAACAATCAATGACTCATCATTTAATTCTCTCCTAAGAGGTAAAGCTGTACAACCAATCTGGGCTGCTCTGCTTTTCATATCTACAATTAAGCTCTCGAAAAGCAAAACCCACGCTGCAGAAAACCCCCAACACCTTACAATGGAGCGATTTTTAGGGAGGACAGGATTTTGTGAAATCATTGCTTTTAGTTTGCAGGGTCATATTGAGTAAATACATTTTCATTATTGATCAATCGATTAGTCTATCAAGTGTCACGTTCATCACAATTTCCCTGAGCATCAAAGTGACGTCTTCAAATTGCCAAGCAGCAGCAAAAGCTTCATTTAAATCTTTACATTTAAGAAGCTTGAATAAATTAAATGAATAATCAATTATCAAAATAGTCTGCAGTTAATTTCTCTCAATCGACTAATGGATTAATCGACAAATCATGCTTGTAGCTACAAATCTCTATCAGTGGCTACAAGTGCAGATATTTAGTGTTATTAAATCTGATTAGAATCCGAGTGGATACTAAATGAACTTTAGTGCACTTGGAGAATCTGACCATTGTCCTTTACAGCCTATTTTCCACAAGTGCTCTTCTTCGTTTGTAACCTTTTTTTTTTTTTTAATCCTTTTACGTTGATGCCTAAATTCTGTCTTCTGCGTAATGACTGAAGAGTGTTGTAAAAAGCCCCTGTAAGCCATTATGCGAGACAAGAGAAAGGGAGAGAGGGAGTGGCTCACGCACACACTTGGAAAACAGCGAGCTTTCCTTTGAGCCTTTTTGAACTCAGTCAAATTTTCAGATGATTAATTCACAAAGTCTGAAGCGAAATGACTGCTATTATCACTGCGGCAGATCTGTGGGAAATTCATTAAAAGTAATGGATGTTAAAACCTCAGGGATACACCGGGATAGAAATGTCTGAAATGGCTAATGCATCTGAACTAATGTAAGAAACATTTCCTTATCTTTTTCCATATCGAGCCAGACAGCAAAAACACATTTTTTGAGTAGCTGGAATTTTCGTTTGAGGTCGACGGGGCAGGAGGACAGGAGCCTAAATGACTCACACACAAACCCATCATTTTAATTGTAAGAGCAACGTTACATCAAGTGCGTGTGTGTGTGTGTGTGAGTGAGTGTGTGAGTGAGTGGCTGTGAGCCGAAGCAGCTTGTAACGTGGTCCTTCCAACAATACAATACAAGAATGGCTACACTATCCCATCCCCCAAAACAACGCACAGCAATGCTGCTCTACACTCAGGCTGCAACCCACTCATTCTAAAGATATCACATGTAGACCAGCTCCACAGTGCACACACACACACACACACACACCAGGAGGGGCTTATTATAATCAGTCTACCCTTGATGGGTGAGCAGACATGGAAATGTTATTTCAAAGCATCACTTCCACAGACGCATCCTCTAATTGTCTCTGAGACAGACTTTGATCCAGATGTGAAAACACAGCTTCACCTCCATCTCTGTCTCTCTTCTAGATCCAGTCAAATTAGGTTTTCACAGATCTGACTTAACACAGTATGAAGCACTACAACGGCCTAAAATATGCACGTATTGGACAGGGAGAGCGGGCCAACCAGATACTCACAGTCAGATAACGAGCGTCCAGCTCCACCTTCTTCTCCAGCTCGGAGAGCAGCTCGTTGTGGAAGGATTTCAACTGGAGGGAAAGCACAAAAACAGCTCAATAAAAACGCTGATGAGTGTTGTTTCACAAAATCATGAATGGCTGCCTTCATGTGGCTACAGAGGCTTCCGCATTAAGTTTAATGCAACAGAGTAATAATTGATCCCTTGTGTTCACATTCGCTCAGTTAAATGTTTCACCAACACAGTCGAGGCCTGTGAAGCTTCTCTCAGCTTGCAAATCACTGTCACTGTCGCAGATTTGCTGCTATCTGACACAATATTTAGTCACTTGATTGTAAACTGACCTGCTGGAAGAAGCGGCAACCAAATCTAAATAAGTAAAACAGGAATAAGAATAAGTGTAATAAATAAGAATAATATTCAATTCATGCTCTGCTGACCTTCATTTGCATATACTGATTCATTGTCTTACACAGAATCATTTTTCCATTGTTGGAACAAATTTAGTATTAATGTGCTATATTTTTTTTCCCTTGGGTCGGAGAATTTTCTCATCTTTGAAATAGCGTATGTGCAACAGGTTCTTCATTGATGTGATATTGTTTCAGAATCCCAGCAAACTTAAACAGGATATCTTATGCTACAAAGATCAGATCTGGAGACAATAATCTTCTGAATTCAGATTAAAATTGAGGACTGTAAGTTTCTCATTCCTAAGATTTCTAAGAGATAGGATGACGTACATACAAAATGTGAACTTGTCCCTTTAAAGGCAGCTCAGCTGGCTCGTGGGTGCCTAAGCGATCTCGCAGTGCTGCAGGGCATCCACACACTGAGCACCTCCTGTATGTCCAGACCTTCCTCTACACCACACACACACGCTAATGAACTTAATATTGACTGTGGAGAACTCGCCATACAAGCTCATATTACCCAGAATGCCACGCTGTTCAATTAACTCCACTTCCCCAGCCACCTCCTGTGTTCGCAGTTTGGATTTATATGAGCTCAGCATGTCTGTTCATTCAATATGAGTTCATGTTCATTTAATTATCATGCACTCCTTGCAATGCATCTTTTATTGGAGGGTGGAGGAGCTGTTCATTCACGATTCTCCAATTTCTTTCTTTTTTCCCATGTGTGTGATCCATGTATTAGTCATGTTGTGGGGACATAAATTTGATTGCACAGTCACAATGTGGGGACTCATCTTCCTTATGAGGACATAACACGAGTCCCTACAGTGTAAATCGTTAAGTTTTAGGGTGAAGACTGTACTCACAGTCACACAACGTAAGTTTGCTTATACTAATTTGGGCAGTCTGTCTAGACTTTCAGATCAATTTTTATCAGCTCAATGATGACTCTAGTCCCACCGGAGAGCTACTGAAACAAGTTATATCCTCTGAACACTTTTCTGTGGAAGTAAAAAAAAACCTGAAATCAATCTTTGCAAAGGCAGAAATTATTAGGAGGCTTTAACTTTACCTTGCCTAATTTTTAATGGTATTCATGGTGTTTTTTGTGCTGCATCCACTTAAGATCATATTTGTCACTTGGCACCAAAGGTAAAAACAACTGCATTGTCTCTGATCTGTCTAAATTTTTAACAGAGTCTTCCATAAACATGCACTTCTTACAAAACTCTGGAGGACAGATTTGAATACCTCCACAGATCTGGATGGGCACACCATCTGATCAAATATATCCCTGTCATCCAGAACATCCAAATCACCAAATAATAAATGGCCCCTTGGACCTTTTCTTCATGGTTTGATGGTGCCCACAGGTGAACAGATTTTTGGGAAAAGTGTCTCAAACATTATGTCTATTACAGAGAGAGACCTCCCTCACTCCTGGTCTCTGCTGATGACACCTCCTTTTTGGAGACAACTACAGATGATAGGTGCCTCTTGTTAGCTGGTCTCACAGCTGCTAAAAGGGACGGGAGCGTGTCACTGGAAACTGCATATGAATTGTCACTGAGGGAAAGAGATATTGCACAGCTCGAGTCTCCTACAGAACGACTACATGGTGCCAAATGCTAAATACTATTTAGTGGTCAAAGCTACAAGAGAAAATCAGCGTCTTATTATCAATATTTGTTTGTTTGTTAATATATATGCATATATTTTATGTACCCTCTTGGCTATTTCTGTTATCATAATGGAGGAATTTAGCATAATTATCTAATTCCTTTGTGACTAAATGCAGTTGGTTTGTGTCTATAATGGTCATGGGATTGCTGGGTATCAGGGGGATGGGGTTGAGAGGGATGTTTGCTGTTCACGAGTATTCATGTTTTTGTATGTGTACACTGCCTCGGTTCACGTCAGGGTTAGAAGGTGGGAGTGGCTGTCGCACTATTGTTATCCTTGGGTCACTTCTGTGATGGCGCTTCCTCTTCCTCATGCAAACAAAAATGAATTGATCAGAAAATGATCAAGGACAAATCCGTGTCACGGCCGAGCAATTTTGCTGTTGAGAGCCGTGCCGCTAAAACCGAAATGATTACTGCTGTAATAACTTGTCGTAAGCTGTTGTCGAAATATTACACGACAAGACCTTTCGGAGAGTTTCATAGAGAGAGCGCTGCAGTGTTGATCGCCACAGCTAAAAGCCCTTTGAGCTTAGAATACCAACCATCTCCTCGAGCTGCACTTGGATCTGTCTGTGGACCTCAGCCATCTGGAACAGCACATCCCCTGCACAGAGGGAGAGAGAGAAAGAGAGAGAAAGGGAGAAAACACATGAACAACACTCATCGACACAAGAACTCCTACAGCAGGAAAACAAGAGAGGAGAGTAGAGGAAAGAAAGGCAAGAGAGAGAAACAGAGAAACCCCAGCGTGCAAAAGCTCATGCAGTAACACAAGACGCACAAACATATGGGACAAGTGACTTGTAACTGGGACGACAAGGAACATGATGAAAGTTTGTATTTTTTTGCTACGAGAAAACAGTGAAAATGAAATAATAACAAGTGATAACAAGTACGGGAAATGGAGACAAAATGCTTCAAATTAAAGTCTGGTTCTTCAAGCGTGTAAGTACTGATGTCTCGTGGAGATCAAACATATTGCCTTTCTTTTTTTTTTTAATCAGGCAAATGTGATATCTAGAACAAAAAAAAACACCTCAAAGAAAGGTTAAAATCCTCCACACAAAATGGAGCAGAAAAGGAAAAATAACCAAAAGGGAGGAGATAAGGAGGGTCATGCAACTAGTGAGAGGGTTTCATTTTCATATACCTACAGGCTGCCTCTTCTGAATATGCAGTGCATTGTCGAGAAAAGGAACACAAAGAGCTATGTTGAGCGAAGGACACATATACATATAGAGACCTGGTGGAAAGACAGTGTGAGATCTGCATGTCCAGAAAAATGAGACACACATAGATTTCCCTGAAGGTCCAAAGCCCCTTAGCTTAGAGTGCGTCTCACATATCACAGGTGGGTTATAACAATGGGTTTATAGCGAAATTCAGTCATTTTGGAAACATGATTACATTTAATTCAAATAAGAGTATATTGATTTTAGTGAGAAGTTCAATAAGTGGCCACAGATGAAAATATCAATAAAGTTGTGACAGGTCATATTTTGGGATCATTTAAGAATATTGAAATATCATCACATATCAAAAAAGCATTTAAACAGCAATTTAAAAGACATCTATTTAATTTTGACAAAAAACAAGAATGATTAAAAGCGGTGTCAAAGACCAGACTGAACTGTGGTAAAACATCATCCATCACTGTGTTATTGCAAAGATTAATATTGTGTAAAGAAAAGCAAGTGCTGGATGTTTGTGGCTGAGCAGGAGTTGCATGTATCGGTGCAACACTTCACATTTATTTCATCTCAATCTACGCTCCCCTGCTGTGCCGTCTTTTGAAAGCTAACCTGCAAGAACACACCTCAACCCATTGCTCTGTGAGCGAAATCAGCAGAACTTTTATGCTGAAGTGGTTTAAACTTTTGTCTTCACCGAGGGGCTTTGGAGCGGTCTCCTCCCTGACAGACAAACAATGCAAACTGCTACAGACAGACAACACTGAAGCAACGGAGCTGATTTTAGCTGCTCCAAAAAATGAATAAATGAATAAATACAATGTGTAATCAATATTCTGCAAAACATGATTTAAGAGCTGACAAAGTCACATTGTTGTATCTAAAGTCCCCGTATTTACTGTAGCATTTATAAGCACTATATACACATTTTGTAATGTAGTGGTTAGCAGATATAGCAACATTTTAAAGTCTTTACTAATGTAAAGTCAACAATTATAACTTCTGATATGAAGACATATTTTATATCATTTCTTTATTGTCATTCATTATTTGCTTATACACCAGCTTCCATTTACTGATAAATACATTAACAGACTCTTATATCCGATTACAATTAAAATATAGTGTGTTATAAATCATTCTTTGAATGTGCATATGCTGCTTATAAATACTAATAAAAGAGAAGCTATTTTTCTAATTAAAGAGTTGTGATGAAGTAAGAAAGATGGATTCCTGAAGAGCCACATGACCTCAACATGCTGCACAATAGGGATGCAGCGTGTGCAGGTTTCATGGTGTCCTGAGATATAAAAACATGTACATTTACATCATCTATGTTTTGTTTTGGGGTTTTTTATTTTACCATACTCGTGAAGAATTGTGTACTTCTGTGATATTTTTGTTGACGGTTATCGCACCGAGAAAATCTCATTCATTGCACTCATCACTGTTGCAAACCTACTGCACCATCATGGACCTCCATAGTTTGACACTGATATAAATAATGATCTAGTAATGTCCTAGTAGTTCTTGTTGACCTCTTCATCACCAAAAACATGTGAGTGTGTGCAGCAAAATCAAACATAATATACAGCTTTTTTCATTAAATGCAAAGTTCAGTATAATCACTACATCCCTACAACTCCTCTACACCCATCACAGCCAGGCCTTTTGCCCACAATGCAACCTGCCTGATCTTGTGCCTCATAGGAGCTGAGAAGGAGGCCAAAGCATCCTGTCAGTTCCCAGCAGGCCCGCTAAGCAGCTTACAGATACTCATCCCTGATCACAGCCCTTCAAGGCTTAGGAAGCCTGGCATTCTGCTGGCGGCTTCAACTAGCTGGATCAATTAACAAATGAGCAGCCATCACTGTGCTGCAGACACACACACACACACACACACACACACACACACACACACACGTCAAGTAAACTGGCAGTCGGACAGGGTGTTTGCATGAAGCCAGAAAGGTAAAGAATGAATGAATCAGTGAGAGATCTTATCTTGTCATCTGCTGTTTCATTACTGCGCAATGTAGGATGCCAAAGCATAAGGGGAAGAAAAAAATCACACTTTGGAGATGCAAATAGTTGCCATGGCAACTTCGATATCATATCACACAACAACAGAAAGCTGGAGCGCAACCTTCAGGGGCAGTTAACAGCAGAGAATTCAATCAAGAATCAATATAGAGGCATAATGTGGAAAATCTGAATGTGTTGTGTGGCGTTATTGCTTCAAACAGAAAATATCTGGCAGGCATGACACAACCTGTGAGACTTGGTGCGAGAGCTGCCAGCCTGACAAGGATATCCGCATACCGGCGAAGAGCGACATGACAGACAGGTCGATATCCTCAGTGACGAGTGTACACTTTGACAACACAGGTACACAACCGCACACACACACGCGTGGAAAATAAACCCCTAAGAGACTCTGTCATTGTTGGATTTCCAAACCCGCCTGCGTCCGCGGCTGAGGCAAAACAACAGTCCCTTTGTGGGAAGGTGAGCTCAGGTTGATCTGCACCTGCAGCTCGACGGCAAGCAGCCACATGCCTGCAAGCTTAAACCACTGAGTCAGAGAAGGAAAGCATGGACACAGGACTCGGGCGCATACGAACAGACTGTCTCCCTGAAGTATGACATCAGCTTGCGCGGCTGTATTGACTGCTTGTGTAACAGAAGCGATGATACACCCACACAGGTAGAGAGAAAGAATAACAGAATGTGGGCTACGGAGCAGGAAAAAAAAAAAAAAAGAAAAAAGTTTGCAATGTTGCAGAGAGAGAAGACAGAGATGGAGGGAGGGAGGGAGGAGGTGGATGGAGAGACACTGAATCACTGGTGAAGGTCAAGCTGGATTCACTACGAGTTGTCATGGAAGCAGGATAATGCTCGGGTTGTTGCCATGAGAGAAGTTGCAAGATGAGGGCCAGCGGCGGCAAAGTGTTGTGTTACGAAACACTGTTGAAAAGATCTCCACCCTTACTATCAGCTATCGCTACATCAGCACTTGCCTGGGGAGGGAAGTGGAGTGAGTCCCACCTGGGGAGTCTGTGTATACAGTCCGTGTGTGTGTGTGTGTGTGTGTGTGTGTGTGTGTGTGTGACTAAGCAGCACAGTGATGTTAATAACATGCTAAGTCACAAGGGAGACAAACAAGTGGGCAAGTATAATGGGGCAGCGGGATGATAATGTGCGAGACGCAGATAATAGCTGAGAGTCTGGGTGGCCGAGCGAGTGCGTGCGTGCGTGCGTTTGTGTACACATGTGTGAGTACACTCCCTGCGAAACCATAACACAGTTAATCTGGAAGCGAGGGCAGCTTATGCTCACAGCTCCTCTCTCTCACTCACTCACACACACACTCACACACACGGTCCCATTGTGTTTTTGCGAACTGGACGAAAAGCCTCTCACAGGAGGAAACTATTGATACGTGTGTGACATGTTACTAAAAGTGGAAGATCAGCCGTGGCAGCTGGTGCAGCCCTACTAGCCTAATATAAGTTTGTCCAGCAATGGTGTCATGCATTTAGGCCATAACGAAGGCTTGATGAGAGAAACGGTAGAAAAGAGAAGTGGGCCACAGTTGCGCATCATGTTGATGTTTATTCTCAGAAGGTCTCAGGTAGGTTGTCGTGCATTGTCTGCTGGATAAGATGAAGCAAATCCAAACCATCTGGTAGCCAAAATCCTGGCCTCTTTTTTTTTTAAGCTGCTGCTCCTCTCGCCTCAGTCACACAACACATTTTAGAAACAGCAAAGACATGCAGTTTCCAGTTCATATTAATAGATAAAATAGTATTCCTCTCATGGCTATAATATATATTTTAACATCCTGCCACTTTACATAATAGTTTTTTTTAATCATCGTCTATTTTGAGCTCTGGAGCAACACTGGGCTGTCAAAGCTTCATGGGAGCTGTAGTTTTTGAAAGGCATCAAACTAATTAGGTGTTTATACCTTACAATAAAAACATAAACATTAAAGAGTAGGAACCAAACACCCAGGTATCATATTACAGCTTTTGAGTAATTATAATTTTTATTAGGCTGATAAAACATTTTACAACATGTCAACTCTCCAATCTATGAATTCCTTCTCTCTTGTTATGCATAAGATAATAATTTTGTGCTGCAGCTGATACGTCTCAACCTGCTATATGTTAGAGTTACTGACTGGTCCTGAACATCTCACGGTGGGCCGGTTCATTCATCATGTTGTCATTAGATGTATCCGGTCGTGAGGCGAGAGAGTAACCACTCCATAAAATCTATAACCTCAATGTCTCAACTAAAAACCTGATTTGTGTGATCTGTCATGAAATATAAACTTGTCATACATCCTTCACATTGTCCCCAATTCAAACAGGGTTTCATGGCACAACAGGGAATTAATAACTTGACAGAAACCTGCACAAGGCTGCAAAAGCAATTGTAGGATACGACTTAAACTCTCATAAAAAAAGTAGGTCCCCTGGGAGAAACTTTGATTACTGCAGCACAAAAACCTCTTTTGATAACTTATCTGCTTTTCCTTGTCGCTGCAAGTGACGAATTCCGAGAGCTTATTGATTTGACAGACTTCAGAGAAACAGAGGGGGAGAAAGACAAATAACGGCGAGATAAGTAAAGAGATTAAGAGCAGGAACAGTTACTCGGCCTGAATATGGTGTGTATGTGACAGGTTGGGCGTGGAGTCCTTTAAAGATCTGCGGTGCTTTAGGGTCGCCGCTCTCTGCCACAAAGTCCTCTAAGAATTGAGTAAAGCGCAAAGTGACGAAAGCTCAACATGAAAGACAAACGGATTTAGTTCTGGGGCGAATTAGGCAGAGGCAGAGAGAGCGAAGGCGAGGGAGGCGAAAAGCAGAGTGATGGGGAAAATCCCTCGAGAATGTGGTAATAACAAGTGATACCTCCATGTAACAGAGAGAAACTGAGGTTTAAATAACAATAGGGGCTGTTTTCTCCAAAAGCTGTGCAGCAGAGCTTTTTGCATGTGAGTAAGAAATAAGAAGAAACTGCCGAGTCATGTAGCTACCTGTTGAGGTATGGAGACTGAAGGAGGTGCAGAGGGAAAAACCAAACCGAGCTCTTTGACTGGTTGGGTTTGTTTTCATATCTCAATGGGGACTTTAACCTTTAAACCACTTCTTGTCAGACTGTTTCTTCAGGGTTAAGACTTGGTTTGGATAAGGAGGCCAAGGAATGCATTATGTTAACACTGTCCACACAAGAGCTGCAGTGATTAGCTGATTGATCAATTAATCCCTCCAAAGAAAATTAATTGAACTATTTTCATAATCAATCAATCATTTCAGTCATTTTCAAGCAAGAATTTTAAATACTTATTGGTTCCAGCTTCTAAGGATTTTCTGCTTTTCTGAGTCATTTATGTTAGTAAATGACAGCTTCTGGATTGTTGGTTAACTGAAAAGAACCAATTTGACGACTTTGGCTCTGGAAAATTGTGATAAGCACTTTTTTTTTGACATTTTATAGATTTAACAATTAATCATGAAAATAAGCAGCAGACTAATCAATAATGAAAACAATCATTAGTTGCAGCCTGAGCACCTACGGGGATAGTGATGCAAATGCGTGTGTGTGTGTGTGTGTGTGTGTGTGTGTGTGTGTGTGTGTGTGTGTGTGTGTAAAACAATGGTAGGCTTATACACGGAAAAAAAAAATCTGCTGTTACCAACTAGTTCACTTGAGTTCAGGTTGAGTTGAGGTGCACTGACGTTCAAATACTTGATGCACTCTTGCAGAATCATGACAGACAACATCTTAAACCCACACACCTACGAAAAAAAAATGCTGATTTGCACACATCACAATACCGTATCAAGCAGAATGTGGACGTACCGGCTGAGTCACACTTTCACATTAGCATGGCACTGACTGTGGTGATTTGCATTGTTGCATGCAAGCCCAACCGCTGCAGAATATAAATGCACCAATTATTCTCACGAGTGTGTGCTGGAGTGTGTGTGTGTGTGTGTGTGCTTATCTAAAAGGAAACAGAGACAGAGACAGTTGCCTGTGCAGTTTTGTCCAGCTGTATCCAAGCTCACCTTCAGCACATGTCACTGCCACGAACAAATGAAGGGCAACGTGAATGTGTGTAGATGGAGAGTGTGGGGGCCACTGGCTTCCCATCATGCAGTGCGTGTCTCAGAAATAGAGCAGGGGAAGGCAGGGACCCCTGGGATGGTGGCACAGAGCTAAGAAAAGAGCTCCTCTGCTCTCATTTAAACAGGGACAGGTGCTGGAGGAGGAGAGAGGTAGGCCAGACTAAAGGCAGAGAGACAGTGAGGGGAAACAGAGAGAGAGAGAGAAAGCTGTGTGTGTACAGTGTGTGTACTCGTGGGTGCGCATTCATACAGCCAGAGTTAACACTTCACCTGCCAACGCTAACCTCTGCTCTTTCCAACACGCACGTCATTTAGCCTTTTAGACAGCAGCGGAAATTCAATGCTTATGTCCTCAATCCATTAACATTAACCTAAAAAAGACAATTATTATACATGTGTTGCAGCCTCGTTTTCCCTGTGTGAACCTTTTTTTTCCCTCAGATAATTACTGCCATGGCTGAGGTGAGGTGTGTTTTTTTTGTTTCTCTGTCTCCCATGGGTCCTCTCCCCAGCAGCAACATAAGCAATCCAGTGGTTGACTACAGTTTAATATGACCCCCTTTTTTTTCTTCCCATGCATGTAATTTCCCAAAAGACACGTCTTTGTGCTGAATCATGCATGTGTGTTATTAAAATATGGCAATTAGCAAGGTTACAGTCGTCGATAAGAGGGTGAGAGATATTTGATTTCCTCAGGCCAGGAGAGGCTGAAGTGTAAGCACTTCACATTCCTGTTCAGGTTTCTTGAAAACAGACTAATCAGCCAAATGGCCCGAGAGAAGGAGTTCTACTTTTAATTGTGAGCCGGAGGACAGCATGAAGGAAAGCCACAAGTTAGTTATGTCTGTGCTCTAGCTTGTAGTCTGACATTCGCACTAATCCTCAGAAACTTTCGGTGAAACACTACCCATGTAGGACAGCGCAGTGGAACACGCCCAGCCAAGCACAGAACAGCTCTCAACTCTACTTCACCTGAGGACACTAAAAGCACAGGTCACCATACTGACGAGAGGCCCTATTGCCAGAAACTTATTTCCTTCACTATATGGTCCATATGACCTCTTTACTCTTCTGTTAGTGCAGCAGATTCAAGTGGGGCAAAGGTGACAAAGACATAGACAATCAGGGTAATTATCTGTTCAAATTCAAGTCTGATGACAGTGAGTAAACAGGCCTTGGAGTCCAGCAGGTGGTGTTTCTACAATGCACTATTCATATGACCCATCGCATGCCACATGTCCCATTGCTCATCAGCCATTGTTTTTCTATTTGCTAAAGCTAAATTGAGGAAACTAGTGCTAAATGCAAAATTTAAAAAAAGTAAAAAAAGTAAAAACTGGGTTAATTTTGCCGGTTACCAATGGGGTGTATCGACCCAGCGTTGGTGTTATTTTTGCATTGGCTGGGTTACTGGATCAAAACAACCCAACTCTTGGGTGGTGTTCTACCCACTGCTGCTGGGTAAAATTAACCCAGTACTGTGTCAGTGCTATATTGACCCCAAGCTGGGTCAGTTCAAACCCAGTGTTTCAAGTGTGTGGAAACATGTGTATTGAGATAAGACCCCTGTTAAACATGCACAACCTACATTAACATTAGCTTATCACATAAGGCAGAGGAGGCATCATGAACGTTATTTCTACAATGTACTTTCGGATAGACTGGGCTGCATTTAAATTCATTCAATCATTGTTTTGAGAAAATACACTATTTCTACAGTATACTCTAAAACACAACCAGACTTTCTGCAAAAAAAGAAAAAAGCAAAGGCTGGCTGATTGGTTGGACTTTAGTCAGCCATAACAGAGATAAAGAGCTCTAGGAACGATGACAAATCAAAATACTGGGAACTTCAGAAGGAGCGAAAACCTGTAAATTCCCTTTCTGGCTTCAGGTCTGGACGTAAATAACAAGCCTCTTAGTTCAGAGGAATATAAACACAAGAGAACAGAGCCGGTCGGTTCAGATTGTCGTAAATATATCCAACCCCGCAAACTCTATATTTCCTGTATTTCCCTAGAAGGGTTGGAAAGCCACAGATGTCACTGAGGTAATAAGCGCTCACTCCTTCCTCGTGAAGAGGGATAAAAGAAGAGGAGGATGGCAGAAACAGAGGGAGAGAGGGGAAAGAGAGGGAGGGAGGGCAGGTGTGTGTGTGCGTGCATGCATGTGTGTGTGGGTGGCAAAGTGACAGGCGATGATTAGCCCAACCAGAGGAGGATATGTGGGAGGGAGTGTGTGGGAGTAGTGGGGCTGGCGAGTGAGAGAGAGACTCTGTCTCTTTAGGCGGAGATATACACAAGTGGATTAAAAGAGCACTCATACTGTGTAAACACATAGAAACGACGGGAGATTTATGCACAGAAAATGCACACAAGCATGTAAGTAGAAAAGGCATACACACACACACACACAGCCACACACACACAAGAAGGGGATTCCTGTGGGAACAAAAGGCTGTAGTGCACGTTGATTTGTTGATAATAAAAACAGCAAGAGAGGGCATTATTTCACGAGGTAATTTCAATCCCTGTTTTAAGCATAATGTTTATGTGTGTGAGTGCATGTGTGTGTGTGAAAGAGAGGAGGGGAGGAAAAAAAGGGAGGAGGGAGGAAGAAAGAGATGGAGAGCAGCTGCCGACTCTTAGGTGTGTAGGTGGGACCATTTGCAGCCCGTCTCTCACTGAGCCTCTATGGAATTAACAGGCTTTGAAAGTGTATGTATGTGTGTGTGGGGGGGGTGCAACAACAGCTCAAACTCACACACATGTGAAAGTGTGAGCATGCGCAAAGTCGATATTTATCTTTTTATGATAATCAGCCAATGAGCTCTTCAAATACGTGACGACAAGACGCCAACTGGACGAGTGCAGGAATAATGGATGTGGCGTTTATGTCACCCAGATATAAGACACGATGCTTTGAAGTGTATCCTCATATCAGTTCATCATATATTGGGGGCAGAAATTTCAAACATGGCGCAGGCATAATCATCACAACTAAATCCAATGACATGAGAAACCTGAGAGACCCTAAACAAACCTTTAATAACCCTTTGTTGAGGGGTGTTATTCCTTAAATCTGCATCAATACACAGATTAGAAGTGAAGGTGTAAACAGCTATTGAGACACAAAGTTACTGTGGGAAAACATATTTATTTACTCTCTTTTTTTGTGATGGCAACATCTCTTAAGAGAAATAAGATTAATCACAATAAGGAGATTTAAAAGCCCTGGAATTAAAGCAGAAACACACCACTTTTCCTTTGTCTTTCCTTATTGTTGGCACAACAATAACACAACAACCAGATCACTTTCCGTTATCCTCTGAGCCTAAATACCGACAACACAGGACGCACCGCATTTGTTTCTAAATTTCCATAAAGATACGATCGGCAGCACTTTGGAAATAAAAGAAAGCAGAAGAAGTAAAGTGAAACTGTCATATCTTTAAATGGAATAATAACATATTTGGAGTATTGCTTCAGGCAAACAAGTGACTACAGCGGTGGAGAGGGGGAGTAGGAGACAACATTAGGGAAAACATGACTTTATTCATTTAGTTAGGATATAAAGGAGACATGAGAGCAGATAGAAATATTTCAATATGTGTTGAGAAAATTTGATGTTTTTACAAAATGAAACATGAAAATGAAATGGAGAAGAACTTCCTTTGCTCTATAAATCTTATAGGGAACCAATCTAAACTCGTGTCATTATTCTGCATTATGCAATCAACACCTACTTCATTAATAAGTTAAAGAAAATAACCGGCCTATTGCTAGTTTGAGTTGAGATCAATACCTATGTGTTGTTATCTGCTCAGCTCCAGTTCTCCCGTTTCCTCCCAATCTGTGTGATATTTCTGTGCTCCATCACCAGATAAACAGGAAACTCTGAGCTAATCCCTGCACACGGTTTGACAGGAGGTCGGGGCACTGACACCGACCTCACGGGTGGTGGACTCCAAAAAGTCGCGGGCAGGTGGCTGGAAAAACAACACCGATCCTTCCCTTGGGAGCCGCAGTGGCGTGCAGGGGAGTGTTGGGTGTAGCTGGTATATTGTGCCAGAGACAGGCAATGAACAAGAGAGGCTAATATCTCCAGCTACATCACAACGTTACAGCTGCACAGAGGGAACAGTCTTTGTCTGTTTTCGTCTGTGTTCATCAAGCTGCAGCGGATATAAAGAGAGAAGATGACCAAGAGAATGAGTCATTTCAAATATCCAGTCCCTTGCACAGCTTCCTCTAGGCAGGGCTTTTGAAAATAGGTTTTCAGTTCTGTCATGCATACTTGTGACAAAAGAGGTGAGTAAATTGATATGCTGCCACACACACACACACACACACACACACGCATATACTATACATGCACAATTTCCAAAACTGGCTCTCATCTATCTGGATGCACAGAAATGCAAACACACAATGACAATAAGTCTTCTTGGATTGTGTCTTAAAATAATGCAGGATTCCTTGTCGTTAGAGCCACAGTGTTGCAAGCAAGCGAGCTGTCAGTCAGGTCACGTACACCTCTTTTTTGTGACGAGTTCAGCTGAGGACATCTGGCTTGGAAGAGCCCCTGCTACTGTAAGTGAGGCTCAGTTCAACATGGAGACGCTGCTGTAAACTTTGGCATCAATGGGAAACCTCACACACACACACACAGGGAGGGAGAGAGAGAGAGAAAGAGAGAGAGAGAGAGAGAGAGAGAGAGAGAGAGAGAGAGAGAGAGAGAGAAAGAGCCGCTGAATAAAACATCCTGAGAGCACTTTCATGTCAGTCCCTGTTGGCTGGGCTGGAGGAAACCCAAACTGGATCTCAGCTCCTCTGCAACAAAGGCCCCGTCAAATCAACAGCTACTTCTACACAGATCAAGCAGTCGAAAGCACAATCAGTGCAGAGGGAATCTCTTCAAACAGGAGCTGATTTCCCCTGGGCTGGTGGCAGCAAACACAGACACGCTCACAGACACCGATCACCTAGAAAACTGCCAGGTGTTAGTTCTACGATTGACCTCTGTGTATGTAACCAGACACCACACACACACCTAATTGACATGACATACACACATCACACACACACATCATAAGGTGCCATATTTATGAGATGTGGTATACTAATACATTTTTTACACACAGAATCAATATAACACTGCAAATGCATCAGATTGGCAAACTCAGCCATATAAAAAGGCTTTTTCCAAAATCAATCTCCAGCTCGGATGAAAACATGTCACCATCGTCTATTCTGGTGTAAATAAATGATGATCAGCTCTCACCTTGCCGTGCCGACGCTACCGCATTCATTATTGTTACCCACTTCTACCTCTGATGACATCACTGTCACAACAAAAGGAGGCCCATAAATTGAAAAAAGTTAATTCCTCCAGGACACAATCTAACAACAAACTGCTTCAGGACCAAAGTGATTCAGTCAAAAAATTCTAATTAAAAAAACACCTCCTGCATCAACCCACACGTTTCTCGCTCAAATCTTCCCCTGCACAGGAAGCTGATGTTCGATGACGTGTGCGCGCATGTGAGTGTACAAAGGACCGACGCTGCTTGGTAAAAGGCCAGTGTGACCAAGACCGATGCCAAGAAATTAGAAAAGAGAGAAAGTAGCACAAAAAAAAAAAAACAGAGGTCATCAGGTTTGTGTCGGCCACTTACCCAAATCTTTGGATCCTTGACTCTCGCTGGCCAGTTCACCCATTCTGACCAGAGCATCAAAGTAGCCTTTGGCAGCAAATGTCACATCTAGAGAGAAGCAAGAACAAAAAGAAAGTGGGATGGTTATTAAGTTAGACACATTCAGAAGTAAAATGTGCACTGTGGAAATACTCCACTACAAGTAAAAGTGCACTAAAAGCCTTAATTGAGTAGAGCACGTATTATCAAAAAGTACTTAAAGTATAAAAATTAAAAGTACTTTGAGGAACACTTAGTTTCGCTCATCAGAGAAATTCGAATTCAAAATCACCAAATTTAGAGATACATGGTTTTAACAGGAAGGCTTTAAAAAAAATAGTAATCTGAAAAGTAACTAATGTAATGGAGTAAAAATCTCTCAGACATAGTGAATTAGTTGTTGCATAAAATGGAAATGCTCAGGTAAAGCACATGCACCTTGAATTTGTACTTGAGTAAATATACTTAGTTACATTCCAGCAGTGGTGAAAGTGCAGCGTGTGTCTCCACATTTGGAAAAAAAACAAACCACTGTGTAAACAAAGCCGTCAGCGGTTTGGCCGGTGACACCGAAAAATGTCACTCTTCCCTTCGACTGTAGCTCTGCTTTTCCTCAGATGCTTTTCAAGTAGCGAATCACAGCTTCTCGCCGTCAGAAAATGAGGCAGGCGCTGATGTTGCTACGCAATTACTCAACATCATCTTGTTTGCATTCGGCGTGCTTGATTGCGGAAGAGGAAATTATTTTCCAACAGATAATCTGTGCTTGATGGGGGAAACCACACAAGCACAAAAAGTGTTTTCTGCTGGGTTTTGTTTCAGGCTCTGTGTCATAATGAGGAGCTGCTGTATTATCACCCCAAGGTGGATGTGAGCAGTTTAATATTTACAGGCCTGTTTTATTTTTTTTTTTGGCGTCAAGGACATTTCCCCCGACATTTCACTGAATTAATGTTGCTCTGAACTCATCAATATTTCCAGATAACGACTGGAATCACTTTTCTTTTTTCTGTATTTTTCATTCCTGGGCTCCTTTTGATCTGTGACCAAATGGACCAGTAAAATTCAATACTTGCCAGCCAGGGAAATAAAAATGTCGCACTGTTAACCACATGCTGTTAGCCACCTGCTGCTAACCACCACTGGCCTTTCCTTTCTTCTATTTCATCTTTTCTGTCGATATGTCTGAACATGAGACGGCGGGGTGACACAGTGACTTGGGGGGGGACTGTTGATTAGCGGTTGGATTACAGTTCATCTGTATGTAAGGCTTCAACCTGCTGTGGAGTCCTTCTGCAAAAGGAGTCTGTGAAAAGAGTCTTTCCCTCTAGCATTGATGAATAATGTAACTCTAATTGCCTTTTAAATCTAATGGGTTTCCCTTACTGCTGGAATAACCTGTTTTATTCACTAATACACAAACGAGTTCAAAGGTCACTAAAACAAGATGTCATAGATACGCTGTGTCATGTACACACAAACTGTTTGACCCCTGCCCCAGATCTTGGGCGTACACAAACACAATTGGTGAGGTTAATCCTAATCAGCATCCTCTTCTGCCCCGCTGACTAAATAAAGATCAAGAGTGCTCCCAGGTGCCTAGATCGATATCAACCTCGGTCCCAATTACTCCACCCCCTCCCTCACTGCCCAGCAAAGGTCACGCAGGGCAGAGTGAGCTCCCGGTGATTTCTGCCACGCGGCCTGCCAATCAGCCCATCTCCGGTGAATAATAGCCGCTGCTTTCCGAGTTGAATTCAACAGCGGTCCAGGTGACAGATGGGCCCTGTGTCTGCTGACAGCTGCCAGGTGAGAGACACATTTGCAACAATAGCCTGGCAGGGGCAGGCTAATTCCGGCAGACAGATGCAGCCCCGCGATAGAGGAAGTCTCCCAGGCTGGAAGCCTCGCAGCTCTGCTCCGAGGATGAGGGACATATGCTAATGCTAATCCCAATTACAGCTGAGTCAAAGGCAGAGGATGGCATGCGTTGCCTCCTTCCTCTCTCGCTGGGGGAGCACCTGAGAAGTGAGAGCACAGCCCCTCCAGAGCATCGCGGCTGATTTCTCTTCATTATGCCAAACAGGCCTCCCGCCTACCTTGATGTGTGTGAGAGTATGTGTGTGTGTGCATGTATATTTGAGAGTGCATGTGTGTGGTAGGGGGGGTTGTGTGAGTAGGTTGGAAGCTACGGCAGATATTCAAAGCGATCTCCAAGCAACAGACACTTTCTTCTCGCCGATGCTGCTGCTGCTGCTGTAGCGTGTGTGTGTGTGTGTGCAGCTGAAGGGTGGCTCAGTAGATAAGCTGGATCTATATGGATACTTTACTTTTGTCTAATGAAATGTGTGGTGAGGGGCTCACAGAGACAGACGGAGAGGATTACTGGATCTCTCTCACAGTGAGGCAGGCAGACAATCGGTAGGGGAGGGGCTCATCTCAGAGCTACTGATCCATCACTCATCCTCCACTCTAGAGAACCGGAGAACCACACATCTCTTAATCAGGACAGCCATCATTTCCTGCACCTACATCGTCCTCATCATGCCGTCAGGGGACTTGTATAACAAGTTCCAGGCTGTGTTTGGTAGGCAGTTGGAGTCACTCACTTGTCTGCATCTGTTGCTTTTACACCTACCAAAAAAACGCTGTGAGATTTAGTGACTGACTGCCGTGTTGGGAAAAAGCTGGAACATGCCCACATCCAGATCTAGCAGGCCTACCCATGGAGCCCTTTTGGCATTTCTGGTGTTGAATAATTTCAGTGATTGCACCATATGGGTGGAAGTGTGTCCTCCCATCCCCTGCCCCCGCACATCAGAGCCTCTTAGTCCCATGGGTCGAGCCAATCCTGCAAAGTGGGTCTTTAATGGCTCAATGAGTCCCTACCAGACTGTCTCCTACCTACACCGAGGCCGGGATTAGTCATTGTATGTGTCAGGGGAAAGAAGCACAGGCTTGGGGAGAGGGAGGGGGGAGAAGCCCCACTAATGTCTGGATTGGTTGGATTGAGGGGTGTTCTGCTTGTGTAAAGGTTGATGGCTGTTTTGGGGGAAAGTTTTGGGACATTGCTACTGAGTCAGAAGGCAACTGAGAAAAAACTCTTTAGGGTGTGACAAACTTTTCTTCACATTTTCCTTTGTGAAGTTGACAGTGAGCTATCCTCACCTCTGCATCAGATTAGAGGCCCTTTTTTGTTTCTCTGAATTCACATCCCCCTACAGTACAGAAGCCATGCCAGAGGCTGCGCACCACAAGATAAGGGCCTGCCCATTTGGCAAGGGGATAAAAATCACCCTGTTTTTAGTAAGATAAAAAAGAAAGATAGGTAGAGAGATATATGCACGGTGAGAGAGGAAGGAAGAGACGGAGAGAGTGCTGGCTTGGCCGTGTGCCTAAAGCTGCAGCGAGAAAATAAACGAGAATAAAAAGGACTTACTGGCAAGGGCCTTCTCATAGTTCTTCCCCATGGCAACAAAGTTCCGTAAGCAGGGGTTGAACTGCTCCATGATGGTCTGAAAGAGAAAACAAGAGATAGATGGGAGGTGGCAGTTTCACTTATCAGCAGTCCGGGGTCAAGGGCAGAGAAGAAAAGCTTCCTCCTCGCTCTATTCATTCTCTCACACGCTCTCTGCCTCTGACATATACAAACCTTCCCTGGCTGCACAAAATCGGTCTTGTGCAGGGTAAACGAGCGTCCAGAGAATCTTTGGACACAAACAGTGGCGGCCTCGAATGTTAATGAGGGCAGGAAGTGGTTTGTCCGCCCACATCCTGCCCTCTTGCAGTGAGAAACAGCTCAGGTGGGATAAGGCTGGGGTTGAAGATGGAGGAGTGGGAGAGGTACTAAAAGCAAAGTGACTGTGAAATATGCATTGACAGGGATGCATGTATCACCCTTGAGCATTAGATGATGGACATACAGGTTAATAATGGCGGCTAGAGGACAGAGTGGTGTTGAGTATGCAGATGGCCATGATATAAGATGCTGCTGGATATAATTCATCAGCATCTAGACTTAAAATTACTGCTATTATAACAAGAAGCTGAGGGTTTTTTTTTCATCATGCAGCAGCAAAACTCTGTAGAGATACAGTGTCATACTGCACTGCAGGGAGAGTCGGTGCAAATGCAGAGGAATGCATGATGCTTGACATCTCCCACCATCATCGTTTCCTCCACCTCTCCTCTACCTCGCCTTTCCTTCCTCCTGTGCTCCTCCAGGGCTTCCTCCAATTAGCCGGTCCCCAGTCAGTGAGTCAGGAACAGCCAGGGGACAGAGAGACAACCACAACAGTGCTGCAGCAGCAGTCCCAAACACAAGCCATCAATACTGCAGGAGAACACTTAATAATCTACTTCTAGCCTGGATCCACACTGTGGCAGAATAATATGGCAAGGTGCCACCAGTGTCAACCTGAAACAACCCCGGCAGCTCATCCTCAAAATCATATGCCTCTCATCTTCAGTCATACTTCAGCATTTTTTTTTTTGCTTTTGCCTTCATCTTGCTGTCTGTCTTTTATTTTTAATGAGAGCTGAGATTTGGATGGGACGCTGTATGTGTGTGTGTGCTTGCTGTGTGTGTGTATCCTGTCAGGAGTCGTAGTTCAAGTGGCTTGAGCGCAGCATAACCCACCTACAGTAGAAATACCAATGAGTCAGATCTAAACCACCGATACTTTCATTACCAACAGTAACTATTTTACTATGCTCTCATCTAAAGCTGCTCCAGCAAAAACTGGACTGGATTACAAAAAAAAAATCTGGAGTCATTCCACTGACTACAACTGTAAAAGATGCAGCTTAACCTATGTTATATCTTGGTACTGATAATTAGATATAATATATGTACTTGAGCAGTAATTGTGTCGAGTGTTGCAACTAAAATTATTTTCATACTTGATTAAGGTGGTGAGCATTTGGTCTATAAATATGAAAGTAATAGAAAGAAAATAAAAATAATAAAAATAAAAAAACACCCACTAAAATTTGACCAAAACCTAATATTCAGTTTACCATCATATACTACTTAGAAAAGCTGGAACCTGCATGATGTTCAGCATTTTGAAAACTTACACAATTAATCAATTATCAGAACAGCTGTAGCTCAATTTTACATTCATCAACTGATTGATTCATTGCTACATATCTAATAGTTCCTATAGTTTGCTGCATTTTGGAAGCGAAGCATCCGCCTTGCTCTTTGTGGCAGAAAATATAAATGAGTAACAGCAGCAGGCAGAAAGATGGGTAAGGCCTTTCACGTTCCCATGGCTATCGACTGCCTGAGCTCAGGTCACCATCCTCCCAGTTTGATCCCTCCGCTGCTGTTAAATGGGTCCGGCCCTGAAGCGAAAAGGACTCGCAGCAAGTCCACTGTGCCTCAGCTCAGCAGCTCTCAGGAACACAGCGAGACTCTGCAGAGCAACTTCTTTTCAAAACACAGCAGTCGTTCCTGAAGGGGAAAAAACTCTCTGAAAAACAGAGCGTATTAATGTTCTACAGACTGAATACACAGCTGATTGCTTTTTACAGAGGGCATCATGTCAGCTTACTGATTTACATAAACTTATTCCACCACCAAGACACGGCGGAGCGAGCTTCGTGAACTCCTCCAGCAGCAACTAGTGTTTAAATCAGCTCCCTTTACTTACCATCCGCCTCTGTTAGACTAATATACGAGGAGGATAAAAGCGTAATTGGGGGAGAATCCCATCTTCAAACACACACACACAGCGCTTATTTAAAAAGGTATGCCCCCTCTCTCTCTGCCTCCGGGAAGATAAAAGACTAACACATCCCTCAGGACCTCGCTGAGGAAATGTTTATTCCACTCTCTGGATTCAGATGTAAAGTGCATCTCATTGATGAAAACGGGGAGGGGGGGGGGTGTCACGTGAATGTATGCAAATCACACATGGGCGCGCACATACTTGTGCACACACCTGCATTAATACGAGGCTTTATAATAAGAGTGGTGGTTTGAAACTGGTGGGAGGATTACATAACAAAGCAAAGCCCGGTGAAGCATCATTACGGCACACTCTCCCACTGAACAGGCCAAAGGTAGCTGACACAGGCCTGGGTGCCTTTCTTACACTGTACTGTACACACACACACACACATACGCTGACCCACTGCCACTGAATAAACAGAAAGTTACTGCAGTTACTTAACAACTGTATGTGAAAGAATTACCAGGGATGCAACTATTATATAAGAGACATAAATTACATGAAGCAAAGGGGAAGTGAGAGAGAGAGAGAGAGAGAAAAAGTGAGGTAGTTTCTTTCTTCATCTCTTCCCATTGTTGCTAAATTTGTCATCCCAGTTCTCTTGTACTACATTGTTACCCTAATTGTGGCAGCTAATTGGGAAATGGGGCCAGGAGGCACTTGAAGTTGTGTGTGTGCATGAGAGAGAGAGAGAGAGAGAGAGAGAGAGTTGAAGAGAAAGAGAGAGAGAGAGATCAAGCAAGTAATTGAGTAGAAAATTACCAGGATGGAATTTTTTAAGAATTACATACAAAGCTATATAATCACGTCCTCTATATGCGCCTTCCCGTTCAAACACTCCTCTGTATCGTCTTTCAATTAAAGAAATAATGAAAAATGAAGCATGTCACGGCTGAAGTGTCATCCTTCCCTTTCTGTCCGTTTGGCGGCCGCCTGCACGAGGACTGAATGAATCCATTATCAGCACTCGGGGCAAAAAATTAAAGCAGACAATTAAAGCAGGGCACAGAAATGTCTCCCACCGAATGAATCAAATCTGTCCCGACACCCATTTGCGCTGCGAGGTGAGACAGGAAGAATATGGAGAAGTCGGGAGCATAAAGGCTGCAGATAAGGGGGAAACATTATTAAGAGGATTAAAATGAT
This sequence comes from Centropyge bicolor, assembly GCA_037975185.1. Lineage (NCBI taxonomy): Eukaryota > Metazoa > Chordata > Actinopteri > Pomacanthidae > Centropyge > Centropyge bicolor. The sequence goes on along the minus strand of JBBMOC010000091.1, from coordinate 1,063,903 downwards.
TTCAACCAAATGAATTTCTCCTCGGCAGCAATTGAAACAAAGTCAGCGCACATGAAGCAGATTGTTGATTCAAGCTATGGGATGTTCATGCCTCTCTGCTCGCTCTCTTCTGTCACACACACACACACTTACACAAACACTGTAATGCCATGCAAAGGGGGTAATTTCAAAGTAACACCGGCTGATTAGAACCAGGGGGAATCACACGCAATCAGATGCCAGGATGCCATCATCTGTTCGCCCTCCCTTCATTCCTCTTTCCGCACCGCAACCAGGCCTGAAAATGCCCAGGATCAGATCAGCGCCACTTACTTTATTAGTGCGAGGGCATGTCATACGGTGACAGGCGACAGAGGAGGCCGAGGCTAATGATGTAATCAGGGAGGAATGTAAAAATAAAAAACAGTATAATGTGTCAGGTGGACTTACAACAACCACCATCAGTCATTTATTCCTTAGGAGGAGGAGTGTGAGTTTATGATGGTTCTCAGTCAGCTGGAGGACAGATAAGTCGTTTAGCCTAAACTAATTACCGTGCCAAGAGAAAATAGTCAGGTTGTTGTGTAATCTCCTGTCTGCTCCACTCCACTGATTGATGAGGAACAAGGATGGACCAAGAAGAGACACGTCATGATCTGGGTGTCTCGCCACCTCGGCTCGACAGCTTCCTCCGGGAAACCCTGCGTTGCTCAAGTTACGACACTGAAGCAGGCTCGAACATAACATCTAAAAGATTTGCTGTCATTATGCGAGGCTAAAGAAATTCAGCAAGACGAGGTAAAAGCCAAGTAAACACTTTCCTATTTTTTGCCCGGTTGACAGTTTTACAATGATGCAATATGCAAACATGTGCAGAAGAAAACGCACTACAATTAAACGAAGTTAAAATCAATGCCAATTAGTTTGGCCTCGAGGCAGAAATGGCTGCAGATTTATTGCTCTGCATCAACCACACTGTGTCGCTTCCAAAACTCTTCTACAACACCACAGGAGCCGAGCGGGGTTAGCAATGCCTGAACTCATGAATGTGACTGGCACACACATGATCAACAGTGTTGATAGTGAGGCTGAAAAGGTCAAATATGAGAAAATCAAATAGTCTGAAAGATGTTATAAAGTAATGACTGCATCACTTTAATGTTAGTTCAACTGGTAAAAACAGAGGTTTCTGCAATCAACTGGCTCTGGTGTGTGTGTGTGTGGTTGAGGTCATAAATAAAATCCAAACATTTCCACTCACCAGCTTACTTTTACTGCTACCATTGTACTCACATTCTTAGCTGACAACAACAGACAGACTGACCAAATGACATGTCAAAACTCCATCATGCACGAAAGGGACAGTTAGGATTAAAGTGCATAAAAAGCTCTTGTAGTTGTTCCTTATATACTGAACTATTACTGTATTTATAATGCATGACAGTGAGTAATAGGTGGAGTTTGTATGTTTGTCAAAGGCCAGTTTGGATCACACTTCACAGATGTTTATCCCTTGGTCCTTCTCCCATGAGAATAAATTTAATACCAAGGTTGGTCACAGCTCAACCCCAAAGTGTTTATATTCTCAAACCTTTTTTCCTGTTGTCATAACTGAGACTGTCAGACTTGTTTTGGAAAGACAACAGTCACTTGTGAGAGGTCACATTCCATACAAATCTTATTACATTTTACCAGAAGAATGTCAATTTGATTTAAACATCACGCTCGAAAAAAAAAATAGACTCAAGTCTGTTTTCGACCTCTGCTCATTTCCTCATAAGGGATGGAAGCAAACGTCTTGTTAAATCAGACCATCTGAGATTTACAGATTAACATCAGGTCTACGCAATGAATCCCGAGTTATCAAGGAGACGGCGCAACAGTGAGAGATGTGGAGCACGAGGTGTCGAAAAAAATCACTGCAGAGCTTCTTTACAAGTGAAGGGAGCACTGCCAACTTCTCACTGCAAAAACAGCTGGCAGGCAGGTTAGAGAGCCGTCTGAATTACACACATCAATACAGACTGTCACATGATTATTTCAGAGCAAAGTCCAGGTATACGCTTTGAAGAGATGCCATGAAGAAGCCTGTCCTTCTCGCATACCTGAAGCCTTACTAACACTGCAGTGGGCACAGCATGTGCTTTCAGTGGAAGCCAAGCCGAACATCAAATCCAAGAATACCACGTGAATATTTGTGTCCTTTCCAAGTTGTGTCGAGGAGAGCAAACTTTTTCAGCATCGTGAGCCGAGAGAAGGCTCTGTACCTTTTGAGAACAGCTCTCGTGTTCTTTTGTTATGGAAGTGCACACAGTGTGTTACTGCACATTAGTCGAGTCAAACACAGACGGAGATCCATACTGAACAGAACAAAGACCTTCTTAAAGTGGCAGTTGTTGATGCAGCGAATACTGATGTATGTTACAGATTATGTTACAGATAATGACGTTGTTTTTCATGCAAACACAAACTTAATAAAATGCCAACATGCCAGATTGATGGGACCTTTAATTTTTCTTAAATTTAGCAGTGCATCTGAAAACAAAATGCACAATGCCCAAAGGAATGACCCCTGGTTTGTGTTGGGATCAGAGGGGAAAGGTTTTGTCTCCTTTGACATGAAGAGCTGGTCTCTGGTGATCTCTCTCCAGCATTAGTTATTACACTTATAAGTAGGGGTCCAATTATGGGTTGCGGTCACAGAAGTCGTGACTTGTAACACTGCAGAATCTTTGAGAGGACCAGGACAAGTATAGTCAGTTTAAGTGTAAATCTCTGCATTGAATTATTGTGATCAGAGTTTCATATCAGCTAAATTTCATTCTGCTTCTTCAATATGTCCAATATGACTCACACACTGTCAGGCAGTAGCTTTGCTTACCAAGGAAGCTCTGGTGTTGCAAAAGGATGCATCCTTTGAATCTCCTAGCACCAACATTTGTCCACTTACTTGCCTCCACACACTCTTTCCTTTCTCTTTCATGCAAACACAACCTGCACATTGCCATCAGCATCCTCGTGGCAAGGTGGAGGTCGTGCAAGCTGCGACTTAACCGGAAAAGAAATACAGGCTTATCATTTTTAAAACACAATGTACGCCACCTCATGTGGAAGCAAAATGCTTTGTCATGTTGGAGGAGCTCACAGAGCAAAGTATTCCTTACACCCTGTCACCAGCTGATACATTATTATGGGCTTTTGCCAATAACACAGAAACAGCCAAAGGGCACAATTTTGCCAGATTCACTCACAACTGGACTACATGTGACGTTCAATTACAGTTTGGCCCCACAGTTGTCTAAAAGGGGGGGTCTTGGGTGAGAGGAGGGAAAAGGCGAGGCACCACCTCTCAAACAGGTTCAGTGTCCAGCCTCCACCTTCGAACTGCGAAGTCTCCTGCTGCCAGAGCACAACAAATAATTTGCCCGCCAGAGACCAACTATTTACTGCGTTTGTTTGCTTTGCTGTCATCTGCAGCCAGTGTGACCCCCCCCCCCCAACACCCACCCAACACACACACACACAGCCCAACACAGGCACTGGTTACCACAGCAACAAAGACCCAGACTTATTTGCTAGCTTTAGTTCTTTGACCAGCAAAAGACCTCATTCATTTTGGTTAAGGAAAGACGTGCACTCCTCTGAAATCCCTCAGAAATATTGTTCTGGCTCTGATCAATTGTGAAAGCGGGAAGGTAATAAACAGATTGCAGAAAGAGAAAACAGCACATCCGGCAGTGAAGGACTTCATTTCGGGTTTGAGTCATTTTATTGCTTGGATGATGAAAATCAGCGGATTCACGTTTTGCATGGCAGCGTTACAGCTTTCAGGAAGGGTGTTTATGAATTATGGATGTTTTGTGTGAAGGCCCCGCTGCTGACCTCCTCCTTGCAACATTCAGATTTCCGCCCAGTCCAAAATAGACAGAAAAGCATGAATCTAGTGCTGAACAAATGTAAACTCAAAAGATACCCACGGCTCCTATTTAAGTGTCCCACAGTGGCAGTCTTTCTAAGCGCTCAGTTTATTTGAATGTGACAAGGTGGAGGCACTATTTTGTCTTCTGTTCCACGCTGATGCATCATGGTGAATAGAAATGTACATCCGAGGACATTGTCATTTAATACAGCAACGTCACTTAAATGAGAGGTTCTGGATTTACATTATAGAAAAACTAATAAACAGACTGGAAGTACATGAAGTGCTGTGACACTGAGTGCATCTGCTGCATTAGTCATTTTACATCCCAATGGCAAGGTTCCACTACACGTAAACGTTCAAACCATGTCAGCATGCAGGACAAATTCCCTACTTCCAGTACAATAGCATGACCGGTCTGGGGTTCAGAGGAGCACTGTGGTCGCCTGCTCGGGCCGGGCCCAGTGGGTGCAGCGCGGCCGGTGCTTCTGAAAGTAGCAGCATCTGCCACAAAGACGTACAGTAACACTAGCCACAGGCATGTTAACTGTAGCCCGTGACCCAGGCCATTGTCCACTGCCACGGCACAAAACTGAAAACGTTCTGTCTCTGCTTCTGTGTCTCTTTCAGTCTGTGTAATTACAGCTTCACCCTCCACAGTAATTAGGGACTATTTCAACAAGGATGTGGAATGTCTCCATCTATTTTCCCTCTCTTCATCTCCTTCTCTCTTCCACCCCCACAAATAAGCATTTTAATGTTTTCTATAAAGCAAAGAACATCCTTATGTGTGCCATTTTTTTTGTTAGTTTTTTTGATAAGTAAGATTTTGGATGATAGCCGCTTTAACAAGGTGCCTTCAAAAAAAAAAAGCAAAAGAAAATCCACCTTTTTTCTGTCTGAACCTTCTTTGCAGTCAATACAGTGTAGCCTTGGATTTAGCACTGAGCATCTCCAGTCTCCATCCTTGAAAAAGCAGTGATGAGTAAAAGAAAAGAGAGAATGTCTCTAAACCATCCGCCCCCGGACGTGCAGAGAAGGTGGGTGTGTGGAGCAATAGTCCTCTCTCTGCATCGCAGTCAAAGGCTCAGGGAACAAATCTGCTGTTCCACAGGCAATGAATGTTATGATATCTCCTGCAGTGCATAATGCAATCTTTTCAAGGCCCCGGGCAGCAGCAGGCATAAACTTGTTGAAACACTATATTCTGGAGGCAGATGTTCAGGAGCTGAAGTCATTTTAAACTCCATTAAATTGCATATTATAAAGGCAAGTGGTGCCTGATGTGATATACTGCTGGAGAAAGGGTAAATAAAGTGATGGGTGGCGTCGTCATTCAAGTGACTTCTTAATGGACAAACCACGGCACTGTATACACAGCAGACGGGGCTGGTTTACTCTGGACCCCTTATGGGCCCTTTGATGAGGCATTTTTCATCAATTACAGCCGGCCCTATCTTTTACCCCTCTCTGAAACAAACTACGTAACCTCCCCCTTCTCCGTCGCTTTGCCTCCCTCTCGCTCGCCTTCACCAACTGCGAGTCTTTTAGCACAAATGATATGACAGAAACACACAAGAATAATGGCACGTTGTTGCTAAGAGACCACCTGTTCAGATCTCCCACATGAGATTGTGGTGAAACTGTAGTCCTCTTATCATTATCAGAATATCACCCATTCGAGTGTAGTGAATGTCACGACAATATTGCAACTGAGAGAGAGAGAGAGAGAGAGAGAGAGAGAGAGAGAGAGAGAGATATTACATAACAACGTGTCTTTTAGGCAGAAAAACTGCATTTTGAATCAGTTCATCCGACAGCGTGCCGCAGCAGTACAGCAGATACTCGTGACACAATGAAGCTCCTATAACCAGAGAGTATCCAGTATCACACATGTTCCAGTTAACGTCAAACAACTATTTTGCCTTCCTCATAACAACCGTTTGAGAAAATGGCATTCGCTGTTTTCCAGGCTGTGTTGACAATAAGGGAGTGGTGCTGCATGGGAAAATGAGTGTTTAGTCCTGAGGGCTGGTGGAGACGAGACACACCCTTCTGTTCCTTTACCTGGCAGGGTGTGTTCAAAAACCTGCACCACATGTCCCGGGCACAGATCGCGCAAAAAAGTCTCTGAATGAATACAAGAAAAAGTTACATCGTACTGAAGGGCGTGTTCTTCCATTTCAGCCTTACACCTTTACGCTTTAGGACAAAAGTTAGAAATCATGGTAGCGATTAAAAGGTTTCATTACTGTTTGAAACACAGCTCCATTCTCTTCCGCCTCCATCTGATTAATCTGTTTGTGCACGTGAGCTACAAGACAGGACGGCGCTCAGACTTCATCCATCGGCACGTTAAGAGGCTTGACCCCGGGGCCACCACCTCTCTCAGACACCCGGCGACACGGGCCAGCTGGTGATGGAGATGCACACACACACACACACGCACACACACATGCACGCACGCAAGCGCCGAGTGTCAGTCTTAAGTATCTGTCTCGCCCTGTCAGCACGGGAATGACTAGATGCCAATCGCCACGTCTGGAACTGCCTGTCTCTGTGAGGGAGGAGAATTGAAGTGAGTCACGCAGGATCACGCTGGGATTGCTGGGTTTACAGGGTTGCCTCCCCTGTTGATTAAGATAAAGTCGTGTCAAAAAAACTAAGGAGTGCCTCTGGCCTTCAGCAAAGGAACAAGGCTCGCAGTGAGATTCTGCCTCTCCAGCCTGGCTCTCGCTGTGCCTACAGTCCCAGCCCTGTTAAACACACACACTCAACTGGGCTAACATGAGTCACAGCAGCGCAGATAGCCTCCTCTTCTCCCCTGAGATTACTCAGTATCTGCCCAGCTGCAGTGACTTTGCAGCCGCTGTATGTATTTTACATCTCCCCTTCCTCCAGAGGCGTCTGCTCGCATACAAAGTAGACAATTGCTGTCTACGGAGGAATTCAAATGTGTATTGAGGAGAGAAATGGGCTGTGGAAGTTAAAGTCCCATTCATTTTCTCCCACAGTTAATAATTGGCCACTGGCTTTTGGAGGTTTTCCATCACTTGGAGGTGCATGAAAAGTCTCTGTGTGCAAAAAAAATGAGCAGTCTCATTGAAAAAAGGTAAGAAGCTGCAAAAACATTCAACATCACAACTTTGATCAACAACAATTCTGAGGAATGTCCCATCATTGTGTCCTGTTGATGAACAGTACATTTTCTGTTTACTTCTATATCTTCTCAATTACTCGCATAAGTCATATAATGTTTATCTAATTAATACTTATGCAACAGGCCCTGCAGCTTCACCATTCCCTCAACGTGACAGACCCATGAAATTAAAGTTGACAGTCTGCACTTCGAACTCAGACAATGTGTCATTTTGCATCCAGCAGGTTTCAGCCACAAAAACATGCTGATTACCACCTATCCTTAGAATAAAGTGGTATCATTTTCAAACAGGTGTGGTTTCGAGCGTAGAAACACCTAAAACCTTGGCACCTACTTCGAAAGATTGATGGTTTTCATCACAGAGTCAAATTGAACCCATCTCTTTAAATATTAAAGCGCAGAGACTCAGAAAGTTGCTTTTACACTTCGGGGGGGAAATAAGCAGTGACTACACATAACACTCTGTGTGACCTTCCTAGCTTTTGCCACGAGGTCGGATCCCCAGTGTGGAAAAGGGACTGTGTCTCTCCACTCCGCTGCCCATCAGCGTTCCTGGCTGTCAGGGCTCTGACGGGGCGCTCTCACCCCAGAGACAGACCCCGCTGCTGGGCTCACACTTGAATGAGCGAGCCCATCTATGCAAGGACCCGATCTCCCCAGGGGGTCGGCATCCAGACACCTACAGCGTGTCTACGTTGATTAACCCACATTAGTAGGTGTAAACACTTGGACAAGCCCTCGACAGAGCGTAGCATACGATTCATGATGAGAAGCGTGCACTGTAGGCTGTGTGACCAATTCGGGACAGAAATAGCCACCTGAAACATTCGCTTCCCCTGTTGGCTCTAAAAGAAGCAGCCGTCAGTCTCTGCTCATCTGACCTCCTTTCTGATGGATGTCTATTCCCTGCAGGAGGATGAGCAGCCACCCTCCACCCCTTTTTGGCCTTCTGTTGGGGGAACTACAGCTGGCTTCAGGCGCAGGGGGGCAGATAAAAGTAGGCTAACATTTCAGGGTTATTATGTGTAAATGATGTCGAGGAATACATGGGAAGAGACCTCATGGAGTATCAGCGAGGACTAATGAAAACAGAAACCTGAGATTATGAAGACTCAGGTGTGGAGCCTTCATAACATGAAGTTGCGTTAACATTCCTTCAATAGGTGCCTCCTGTGAACCAAAGCCCACAGGAAGTTCACCGATTACATAGAAAACTCATGGGTTAGTTGTTTAACTGATAGTTAATCAGCAGCCATTTTTTAATCAGTTACAGGTTTCAGTCATGTATCAACCAACAATGGCAGGAATTGTCTGCTGATAAGTGACAACATTAACCCACATGAGCTTCTCTTGCAAAAATGCAGACTTTTTTTTTATGTCTAACCCTAACCCTAATAATTAGAATAAGAAAAGAAGTACATATAATAAAAATAATCCTTTGATGAAGCTCATATTCATTCACTTCTTTCATTACTGGGAGTCTATCTGAGGCTTAACGACCGCATGCAAACTTCTTCAGGTTTCTTAGCAGAACAGGTTTGAATGTTGAAATCCCTATGGGGCAAATGTTTACTTGTTGCAACAGATAAGCCCAACCTTCTCTGCCAGTCAAACACTGACTTCAGGAATGTCCCTAAATCAGCAAAAGCACGAGAAATCCACTGGTTTTCCTGAGAATATCTGACACACATACACACACAGTAGGTGGACTATGGGAATAAAACACAGGCTTCAGAGAAATAGGTGGATAAGACAGAGTGAGTAAGTGAGTGACTTTGATTTTTGGAAGCACAGGAGGGGGGATTTTATATGAGAGGTGTTGCCTTTGTTTCTCCACCTTAGCAATACCCTGAAAATACGAGGAGGTGGATTTTGATCAATGACAAACTAATAATAATAATAATAATAATAATGAAGCAGAAGAAGATGATTTAATAATGAGCCTCTTCCTGCAGAGATTATGAAAGAAAGCAACATAAACCTCTGAATGCACCTTGCACAATAAATAATAAAGTGTGATTCACACAATGTGTCTCACAGCTGAAACCATATTATCAAATGCGCCTGAAAAACTTTATTCATGAGTTCTCACCTTATAGACATTTTCCGTCAAGCGGTGAACCTCGTCGGTGCGAGACATCGTGAAATCTTCAGCCAGGACCATAAACGTTTTTTTCCTGGAGACGTGTATCCGCGTAAAAGGAGGTGAAAGCTGCTAAACGCACGGGTTTGATTAGACAAAGGCGAAGCAACGCGTCCGTGAGGGAGTGAGAAGCGATGCTGCGCTCCCGAAAACCCGACTTCAACTGAACGCACCTTCTCCGTTCACAGCTGACAGCTCGCTGCTGCGTTCGCGGACTAATCCGGGGCTGGGTTTTCTCGCAACTCAGTCGCGCCCCACAAGTGCTCAAAATAACAAATCAAAAAACATGTCGCTAACTTAAAAATATCATACACTTATTGTACAAAAGCAAACTGCACACACGAGTAGGCTAGAGAGGAGAAATTCAGAAATATAATTAAAAATAGTAGAAAACTATATTAAAAATGGTGCTAATAAAGGATAGCATTTACTAAATGCGCCATATTAATAACATTCAGTAATATAAGATAAAATCACTACCATGTGATCTTGCTTCCAGACTGTTTGTTTGGTCGCCACATGCGCGCTCAAGCCCTAAATCCAACATTTCCTACAGCATCATAACGCAGCACCATCTTGTCAAAGTGCAGATTTAAAGCCCGTCCCCCATTTTTCTGGGCCAATTGAGTTCCAGCATTCCTTTATTATATAGAGAAGCATTTGTTTCTCCACAAATAATTGAAATATTTAAGTACTGTTCTTGCCCTCGGACATAATGTAAACATATTTGCTCCTTAAGCTGATACTTGTAATGATGAGTTTAAAAGTTCTCTAAAATTGACATCCATTTGAAACAACCTGTATACATATATGGTGCATTTATTTCTTTATCTGCCCATTATAGCCTGTGTGCTCACTGCTGCTGTCATCCTATAGGCTAATATGCAGCACAGTTGTCACCTTGAAGTTTCTCTTTCTGCTCACAAAAGAACATTTTACATGCAGCTGCATCGTGTAAGCGAGTCATAGTCTGACTGTTTTCAGTAACACCATAGGTGATGTTTTTCTCACAGTGGATAATTTGTGCTAGCTTCACTGTACATGCTAATTAGAGTCTGAGTGCCCACTTAGTGCAGGATTGTAAATATTATATTGGCTTTCTTGTCTAAACATCTCCCACATATCAGCAACATGAGCTTTCGGCTCTGTCAAAAACCACACACACTGTACTGATGGGATGTGAATGAAGACACCTGTTTTGTGGACTGTTGAGTCAAAATAAAACTAGCAAATAGTGCCCCCTTCTGGAAAAAGCGTGATACACAAACAAACCGTGAACAAAATCCTGTGATGCTCCATTAAGGAGCCAAAGAACTGTTGAGATAAACTGGTTAAAGAAAAGAAAGAAAAACCAAGAAAATCTGATGCCACAGCTCAATTTACTATGGAAAACAACTGAAATCCAGGTGTAAAACATCTAAAAATTAGTCCTTTAATTCTGTTACGTCAAGTCAGACACAGAAATCGAACATTTCACTTCCTTTATGTAGATACTTCAGGGGAGCAGTGAACCGGAGAACAGACACAGTGCTGATCCTGTACAATGTGTGAAGATGTACTGATGTATGCAGGTCCCATCTTCACATATTAACAATTAAAAATACTGAAATGAATAGAGTCAGTACAAAGACTCCCAACCAAAAATTCAGTCCATTAGGCTGCCAACATCTCTCTGTCTGGCTTGTTCTTTGCTTCTCTCCTCTCTAGAAAAAGAAAGTAAAACAAGCATAATCAGTCATCATCAATAACAAATATACTAAGTGTTTAAGGAATGCTTTGTGGTGTGAGATAAAACTGTACCTGGTTCAGCTTTAGCTGCCTCTGGGACCTCTGGGATTGGCTCAGTTGGGACCTCTGGAAGTGCTACATCTTCTCCCTGTTTCAGGAGAAGGGACAGAGTAACAATAAGACTTAGTCGTAATAAAGGTTACACTGACCAACTGGAGAAGCACAAAAATATTTGGATGTATTATCTTGGCAAAGGAGAAGTGTTCACTGACATGGATTATAACAAATGTGAGAACAAAATGCTTTAAATCTTTTACTCTAACTCATGGAAAATCAGAGGAAAAACAAAATTGTTGGGGTTATAGTTTTTGTTCTGTGTCTGTGTTCAAGCGTGAAACAGTATAATTTGTGTGGTTTGTGTGTGTCATTTGGAATAATAATTACATCTCAAAAGAGGAACAATCTGTTGAGGTTTTAATTATTATGACTGCCTGAATTACACAACCTATTATTAGATATGAATAATGATATTGTGGCTTCCATCAAAATGTTTGAAACTTTGCAATAATTATTATTCTCCTCAACAGACAGTTATTGCAGTGGCACATCTGAGGTCAAAATACCAACATTTATTTTAGGTGTGAAATCCCCATTTGACTCAAGTCTGAATCACAGCTTTAACCACAGTGGGTGTGTGTGTGTGTTAACTATAAATGTGACCTGGGGTGTCACAGGAAAAGAGCATGCATGCTCAGCAAACATTCTCTGTATTAATAAAGGTTAAACACGCAGATCAACACCCACCTGAGTGATAGCTTCCAGCTCGGCTAAAACAGCGTCCTCATCCTCCGGCGTCAGGGCTCCAGCCAGCATTTCATCTATTTGCTGTGGGGGCAAAATATGTGTTAGCTGACAGCACAGTGACAGCTCACTTTTTTGGCTGACTTTGTATAAACAGACAGTTGTCTATGGATGATTATATAATGTCAAGGAAAGTTCTGATTTAAGTAGCATCCTCTAAACATATTGTATATGGTAATATGAAGAAGTTAGTACTTAGTTCCTGACCGTTCGACATAGTGCAAAGATGTACTGAAGTCATTTTTTACTTTCCATGACTGCTGATATCTAACATAAATATATACAAGTTTTATTTTATTAATTATTGGATAAGTAGAAATAGCTCTGGGCGTTTGTACATGACTGACATCAAGAAGACATTTACCCTTTGATATTCAATTGACTCCTGGGTCTCATCCAGGATTCTCTCCACATCTTCAACTGACATGATCTGTCACAAGCAAGAAAAGAAAGCCAATATTACAGGAGAAAAGTACTTGAGATGAAAAGTGTTCAGCACATATTCTGGTTGGCTTGTGAATTTCCTGAGCAAGATCTGTGCACTGTATCCAAGGATGTGCAGCAGTCACACCGCTGTAGTCAAGGCTTTGCTTCTTAATCCTTTAATCTTCAAACAATGTGCACCAGCCATGCTAACACAAACCATAAGCTTTCTCTGCTGCTCGATCCTCACCCAAGGATCACATTAAAGAAAGTGTGCTTATCGCTGCAAACTTTGACATTGTTTAAGTATACACTCACATATCTAAGGCTTAAGGGGGTTTTATTACATGAATGTGAAAGGCATATAATATAAAAGCATATCTACCTCGTGCATACTCTTCAGACAATCGTTGCCAACCTTAAGCCCCTCGATGACTTTCATCTCAATTTGCATGAACTCGATATCTTGAACCTGTTGACAAATATTAGCATGGAAAAAATAATTGTAAAAGGAACAAACAAACAAAACAAACCAAGTTGCAAATATTTATATATATGATCAAAAACAGTTTGCTACTTTAATTCTCTCATACTGCACTGAATACATTGTGGTTCATAGTGTTATATACAGCATTTCAATATCAAGAAGTGTTTTAACTTTCAAATTGGAAATAAGTAGACTTTGTAAGATAGTATTTTCTTATAACATATTGAACCACATGAGCTGTGGTAACTTAAAAAAAACCTAATGGTATCAAATTGCCTGTGTGACATCACAAAACTCACCATGCGCTCCAGGTTTGAGATTTGATTTTCGGTCTTGTCTAGTAGCTGATCCTGATATCGTTTTTTCTTAAGCAGCAGCAGTGCTTTTCTGAAATAACAACAAAAGTTAATACAGCAAAGGGTGTGTTGTTCTCTGAGGTATTCATATAGAAGAAAACAGATACAATAGCATATGATGTGCCTATTACCAATATTTATAGGAAACAACACGTGTATAATACAAGTACATTAATTTCTAGCAGTAAAGGTTTGTAAAACTTCAATTTGCTCAACTATATATATCCTTTTGTATTATTATTTTTACTCTTGCCTGCTTTCATTCTGATGTGATTACATGGTGATGTTTCAAATCTGAACTGTAAAGGTTATAATAGCTTTTTTTCATGCTTACTCTTTCCTGCCATCTTTGAGCAGCTGCTTTGCCAGAAGTCGCTCTTTCTCCAGCTGGAGGGTGATTTTCTTTTGGTACTGCTTCAGTTTATCTCTCTGCTGCTTCAATTGCTAGAAAAAAACAGCACAGAGTCAACAACAATAACAACATACAACAACATTTAAATTAATAAGCAAACATAAAAACGATGACTAATTTGTAAAATGCTACTTATAAACGTCATCAGCTTATATTAATCCGTCTTGCCTCAGTGGCTCCATCACAGTGCAGCTAGCTAGCTAACACCTGTGATAATGTAACGGGACTAATCTGATGCTAGCAGCTCACCAAAATGGCTTTGTCTTGTTCCGTTACACGAGAAGGTCGACTCTTTCTCCCAAAAACGTTGCCCATTATTTAGCCACATCCCCTCCACGTCCTCCTTCGTCAACAGACAAAATATCACCGCTTGCCGAACATTTTGCCATGATAATAAACAGCCGTGAAAGGCTAGCAGGCTAACTGTCTCCCACCATGTCCACAGTTTTTCCGGGTTTCCTACGGCGAGCGAGGCAGGACATTCAATCTCCAGCAGGAACTCGACTACCCCTGAATGGACGCTCACATGTAATAAAACAATTTATCCATCAGTTTAATCTAACAATTATATGTTTATGTATTAGTTTTAGCAAAATATTTTTACTTCTCTGGCCACTATCGAACTAGTTTTCATGCACTCTTATCACCTGGTCTTCAGGTGTTAAATGGAAGACATGATAATCTCTTCTAATTAAAATTTCTATTTTTTTTTTTTTTTTCAAATTAGTTGAGCAAACATCTGCAGACCTGGGTACAAGTAATCCTGGATGGGAATTAATGACTGAGACAAACATTTCTCAGTACCAGCATCCTGATACATGTATTATATCAGCAACACATACAGGACTAGTTTGTGACCAGATAAGACAAAATGCTGATTAGATGAATTAGTTGTGACAGTAGACAAAACTTTTTGACAAAGGTCTTAAAATACCATTTATGTTAAAATGTAAAATAATAAGGTGAAATAATGATGTGAATGTGAAATGACAAATCTCATTCACTGCAAAAAACATAGTGGCAAACTCCAGATTCTCCAGCCACCTAGGGTCAGTGATCACTACATTTCACACAAAACCTTCTAAAAATGAACATGAAGACATGAGGATGCCGTAAGTAACACTTGATGTACTGGTAACACTTTTCACAGCTGAGCATAAATTAGATTGCAGTAGTAAAGTTTCCAGTTTATCAGAATTTTTCCAGAATGTTTTGGTTTTTGATTCTTCTAAGCTGTTGAGAATTAATCTCGAACTCAGCAGAAGTGCAGGCGTATTAATAGTTAGCTGGATCATGACCAAGACTTTTTAGGTTGAACTCTACATGAACTATTTTTCCAATACAAATGTCTTGCTTTCTTAGATTTATAATGAAAGCGCAAATGAAGTGGATATAACTACAATTTTAGATGAAAGCATTGAAATCATTAGAATTCCCATTATGAATACATGATAAAATATAGACCAAACTATAGTTTGAGCTACTGTCAGCAAAGAGAAGCAAACTCTAAACAAACTAAGATTTTGAGTGTCGGAGCCAGAAGCAATGGCATTTCATGTGACATTAAAATGGTAATTTGTCATTTGAAAACTAAAGCTTATTTAATGATTAATTGCATTGATTCACTTTGCCGAACTTTGTTGATGCAATTAAAGCTGATTTTTTGAGACTTTAGTGAGGTTTCTTTTTCAGAGCAGGCTTTTGATTATCACTTAAAAGTCTCTTGCGTTTCCACTGGGAACAGCCACTGAACAAAATCTTATAACTATAACGTTCATTGGTAATATCTTATTTAACAGTAGTGAAAGTGTGGAAACCAAAATAACATCAGTCAACAAAACACAAACACGAGACTTATGTGAAGCAATCTGTTGCCCTGTTGCACACTGGGAGGATTATCACATCATCAGCACCAATCATATGAATGTTGATCATGGTTTACAACTCTACTCTGCCGGTTCGCCTGAACTGGTCAAGCCACATTTGAGGAAAGCTTGAAAACAGCTCATGCAGACATGCAGTAGTTTAACTTCTCTCCTTGCTGTAATGATGGACATCACTGTTTCAGGTGCAACAATCACACCCCTCAGTGATGCTGGTTGAATTCAGTGAAACAGGATTGAAACGTTCAGTGACGCTGCTATTTAACCTGGTGTTAAATTTAATTTTGCAAACAGCCCAGCCTGCAACCTGTGAGACCAGTGTTTGCTAACATCTCTCTTAAAGTTATTTAAAGCTATTTGACACATTTCCCACCAGTTCTTTAGACTGACACTACTGACCGAGAACATTTCCCCGTGTGACATCATCAGGTACCAGACACCCAAAATCCCAATTAGCCTAATGGCATTAATACGGGCCATTCCTGGCTATCAGAGCCAAACGATTAAACAAACAGTAGTGAATGAAGACAGACACCCAAGTCTGAATACAGCCTTTATGGTCAAACATTAGTTTAGTTTGATACATAATCTAACACAGAAAACAGCATACAGATGTTTCAAACAATGAAGAGAACAATTTCTCTTACACAAAATACTGAGGGGAGATGGAGCTGAGAAAAAAACCCTTACATTTCTACATATTCAGTTCATGTTTTACCAGCTGTGTCCGCAGAGGCGACTTAAATCCCAGCCTGTTGTCCTTATTTAGTCCAGAGGAATTTCCCAACATGCAACTGTTATATACTCTCCACAACTACAGCTTTGACTATCTGACTCATCCCTGATCAGCAGGTCATACATTGCAAAATAGCATTACAACAAGAGCGAAGAGATGCTTACAACCTGTGCAATTACATACCTAGAAAGAGACAAAATAAAACCCATAGTATCAACTTAGAAGCATCTTTGGCTGTTCACAACAACACTACAAATTTGCATATTCTGTTATCATTTAGAAAAGTTGAAAATACGGTGCTTACTTTCATAGCACCAATGAAAATTGCACAAAGGATTAAAATATGATTTAATTCTGCCAAGCAGTAGGGATTTTGCAAAAAATCAAATTGTCATAATTGAAGGTCTATGGGTCATATTCAACTATCCCACTTCACATTGTAATATTGACCCTCCTCATGATCATATTCATGCAGGCCATCAGGATATGGGAAGAAATAAAAACATATTTTTTGATCCACTCAATTCAAATGTTCTTGATTCGGCTCGTAGAAATGCTCATATTAGACCAACAGTGTTCCAGTGAACCTGCAACGGACCGTCTTTGTTCAGAGCTGCAGGGCTTTCACAGCACAGCACTGGTGTGTTACTGAAGTGATTGTCTCATATGGCCTGCTTTCATGTCTCAGATTGGGACAGCGGGCTGCAGCTCCCGTAAACAGGATTATGCCATGATGACGGCCTCCTTGATAAGGACCCAGAGTCTTTGCAGAGGATTCAGTAGGTAGCAGGCTACACCTGGAAGTCAGTCCCAAAATGTCTGATCTGGGCATCAGTCATAGATAGATATGTGGTCCTCATACTGGGCGAATACTGCGAAGGAAAAGTATTGAAGAACACAGTTTAGCACATTTGCATTCAAACTGCATCTTACAGTTAAACATTGAAATTATGTGATCTATGTTTGGGTACTTTTGATGATAAGCTGCTCTTTAATTAGGTGGTTGAGGAATCAGGGGGTGGTACTTTAATGCAGCGAGGAGCAGACAGAGGGAACGAGTCAGGGGTCAGAGTAACTCACATGTGACACTCTGTGGATAAAACAGTGCCAGGAGGTCACACAGCTGAGGAACTGTATGGAGCTTTAAGGGGGGTCATTGGGTCATAGGTTAAAACGTTCTGCATAGCAAGCGTTGTTACAGAGGTGTTTCAAGGAGTGGAATGAAATTGAAATCAAATGAATCAGGAAGAAGTTAGACAACAAAAAACTTACGGTTTTTAAAAGTCTGAGTCAAAACAAAGATGAAAATAGCAAAAGAGTTAGTTGCAAAACACATGTTAATATTCAGCAGTTAGGTACCATATTGAGAAACCGCTTACATTAAAGCAGGAGTAAAATGCATTGCACAAAATAAAAACAACCATTTCCCGCTGGAGTTTTCTTGCACTGCAGCAATCTACTGCAAATATCTTTTCCAAAGCATCTCTGTTACATGAACAAATAAAAAAAACACATTGCCGCTTGTTAAAAATGTGTCTCCCAGAGGAAAATTAAAATTTTAACAATGGTCCACGTTCTCTCTCTCTCTGTCTCTCTCTCTCTCCCCCTCAAAAAGGTGTTTCAAGTCTTTGTAACGCTGCGAAAGCAATTCAAGCACTGAGTCAGCCATGCAAACAGAAAA
This sequence comes from Centropyge bicolor, assembly GCA_037975185.1. Lineage (NCBI taxonomy): Eukaryota > Metazoa > Chordata > Actinopteri > Pomacanthidae > Centropyge > Centropyge bicolor. Next base: position 1,046,135 of record JBBMOC010000091.1, on the reverse strand, counting down.
CTTAACAAAGAAGAAACTTCATCCAAAAAAAAAGAAAAAAAAACCTTAACTGTGCATTTAACAGTGTTATCTATTATCTAGCTTCAGCTCTGGAGACAAACTTAAATGCTATGATTTCTACCTTTAAAACTAGATACCTGCACTGTCTTTATTTAAAAGCCAGAGGTTACTTCATACATATCTAAATGTATGCATTAGTCTTAATCATTACTTTGAAAGAATTGTATATACAAGAGAGATTAGTCATGGAAGTGTGCATAAAGAGATGAATGCATTTCAGTCAATGGCCAGCAGAGAGCAGTCTTCCATCGCTTGCAAAGCCCCATCGCTCCCCTCTCTGTTCACAGTGAAAGTGTTTGACCAGTGTATATGTGTTGTTATGTGCAAGGTGCTGCTGTGCATGCTTGTCTGTTAGTGTGACAGCAGTGCTGAGGTCAGTGGTGCCTTCATCCTCATCACACTAGGGACACTAGGGCCTCATAGGGCCAACGCACCGAGGGAGGCGGGGATCCTCTCCCTATCAGCGGCGCGTTCTCGTATCGAGGGCTCCCTCCAAACAGCATGGACTGATTCCTGCGACGGAGAGGGGGGGGAGAGAAAGGCGGTAAGAGATGAAACACACATGTACTGATACGCTGTTGTCATGTATTGATCTTACATGTATTCAGGAGGCGACGCGGCATTAGAAGCAGATTGTGGAGGTGGATGGAGGCTGGCCTGGCTACCAATGCTGCTGGTATAGCTACAGAAACTGTGGATGTTGGACCTTCTGGGGTTATAGGACATCCGCCGCGCCTCGGGGTTGAACGGGTCGTCCTCATCTATGTCGTCATACTCTTTGTCCCTGAGCGAGAGCGGGACACACACACGTGCAGGCGAAGGCAGGAATGGAGAGAGTGCATGCGTTAACACTTTGCAGGAGTACGGGCAGTACATAATGGGATAAGGGGGTTACTTGGCGCTGACCTGCTGCCCATTAGTGTCCACACTCTGAAAATCGCACACAGCATGGCAGAGAGTGTGCAGGCAGCCAGGAGGGAAAACAAGGAGAGGTAGAGGAGCCCTTCCACCCCATCATAGCACACACCCATTAGGGCATCCAGGTAGTCCTAGAGGAAGACACACAGGCAGTATAGTACAGTCAGTTACTGTCAGTGTCCAGTGAAATCATCAGCTTTCACAAGAGAACTTCAATGAATGATTAAATCCTTTCACTGAACTTTCAAAGTAATGATTTGAGTCATGAGGTTTACAGACATGTGCACACTGATGGATTCATGCTTGTGTACTTGCTCATGTCATTTTGGGGGACATTGAGTCTGAGAGACAAATGCAGTAGAAACAATAATAATTTCGGCCTGGATCAAGAGGTGTACTTTTAAAGCAGGAGAGTATAAACAACACGCCTGTTCTAAATTCGAGTCTTACTTTAGCTGTTGTGAGCGGAAAAACTCAACTGCAGCCTTTCACAGCAGAGACAGTGTCTGAAATGCAAAAGCAAGACTTCACACTGACTTCATGCACACAAACATGGTGTTGTCTTTTTTCCCGTGCCAAGACCCTCATGTTACTCTCATGACATGCAAGTTACAATTGCATTCTCTGTTTGTATTGCTCGTCATGTATCTTTCTGTAATGAGAGAATGCAAGTCTTGATATTTGTGTTGCTGTGTGTGTGTGTGTGAGTGTGTGTGTTCACTCTTATTGAACCCATTGAAAGTGTATTAGAGCCACCTCACTTTTTAATAAAAACACTACGGATGAGTACTACCAGCCTGCCGACTACTGAATACAGTCCCCACAACCCACCTTACCTTTTGTTAAAGAATGACACACGAACACGCCGCATACGCTCGTACAATTGTCATATGAAGGCTCTATTGATCTGAAATCCTACATCTGAGGTTACAATCACAACAGCAAGAAAGACTCATTTCAGCGCCGAGGCGTCGTATTCTCTTTACAGATAAAACTCAATCTGACAATCTGAAACCTGCAAAAGTAAAGTAAGACTTTCAAGGGAGAAAAACTGGGGGTGGTGAATAGAGCCTGTCGAGCAGATAGAGAGCGTGCTGACAATTGCAGTGGTGTATCTAAACATGCCAGTCGACGAGAAGCACAAAGAGATGAGGTTTGAGAATCAGTCGAGCAGGCCCTCTAAGTGGCTTTCAGCTATGCTACAAAGCAGCCCTATTAAAAAGTGTCCTGGTCGGAATCTGACCTTACCTTATGTAGCCCGCGGCAGTCGAGCAAGGCTGTTAGCTGGTGTACACTGAACTCGGTGGAGTTCAACAGTCGCTGGATCCCCAAAAGGTCTCTCTGTATAACAAGGTATAAAAGAGAGGAGAGGATGATACACACACTTTTTGCACAGTCTGGTGTAATAGTCTGTCAGCCAGCCACTTACCTCAGCAGTGGGAAAGAAAGGCACGGAGAACTGCAGCATGCCCTGGATCTGGATTTGCATGGTGGTCAGAGAGCGCTGGCAGATTGTCAGAGACTGTGAAGACATAATCGCCCGCCGCCATCGCAGACATCCAGCACAGACAATGAGGGGATCATATTAAGGAGAGCATTGTTTGGGAGCATCATGTCAACAAGTAATTTGGTGTTAAAGAAGGTTTTTATAATGCGCTTAACAAGAGGACACACTCGTTTCCAGATTATCCTTCAGCAGCCCATCAACCGTCTCGCCCACCGAGCGCCACCCCCCCTCCCATTCCCACCACCCAATTTCAAACAAAAGAGCAATATTTATATCAACTGGGCCATCACAGAAAAATATTATCCTTACCGACTTAACAAGCATCCTTTTAATCCCTAAATGGATGCTGCAACGATAACTAAGCATGTGGGTTCTAATAATTACTGGTCATGGATTTATCCTCCATAAATTCCCTCAATGCGTGATGCACAGATACAGTGCTACTCATTAAAATAGACTGACACTATGAGATGTAGTAGGATAACACCAGCTTAAACTGTGTGAAGGGAAATAAGATAAAAGGTATCATGGAGGTTGGCGAGCTCCATGGATTTCAGCCCAGTGTCAGTCATCTGGTGCACCTGGTCATGTAAAATGACCTTAACTCTAATGCTTCTGGTTCTTTCAGAGCCACTTTAGCACCATGTTTGCAGATGTAAACCAGTTCTCATTAAGAAACACAATGAAAGACAGCTGGAGTTTTGTGCTTAGACAAGATTATATGTATAAGTGTGCCGGCCTTGACAATAAGTGGATTCTGAATAGCAGCCCCGGATTCAATCCCAGGGTCATGTTGCTGTATCATTCCTATAGTTATTATTGAAGCTATTTCAAACGCACCTGCATTTAAAAGACTGAAAATCAGCCTCTGTGGATGGTGTTTAAACATTCCTTAAAAAGTCATATATGCAAGAATTGATGTCTTTAAACAACAATAAATCGTGATAACAGGAGTTGCCTATGTGCATTTGTTGCCTTTATGATACACAGTAAACTGAATAAATAACAAAAGAAATGTTGCTAGTGAGAATACCCCAAGGCACAGATCATACACAGGGTAAAAGATAGGGCTAATTTTTGTAGAGCCACATATGAAAAGGAATATTCTTTGATCAAAGTTTATCATTTTCAGTAATTAAATTAGCACTGGGGCCTCATTTTTCAGAACAGCCGATTAGAGCCTGATTATGATCTGACTGCCTGGCATCTAACAAGGAAAAACTCATTTTAAAAATAGCAGAACATTTTCCAGCGTGTGACTCTCAGTAAACAAGTACATATGTAAGAAAAGAGCTGAGACTTGAGACATTTTGTCGATACCTGTTGGAAGGGGTTTGGGAGATTGGGATTGCAGAACAAATAGTAGTGTGTAACATCTGGAGGGTTGAGAGAAAAAGACAGGGAGAGAGAGAGAGATTAGCATCATGTCTTAATATTCAGTGACAGAGAGCTGGTATCTGTGTGATTCTGTTTGTGGAGAGAAATTACCTGCGCTGAGGAAATCCTTGGTTTGGTTCACAATAAACTTGTCTGGAGACACACAAAAGTCACTGGTGCCCTGCAGGAAAAACAACAACATGCTGTAATCTTGCGAGCATGCAGGACGAAAAAGCAGAGCAGTATTTACTCAAGCCATGAACAATGTCCAATTTTTCATTGCAGCTGAGCAAAACTGATTTTGCAACGGGCAGTTATTGACAATCTCTCAACAACACAAACTATTTGTTTTCCAACATTGTTATCATTATTTAACTCCGGGGCTGGTGAGACTGTGAAATGAAAGTATCCACACAAAAATGCCCTCAGACATGTGCAGTATAGAAGCGTGCACAAATAGATGCACGTGCAGTAAACAAGCACACAGAGGAATGTGTGGTATGTAGCAAATGACCTCAGGCTGTATTGACCATGTCGAGATGTCGTGCTTTGCTGACCATGGATGAAACCTATGAAATATTTTCATGTTCTTTTTATTCATCTCTGGAGAGTTGCTAATGCGCATGCATAAACAGCTAAGGGGTCAAGGTCGCTGAGACTTCCCCGGGAACATAAAAAAGCAGCCTTCAGAGTGAGCAAACCAACTTCGATCTAACAAAGTAATGATCAATGAACGAAAAAAAAAAGATGCAACACAGGATGCAAGAAAATAAAACACACGGGAAAACAAGTGTGAAGCAAGACAAGACGTTAAGTCGGCCTCCATACCCTTCATTTTCATATTCCGTAATTAGATTTGCACTTCTTCCGCCTCAATTTCAGATCAACAACATGCATCTAAACTGGGCTGCGTTCACATGATGCGTCTATTCAGCAAAAAACTGTTCAGCACTGTGAGGACGTTACCCTTCATCTCCGTCTCATTATACTAGCAGGGACATTTTGTTTATGCTTCCTCTCATCAAATATGTATAAATTTATGAGCATTTTCTAGGACACCACTATCATCCTTTCAAGATGCACCATGTTTTTTTGCACCATGCAGTTTTTGAGTAATGTCTTTATTTTCGCATACTGCCCCATGTTCAAATTCTGTTTCTGAAGACCGAGCTCTTTGATACACTTCTGTGTGGAGGACTGGCCTCCCGATTAAAGCGACATTATGTAACTGTTTCACCTCAAAATAACACAACAGATATCATTTGATGGAAAACTGGCTTGTTTCTCATTCTACTCCCTTAATGCCTGCTTTTGCACTATGTAACTTGAGTGGGTACGAGCTTCCGAGAGACGTGCAAAATACTTCACAGCACTACGTCACAAACCACAACTTTCACTGATCACTAATATTTCGGTGAGGCTGAATTAGCAAGTGGGCAATGGACCCTGGCTCAGCGCCCTCTACAGACATGGTGGCAGAGGTGAAGAAACTAAATGGATGTTGATGAAGGTAAGAAGAATCTGCCCATATTTACAGCAACGACCAATAAGTGAATTGCACTGAGAAATTCTGGAGGTGCCTTATTGTAAAAAATACCAATTCTTGCATAATGTGGCTTAATAACTGCACAGATATATGAGCAAATTTACCTCAGCTCGTTTGTGACGTAGCAGTCTGAAAGTGATGCATGCTAGAGACCAGCTACACTCTATTTTGGATAAGTCAGCCAAGAGGTCACAAGTTTTAATGCAGGGTCATGTTCTATTATAATGAGCTATATTAAGCCTCAGGCACAGTCCAAGATATTAGTAACCTGGCTTTAATTCTCCAAAGAAGCTCCGTGTTTCTCCAGAATTATAAGAGATGTCTACATTTAACACACATGTAGTAATTTCAGTATCATTCTTTCTTCCCCCTGCCTCACTTAAAACAGCTGTCCAGATGTGAAATCCCGGCGGGATAATCCACAGATGGGATAATCTACAGGAGGCAAGGAGATCGAGGAGGGGAGACGGCAGACGTGAGGGATGGAGGAAGGCTGGAAAACAAGGGGGTTACTCTTTGTACCCCAGACAGTGTCCCTAATGCGAGCTCCACTAAGCCCAGATGTTGTGAGCACATGGCGTACAGACAGGAAGAGAGAACAATCTGTCAGAAGCAAGGAGGACATAAGGAAGGAGAAATAAAGCCAAGCACGACGAAAGAGGAGATTTTGAAGAAAGCAAAGCAAGTAATTAATGCTAGAAACAGCTTTGTTTACAACGGCGAGGCTAAGGGTTGATTAACCTTACAGGCTGGGGACTTGTAATCAGCTTTACTGCATGACTGACCGTAGGAAAGCGTCTGCTGTAAACTAAACAAACATGTACAGACCCTCTTTAACCAGGAAACATGTCCAGGAATGCACGCTTGCTGACAGTAATACGCATGGTAAGTAACAGCACGAGGTGGGAGGCTAAACACAAGGACCATCAACCAAGATGAGGTTCAACTGTGGGTGAAAAAGTGTGTGAGCGTCTGAGGGTCCAATCAAGCACAAACACACATAAATAAATAAAGTAATAAGATATTAAAGAAAGATATATTTTTAATAAGACAGTGTTTTCTCACCACAGCTGTAGCGGTGCCCACTCCCAATGAGGCCCAGCTCAGGATCAGAGACAGCACTACAAAAGCCATGATCCTAGGGGGAAACAGCAAATAGGAGAAAGAGAGAGAGAGAGAGTCAAAGACACATAGGGAGAAGCACATGAATCCGTTTGTCTTTGTACCAACGATCTTCAGCCCTTTTTCACAGAGTTAATTTGATTTATTCTTTTCGGCGTTTGCTTGGGAATTGTTCTCCTCCTGCCTGAAGACAGAGACCCAGCTCACGCTTTGTACTGGTGCATCACAGATTAGACGATAGGGCTGAAATTCAATTTATCATGGAGTGATGTAAAGATAATTTATCTCACGACTCCTCGCTGAATTCACTTGTTAGCTCGAGACTTATAGAAAAAAAGATCTATTCAGAAATATGTTTGATCGAAGCAGCTCAATAGAGGTCTCAGAAGGCCGCGGCGAAAGATAATACGACTCCAAGTCTGGGGACTTTCCATCTCCCGTCTTTCGTCTTTTCTGCTCTGCTGGATTCCACCGGCAACATTTTAATTGGCTGCACTTTCTGTCAATCACGCACGGATTAGCTGTCAATCACAGTGCGCCGTCACTGTCAGTCAAAAGCCGACACAAGCTCCTGGTTGTCGACCCCATGTCGTATTTGCCCCCCTTTTTTGTCTGACAAGGATTCAACAAGCTCTTAACATTGTGAAGGTAGAGTACGAACAAAAAAAACACTGGAAAAAAAATCTCGCCACAATTTCTTAGAGACCACTGGCAGAAGCTGGAGAAGGCGCTGTGAATGAGAACAGCCCCCCTGCTGGATGTAAAAAGGCTGCAAAGCGTTTCTGTTCTCATCTCGCTCCTCAGACCTTCTTGAAAGCCCCAATAAAGTAGCCTGAGAGCACTTAATAATTAGTTAAGGGAGCGGACTCATCCTGCTCGGGCAATCAATAGGCATTAGTGAGACCCATCAGAGAGGGATGCGGAGAGCGATCCTGAGCATCATCTGCTAACACTGACACGTAGGCTGCTCTAAATTGGCCAAATGGGGTGGGAAGTCTGGGCTGTGGATTTGCTTGTCAGACATCAGTGTTGGTTTAAATTACTGGTTGCAATTTACTAAATCAAATGTTCCTCCTCCTAATCTTTCTATTTCTTCCAGAGCTGTGGAGCCTAAACGTATTTTCTATTGTTTAGAGAAGAAACTACGGTGTTTTTCTTTAAAAGCAGTTTGAGCATATGAGAATTACCTGAAGCGAACTGATCAGTCGATTTGAATGCACCACTGTTCAATCACCATGTTTATACCGATGTACTCTTTCTTTCCTTCCTTTCCTAATAACAGTATAATTCAGACACCATATGATACACCAATATAAAATTTGCATTTTAAATACTGCTTCCAATTTATTCTACCTATCACTGATGATTTCTTGTTTTCTTATTTAACAGTTGCTCAGAGGTATCTTTGTCTCGCTCTATCCTTTCACTGCACACAAAAGAAACATGTATTTGTGAAGAGGACCATTCAAAAATACTGATTAGTCCTCAGAGCAGAATCAAGCTTTTGTGGCAGGTGATTCCAATTTGTTTAAACAGTTGTATGTATTATTAGAAGGTTGCCTTTAATTGTACGAGGAACTAAAAGGCACATCGCTGCGGAGGGTAATAAGAAAAGAGCCATTGATGGTGCTATTTGAAGACGTAATGCTATCCTCGCTGTTAATGGAGTGACCCATATGGAGCCAGAGAGTGGCTGACTGGTGCCCTGTCTGTCTGCAGTCTGTGATCCAGGCAGAGGCCAATGAGAACAGAGGCGGACTCAGAAACAAGATGAAAAGCTAATACCTCCACGTACACACTCAGAGGGGGGTGGTACCTACGTGATGAGCAGCCATCGAGACTGCCTGGCTATCCCCAAGCACATGGCCAAGCAGATGACCAGATCCAGGATGAGCAGCAGCAGATAGGTCAGCCATCTAGGAGACAGGAAGCCGAAGCGTCAGTTTAACAATGCTGATTGATCACTTCCGCTCGCAGACAGCATTCTTTATGCACATGTACAAGCCTCCGGGAGCGCTGGCCCAACATATGTTCGGGACTGAATGTGTGAGGTCTGTGTATATCAACATCCTTGTCTCCTAGTTAGAGCCCATCTGTTTCAGGTAATTTCCAGCCTGTTGGCTTAATAATTCAACTCCACAAATCCATAGACATTAATTTTTCAAGCTCTGAAAATGTCCTTCACAGGAAGGGCCTACAGTCAGCCTGTACTTGAAGTGTGTGTATGTGTGTGTGCGTGTGTGTGTGTGTTCTGACCAACCGAACACGTGGGAATGCTTGTGACTCATTCTTAACTCCACCAGCCCCGGCAGCACTGTAAATCTTTTAGCACTGGCCACAAACATTGTTGTTCAGGATGTCACACAAACAGGTAAATTCAGAAGACGCTTTTTATTTACTCAGACGTATCTGCAGTGTTGTAGTAAATCAGCACACCAAGGTCACTAAACAATATGATTCACTCGTGCTTTGTGAAGTCGTCTTCAGGCAAACTAATACACTTTGAAAATAACCTGCACACTGGCTATTCCACTGCTCGCAGAGGAGGGCATATGGATGGAGAGAAACACTCAAAGAGACTGCGTTTTACTTTATCTGCATAAGCAGGACTGCAGCCGCATTTCTCCGAGCACAGGGACCGGGATGAATACAGAAATAGACGAGGCAAGGGAAGATATGAGCTCCCCTTGTTCGAATAACACTGAGCTGGCCGTAACATTCGCCGCTCATCAATAAAGCCCTGCCACGGGCCAGTCATAGCCCGATGGCTGCAAGAAATCCAATCAGCACCCAGGAGATTGGTGTCAGAATGCACAAAGTGGCAAGTGTAGCGCTAAAGGAGATCTGGTGTCGGGATAGGAAAAACACCATGTGGGAATATATATGCATGACATTAATGGTAGGAATAGGCCGGTGAGTCACCAGCAGTCATACAGCTGTGGTTATTTGTGCTCTGTCATGCCTGGAGTCAGACACATTTGCTATCACCACAGTTGGCTCAATACATGAAATTGAAGAAAATATGGAAACTAAATTATCAAAAACCGCAAGATCTTATCAACATTTGAATGAGCCAAAAAATTAAACAAACACAGTCTTATGTTATCATCCAAGTTGGCCTTTATAGTTTATATTCAAAGGAAAATATTCCACTCATATTTCATCCTGCTAAAGATCTGCTTCAGACCATGAATACTGAGGAGCGCAAAGGTTTCTGCTATATCATTTCGCAGGTGCGCGCTTACTACTACAAACAGGTTTACATGGCAACCGGCAAGACTTGAGGTCATGAATTGTGAATCATCTGCTCTCTTACATTATGTGATTGCTGACATTGAGGTCTTTTTGAACAGGTTCTCTATATATATTATACATGTCGAACTACTTCACATTCCTCATTCAGTCTCCCTTTGAACAAATGGAAAACATAATAAAGGAAAGAATTGGAGTCTAAGTTAGAAACATTATCATTCAGCAAATTTAATTCATTTAATTAATAACGGAAATTTGGAACATTTCTAGTTGCGTGACCATTATATAAACAGCTTAATCCAAACAGGATGAGCGTCTTTATTACATTAAAAGCTCTTGTGATAAAAAACTGAATCAAACTCTTTAGTTGAGAGAGAGAGAGAGAGAGAGAGAGAGAGACACCCAAATACTCAGTGACGATGGTGAACAGCCTGGATATGAAGCTGCAGAGGAGTCTGTCTTATTCATAACCTGGGGTGAGGTGACTAACCCGACTTTCCATAGACACATGGAGATGAACTTCATAACAAGTAAACAAAGTAATAAACTGTGGTTTTAATCATCATGTGCACACAGTTGCGCAAGTATAAGGCATGCATGTTACTAATGTAATGAAAGGTGTCTGTGTTGTGGTCATGGTTCAGCATATGTTTCATCCATCAGAGCTAATTAGTTTCATTGCGGATTAATCTGGTAATTATTGTCACGATTAATCATTTAATCTATAAAACATAAAAGGACAAGGAAAGGCAGCAAATCATGACATTTAAGAAGCTGGAACCAACAAATTGAAAAAAGTGGCTAATTGTTGTAGTTATGTTGTCAATTGAATTAAAGTGAAATCAAGCTGAGGACTTTGAACTTTAGTGTTTCATGTTTGAGAGTTTTACACAATTCATTTCTACTAAATCTGCAACCTAGTGCGACATCAACTTCTTGTTCACAGATACATCCAGACGCTGATCAACTTTGCATCCATATAAAACTGATCCTCTTGTAGAAGGTACTGAGGTTGGACAACTGGACCATGCAGATGGCCGACAGTCATCGACCACTGAGTCCTCCGCCATTGTAACATCGAGATTCAAATCTGCCAAATGTGGGTAGATTTTCCATTTGGCAAGTAAATTCTTGTTACTGAGTGAAAGTACATAAAGTACTGCCAGATGGGCAAAGCAGTACCCTTTTTTTTCACAACTAAGTTTGTTGCTGCCATAATGCAAGGTGACAAGGTGATTTGCCACCATTGCTGATCAGAGTCTGCTCACATTTTCTTCACTGTTTTTCAGTTCGGTTACACCATTGTGACTAGTATTTAAAATAATTTTGATGATCTGCTTAATGAGAAGCGTGAGGGCGCACCGTCGTGATGTCCCCGGGAAATCGTCATATGCCAATTCGATAGCCCACCACCGAGACCCCAAACCAGTCTTTGTTCATCTGTTAGACTCTCCTTCCAACTTTGTCCAAATTACTCTTACAGTGCGGTAATGAACAGGTTGCAAATGTGGAACTGCACAGCACAACAGCGCTATGAAGTTTTATGTGCTCAAAAATAAAAAATAAAGCTACAGGAGCTCAAATTACACTCACAGTTTGGAGCAGAAGCCGCTGGAGCCTCATAAATTAGTGCCCTGCTCCTGAATTAATGCTGGATATTTTATTCATTTGGACTAGTTTGCTGTTCACAGGGTTTGCTTTTTTTTTAAATCTCTGTTTATTGAATTTCAGTTTTGGCCTCTCACTACTTTGTCACAGTTCTCTTTTAGAAAAACAACATAGTTATCAAAGAGGGAACGACATCAAAAATAATAACTGCAATCAATGTGAGCAATGGTCTGCGGATAAGGAGATCACTTATGGTCTAATAACCACTCTGCCATGCATACTGTAACATTCGGTGAGAGCAATAAGCGGTAGAGCTTGAACTGCACAGGGGGTAATAAGCTCAATTTCAGCTTTCATTTATTTAGCAATCAGGAAAAATAGCTTTTCCGGTCTGTGTTCCCGCAGGGGAGATCAATAAAATCCCATCTGCTCCGTGTCTGGACTGGATCACTTATAGTCCCGTTCTGAGCTGCATGATTACTTCAGTGGCACAAAGATGAAGTAAAATACCGTCAACCCCCCCAGGGGAATATGTGAGGCTCCACCTACCTGTAATACTCAGTAAAAGCTGTTTGGTCAGCAAAAGCCGCCAAGTCAACTTTGGCTTTGTTGATGTCCGGCAGCGCAGTCAGCTCGCGGATGACGTTGTTGATCATGAGCTGCATGAAGCGCAGACTTTGAAGGTAGTCGGCCCTCGTGGCAAAGATTTCATCCAGTCGCTCCAGGTGCTGTTTGAGTCCAGTTTCGGCGTTGCCCAGAGATCCTGTAACCTATAAAGTAAAAATAAAGATAAAGAAGGGAGGATTAAGTGAAAGAAAATAGGAAATAGTAGGTGTCAGAATAAAGGAGTGGGGGGAGGTGAAGAGGAGTCAATGAGAAAACAGGGTCAGAAGGAAACAGGAACATAAATAAATTCATAAAAAACAGATATTCATAAAAAGAAGATTGAAAATATAGAGAGAGGTGAAAGAACCAAAGGAGCGCTCCCCGGAGAAAAGATTAACTTTTCTCCTCCACCGTGTGTTTTATTCAGGTAAACAATGTTAGAGTAGAATACTGATAACAATACCGGGGAGACCTGTTATCACAGGGGTCTTTGATAGTGAGAACAGAGTGGGTGGAGGCACGGCGGCGTAGAGTAAATACATTTTACTTTTCTGTTTGAACAAAAACAATGCGATGCAGTAAACGCTTGCACTTTTCACAGCATCAATGGAGCTGGAAACGGGTCAATTTCAGCCCGATGCTGACAGGGGGAAATGGTTTCTCTAGCGTGGCTGCGTTTCACCGAGAATAACAGGCACGATGGCTTGACCCACATACACAGATATTTTAGAAAAAGGCATTAAAGGCGCAATCCACTCGGCAAATATACAAAAGGGCAACCCTGCCATCGAAACGAGAAAACGAGCTTGAAACCTGACGTCAGTTCAGAATTAGGTCTTTCAATACACTTGAATATCAGTATTTTTTTATATTATTTGAGTATATTCAGTTTGAAGACATCATTTTTCTTTTTGCTTCTTTTTTTAAAGGAGCAGTTCAACATTTGATGTTTGGTAATTATCCACCACCCTCAAATCTGTCCATTAAATACAGGGCTGCATGTTAGCTTAGCATAGCACAACGACTGGAAACAGGGGGAAACAGCTAGCCTGGCTCTGCCCAAAGATAACATAAACCTTTTCAGTCTACCAGCACCTCTAAAGGTCACTAAAAACATGTTTTAACTCATACTTCTAATCCGTACAAAGAACAACATGGAAGACCAACAAATTCCCATTTTACACCGGGTCATGTGCCGGATTATTTCTGGGCTCTGAGCAGTGACTTTCCACTGGCCTGGCTACTGCTCAGAGGCAAGAAACACTCATTTTTCACATGTGATCATGCAGATTAACAACATAACAACATGTTAATTATCGAGCTACAGCACAATGGTTTTTGCTAACAGTATATTCAGAGTGAGTGGGAGGCTCGGCTAATTCCGAACAGATGTTGCTTTTCTCTATTCTAATCCGAAGCAGTTTGCAGCACTCTCACTTTCTTTATCTCTCATCTTTTCTCCATTACACCCATGACTTCTTTAACACCGTCAAGCGCCCTGTGTAAGGCTGTTCATTCCCACGCTGCGAAAAACCCACCACGAAGAAGATAAAAACGTATCTCGGCCTCCTTGACTCTGTATCATTTCAAACGCTTCTTGATTAAATTCTACTGAGTGGATGCTTCTAAGCAAGACCCCCGGAAAAAGATGTGGAGATGAGGCAAAGATACAGGCCCATCCTCCACTCCAGCGCTCCCAGGGGGGGATGTGATTGCCAGTAAACTGCTCTCACTCCCCACCTCTATGTTCATCATCTCTCACAGCTCCTGCCATAACGCCCCGAATCTTATCTGCAAGCCTGTATGCTTGAGTGTGAGAAATGGGATCCATCAGCTAGCTGCTCTGGGTGATCCACATTTCCCTAATCTGGACCGTCCCGTCTTCCCTTAAAATGGATTAAAGCTCACTTTAACTGAAAGCGGGTCACAAGGAGGCTTCTCCATATTGGACACGCCTGTTAAATGAGACCGACTGATTCGAGGCTCGCAGCGGCAGTACTCCAAGTGCCAATTCGCATGCAACTGAGCTGTTCCGCCTGATGCCTTCAGTGATTTCAAGATTTACTGTATTAACTGTGACAATAAAACAATATATATGATGACGGCGGTTTAAAGCCGAGCCGTAATGCATCGAGAAATAGGACACTGAGGAGAGACGTTCACGGCGTTGATGTATAGAGCAGAAAGTAGTAATCATTTTGTTCCGAGTGTCACAGGGCAGGCTTTCATTTCCAAAGAGGAATAGCTATATATTAAAGTGTAACCGTGTTGTAAACTGGAAGCAGACGTCCTGATAAAAGTGGGATTGCCGTGTTTTCTCATCCATTATTTCCAGGCAGCACTGATGAGCTCTTAATATTGCAACACTGGAAATAAGGTTGAAAATGAAAGAACGCTTGAGGAGAAAAGCCCTCTTCAGTGGCAAAAGACAGAATGCCCCCCCCCACCATCAAATCTGTCCCTCGCTGACACACGCTGATCCCTCACAGAGTGTGAGAGTGCATATCTTATGAGAACACACAGGAGATATTTGGTCACTCTTGTGCCAACTTTACTGGACAAATCAAGCCTGTGTGCGAAATGCAAGACAGAAAATGTATTTGAGATGTTAAGGTAAAGCAAACTACTGGAGTGATTACTTTTGAAGCAAGTTAATAGAAAGAGGCTGAGAAAGGATTTTGGTAAAACCTCACCCTCATTACTCTCTCAATCACAAAGACTAAACACAGACTAAGGCAGCTTTATGAAATGGCCGGCCGGCCGACTCATCAGCTCTGTAAGTGGAGTACATTACATCGAGCTATGATTCTGCGAGTGAGAAAGCCTTTGATTCCCCGGAGAACGTCTATGTTCCTCATGCAGCCATAGGATACATCATGCTACGGGATCGAATCGATAGCGAGATGCAGCAGAGAGAGACGGGAGCGAGGATGTGAAATCATCAATGTTGAATCCCATTTATTTCCTGCAGCACTAAGAAATCGCTATACTGCAAAATCCACAAACACTCCTTTTCCAGGTTGTTTGTTACACCGAGCTAAAGCTAGTGCAGACCAACACAACAGCCCCGAGAGATATATATATACTGCCTTTATAAAGGTTATAATCCTCAGTGTTTGTGGAAACTGAGGTGTTGATTCAACTTTATGCTCATTTTGGAGACAGTAGGTTGTGATGCTGCTGAATTATACAAGATTTAGATGAGATATATCAGACTAAACAGAGACTATAAAGTTTAGTCAACACTACCTCTAAAACGGTTTCACTTATAAGCTTCGTGACTGCAGGATTAACTGCACAACTGTAAATGTATATTTCATGATCATCCCTTTTTCCATCATGACCCAAATCAATGTGTGAGCTACATATGGATTAAATCATATATATAGTGAAAGTCAGCATCCACACAAATCCATTTGTGTCCACACGTGAATACAATATATATGCATATATGGCCTTTAAGTGGTGACACAAGCACACACGCACATACAGTACAGATAGTAAGGATAGGAGATAGATGCAGAGAGGAGAGGCTTAACATCCATTAATGCACTGCAGATGGGAGTTAATCCTCTCTTTCCTCATTGTGATTATTGCTTCTTTCAGGGCCTTGTCTCTGACTCCCTTGCCCTCCTTCCTCTTTCCTACTCCCTCCCCCCCCTACCTCTAAGCCTCCCAAATAACTTCCCTGAATGCAGGTCAGGAGTTGTATAGAAAGAATCCCTATTTACAAATCCTGAGGCAGCAGTCACCTCAATTCCTTCACTGTGACAAAAAGCGGATACAGACCCCCCGCAGGGAGGTGCAGCTCGGAGACAGATGCACACCCCATTAATGGAGGAGGGGTTCTGGCGTCTAACAGCTGTAAATCACTGTTTCCACACGGGGTAAGCCATTAAAACCGCGCTTTGTTCCATCGCGGCTAATAAAAAAAATGTTTGGTAATTGAATATAAGAAGCATGGGACGAGCTGTTATTCACAGCAAAAATGATTGTTCATAATTCCTACAACACTGACACATTTATCGCCTGGTCAACCCGCACTGATTCAAGTGGAAAATTCTTATGAATAATGCTGATAGGATTGGAGATTATATAGAGGAGCTTGGCACGCTTCGCTCACCAGACTGTTGATGCCACCCAATGTGTGATTGGCATTGTAGAGCGAGTAGGTCAGCTGGTACACCCCATCGTTGGTCTCACTGTTGCCATAGAAACCCACTCCTACGGCGGAACTGTGGAAAAGACGGGAATCAGATTCAGTAAATAAATAAATAAACATAATTAATTCCTCGTTTGTTTTCTTCATTGTTCTTCTTAATTATGGACCGCATGAGGTTATTAGAGGAGAGGTGAAAGAAAAAGATGCTGACATTGAGGCTTTATGGGAAATATGTTTCACACAAGTAATTTGCGTACTTTGTTTCTATACATTCATAGACTGGAACAACAACATTCATGAATGCATGATGGCATCTTTGATTACATATTCAAAAAGCAGGCTTGAAATTCAACCTTTTCATCACTTTTATCATCACTTAATTGTCAGATGTCTTGATGCATTCTGGTCAAAAGAATATATTTCCTCCTATGCCGCTCGTCTTTCTCCTGCTGCCATATGGGCCGGGTGGAAAAAAAAACAACCCTGAGCTGCTTTGTGAAAAACAAAATGTTCATATTTGCCATATTTCCTCCTTTAAGATCCCTCCCTCCACCCATTATTGCCTCCATCTGTTTTGTTTACCATTTTCCCTCACGCACAGATCCTGACTTAAACATGTCAAACTTCTATTTCCAGCAGTAACTTGGGGTGAATTTGTTACCCATTCATGGCTGAAACCGCATCAGAATTCTGTCCGACAGCCGGAAATGAATCTGAGAGGAATACACATGATCCCTATTTCTCACCTCCGCGCAGACTGAGCTGAGGCTCTGCAGGGAGGATTGGTGTCCTCACCCTCAGAGTCAGTATCCACCTTCTGCTAACAGCCCACAGTGACATGAGCAACGACAAAATTTCATCATACTTGATTGTAATAGGGTCACTCTGCTCGAAGGTCAGAAGTCAGCAGGACTGCAAACTGCATTTAAGGCCAGTTTCCAGAGACGGAGGAGGGAGCTCATCAATCACACTTCACAGATAACAGAAAAGCGAGAGCAGGATTGTTGGGAGAAATGTACACAAAACACCAAAAGGAAACTCTCACAGTGACTCATATGTTGAGCACTTTTAACACCATCTGTGCTGCAAAAATCACAAAAAAAATCATACATAGCGAGCCAGGCGGACACAAGGCCAAGTTATCATCCTCCGCAGCCAGACGAAGACAATGAAGGTAGTGAGCTAAACGCAAAGACAGGATGTGTAGTCTTATAATACTATTTTCACATTTAATACATTCTGTCAGGGTGTGTGTGTGCGTGTGTGATATGTCACAGCATGGTGTGTGTTTCTTTCTGTGTCCGCCAGCATCCTTTCACTGTAACCTTGTAAGCAATAATGAAAACCCCCGCCTGTGTTTGCTCCATTAAACTAGTTCCTTCTTGGTATGATTAGGGCCACCGGGGGCACTATTCAGGCTGTGCAAAAAAAAAAAAAATACTATATATACACAATTACAGTAAAAATTATACCCCAAACTTCGATGTGGTTATGAAAAGGACTTCATTCAGCTGGTTAAAGAAAAAAAAACCCTAATGAATGCTCTTCAAGATATTTGTGTTGCAGATGATCCAAATCGGCCTCGATAATGAGCCCTTCATTAGCCCTCTGGCCAACCCAGTGACATGTCAGCGGCGATAAAGACCCACTAATGACAGAGTAATGAAAGCGTAATGACACAGGACATCACCGGGCAGTTCAGCCTCCAGGGAAGCATTAGTGTTTTGTGGCTGTAGAAAAGGCCACAGCTCGAGGCGCCAACACAATAAACAATAGCACTGTAGCATATGTGCACCCCAGGAAATTTACTGTCTTTGTCCCTCTAATATATCATTTCACAGACTGTGTGATGACCGGCCAATTGTACCTTAGTATTCAAAACATGAACTAAGTAGCAGATAAATGCTCTGATTCAGTGGAGACCGTTGTATTGCTGCTTTAATAAACCATATCAGGGTTAACA
This sequence comes from Centropyge bicolor, assembly GCA_037975185.1. NCBI lineage: Eukaryota > Metazoa > Chordata > Actinopteri > Pomacanthidae > Centropyge > Centropyge bicolor. Next base: position 1,028,014 of record JBBMOC010000091.1, on the reverse strand, counting down.
GAGACGACACACGGAGGACGGACTTTTTTAGAATATTACATTTGTTTTCTATCTTTAACCTTAATATACCCCATTCAATCTCCTGGGGTCAAAAATAATCATCCACAGAGGTGCAGAGGCTCTTAAATCCATTTTTCTATTTGAGTCCAGTGTAATGCAATTCTTCTTGAATATCGTGCCGGATTGAAAAGTCGTAAAAAGCGAACCGGGCGATGATGAAAAATAATTAGATCTTTCTCAAATGACATCAAAGTACATTTCTTCTCATTTTAGCTAATAAAAGTCCCATGAACCGACATAATAAAAGAACAAAATTTGAACAGCCGAGCATATTATACAAGAGGATTTTCATTTTATATGCATCTCTTTGTGTTTCTGTACAAGTCTTCTTTGTTCCAGTCTGGAGTAAAAAAAAAGCATCAGAAAAATACATAAACAAGCACATTTTCAATTAAGCTGATTCTGCTGTAGTGCAAAACTTCAATAGGTACACAGGATTAAATATTAAAAATATACCAAAACGAGCAATTTCCCAATCACAAGTCGAAGCCAAAATGCTGTTTTTAGGTTAAACTCAGGCCAATGTTGTTCCAAATAAAAAAAAACACCCTGCAATCTCTTTTCAATCTTAATTTACAGATTATTCTATTGGGTGCAGTAGTCTATTTGTTGAGCCCATTATATTAATGCCCATTGAGCAGAGATGAGATAACAGAGCTCCTTTGGTAAACAGCATCATGCCCAGTCACTTAACATCACAACAGGCCTTATGTGCTGCAACAGTGGACACAGTTTGGACGCAGAAAACTAACAAAGTTAAAGGCCGACACTTAGATAAATGTCACAAGTTTGAGCGGATCTGGTCGGAAATTCAATTAAGCTTTTTTAGAGACTCTTTGGTTCTCTTTCTTTTCTGACGGCATCGTATTTGACAATTTAATCACACAAAAGTACATTATGTCAAGTTTTACGCTCCCTTCTTATTTAGGCTTGCAAAATTGGCAGTACATTAAAGATATATGACAAGATGAGATTCTGGTACAGTACATGTGATTTAAAGGCAGCAACGGGACAAAGACAATATGTTCTGAGAGCACAATAATAAAAAGCAGTATTAAGGTGTGGTAGCATTTAAATGGACCGAGCCGAGCAATCAGCACTCAGAGTTTTGCCGGTCGGGGTCAGCTGATCAGTCAGCTGAAGGATTTAGTCGTCAGCTGATCGGGCCCATGCTGATGATGTGGCCTTGTGAACTTGTATTCCTGTTCATAGTGTACATACTTGGTCACTTTTCATATATTTATGTAAATTTGAATCTGGTGTACCTTTGTTAATTTGTTAATACTAGTACCTCTCTGTTTATATTCTTTACTGTCTGCACTATTAAACTGCTTCTGTTGTCTTTGTTGCTGGACAAAGTGAATTTACCCAATGAAGGACGATTAAAGGTATCTTATCTTATCTTATTTTATCTTATTGTTCAAAAAGAAAGAGTCAAATCTCGGTTAAAAGCAGGTAGTGGAGCTGCACATTGGCCATCTTCATTATAGCCTCCAATACTGCCTAAAACTTGTGTCCCCAATCTGAGGAAACAAACAAATCTGACCATGTGTTAAAACTTAAAACAGTCATTTGACTCATATTTGAGTTTGAACATAACTTCCTAATTAATTTATTTGATCATGATTTCCTTTCTGCGTTTTCCCTTGTTTTCCTCAAGCAGATAAGTGGCTTAGTCCAAAAACAACCCCTCCTCCAAACACAGCTTTGAGTTCATGTGTAGTCACTGATCGAAGCACTGACATGTGTATCTGTGTTCTGTATCTGTGTTTAGTTGTACAACAGGAAACGTTACTTATCCATGGCATCTTTCACACTCACCACAGGATGAGACATGTGACCACGGCAGCCCAGGTTACGCAGCAGGTCTCAGGCCTCTTTGTGTCCTCGTCTACGTCCCTGCGGCAGCAACACAGGCAGACCAGGTACAGGCCCAGGACCAGAAGACTCAGGCCCAGACCCACAGCGCCGACACATGCTAGAAATATCAGAGACTGAGGAGACAAGAGGCAGAAGACAAATATGTGTTTAAAGTCTAAGATGCCATTTAGCTTGAAAAATAAGCAAAACTGTTCGGTGTTGTACAAATATCTGTTAAGGAGGAGGCGGCTGTTGTGTGTGTGGTCTTGAGATGTCAGGCGGGGTGAACCCACCACTCCAACGGCTGACAGCACTGAGTGAAAACAACCCACCGGTGTCAAAGAACACTCATGTGTAAAGATATAGCAGCTATCAATTGACCAGCATCGTCACTCCCGACTGCTGATAGAAACACAAGTTTGGTGGTCTTGTGTGGCAAAGGGGGCCCACAGAGATTTTTCACTTGGACTGTAGCTCGGGGGGGAAACAGGAATGATTCAAGGCCGTGGGAGGGGAGCGTCATGTGACACTATGGCTTTCATTGAGTCTTGTGATTTCCGAGTGTACAAAATATTTAAAGCCTGAAGGACGGAGAGAAAACAGTGATATAGAGAAAGTAGGAAACACAGCTAAAACAGTGTGTATGTGGACTGTTCCTGATACATCCCCGTGGTCCTGCTCTCTGAAAAAGCTTTTATCACTACACAGTAAATAAACACAGCAGTGGTAGTATATATGCTCCAAGGCAGACAAAAATGCATTTATTTATTTGCATCAGATTAGACTTGGGGGAACATTTCTTCCATTTCTCACCAATCAGTTTATAATCCTGTTTATTTCCTCGCAAACACGTCATATGACTATTTCTTCGAGCAAACATGCTTACAGTTCTGTAGCGTATTTCCCACTGCATAAGCTGTCTTAAGGCAGTAGACACATCAATTGATCTGTTTGTCTTTACAGCAGTAGTTTAAAACAAACCCTCAACCATTTAAAAAGTGTTTACACTGCTGCACAAACAGCAGTTTTGGTATTGGCTGAAACCAAAAAATCCCAAGTGGGGTTCCCGTATCGTGTTGATCTCTAGCAGGAACATTAAATGCAGTGGGCTTAAACTCATAACTTGGAGCATTTTACAGTAGTTTAAAGACAATCAAACGAAAAGCGTGACCTTGATTTTACTTGCAAATAATTTGCATTTAATGCTCACAAGTTGAGAAAGTGTGGGTCTGGCTGACGAAGCGGAGCTATTCCTCGACTACGTCTGTGACTAATTATTCCATTTGGATGACATTGACACTGTGACTGAATTTAAATGATATTCTTTTGCATATTCTAGCGCAGTCCTTCATTGTTCAAACTTTGTTTCAAGCTGAGCCCCATTTTGCTCTGAGTTCCTCTAATCAGTGTGTTCCAATTAGAAATGAGACAATCAGACCTTAAACCTGAGGCAGACGGACACAGAGCAATAAACACGATATCGTTGTTCTGTTGCTTTGCAAAACAAGATCAGTGATGACCTCAAATAAATGTCCATTATGCCTGAATGATCAGTTTACAGTTGTATCCAGTATACCTTAAACGAAATAGGTCAATGCAGATTGGTGCCAGATGAGCTGCCCTACCTTACGCCCGGGCCAAAACCTTAATCCAATGATTTGCTAATCATTGGATTTTGAGGACACTGATGATGAGCCAAGAATCACAGCGTCTAGAGTTTTGTGGTTTCAGCCCTGGTTATATTTCCTGTCACTATAACTCGGGCCTTTCATGTACACAATGCTGCTAGTTCCACTCTCTCCTCTAATTTTCCACTCCATTGTTTTGTAATTAGACATGCAGCCACTTCAATTTCCACCGGCTGCAGTGCCATAACAAGGCAAAGGGATGCATGAGAGAGAGGAAGAAAGAGAGACGACTACAGCGTCTGCAGTCATCGACAAGAAGGTCATCGATCTTTCTATCTCCCCAAAAGGATGTTACATAGCAGCAGGCTTAAGAACAGTGCCCGTCTGATTTGATTAAACAGCAAACAAGAAGCCTTAGGAAGTGAGTCTGTAGCCGCTCTGCACTTTTCAGAACATGAGTTGTTTTCCAGCAGTGTCAGCCCTAAAGACTGCAAACAGTCTCTGAGACGCCAACATGGCACTTTGCACTCCTCGCTGACTGGTGCTCAGCTGAGCCACTGTGACACTGCTGGGATTCAATGACCCACACGGACCTCGATACATGGAGAGAGGCTCAGTGAAGGACACGAGTCGGATCTGGATGGTTCTTGGTAATAGCTTCTGTATTCATGAATGACCCGGGGGCGAAAGGACAAGCAGCGCTGCATGGATATGCACTTAAACACAGACAAACACTTAGAGAGTCTATAGCTAGATTTCATGGGGATTCACAGGGCTGTCTTATTTTGAAAGATGGCCCAGGAAAATAATGGGTGTGAGAGAAGTCTTGCCAGGCTCTAAATGAGATGAGCACATTAAGTTATCTAGTTATACAGTAAACAAATGCAACAATATCAAGTGAATTAAATTTGGAAACAGCTTTTTCTGCTCTGCAAGCAAACAAACATCAAGCTTTTATTTTCTTGGAATAAATTCAATAATGCAGTCTTGATAGTTTGTGTCTATCATTAGTGATTTTTAATTAAATTCACGCCCGTCAAACTATGTTGCTGTGATATCATGCGACTCACTTTGCATTGCAACGAGCCGTGTGAGGATGGAGCCAACTCTTCTGTAGACAAACACATTAAGAATGAAGTCTCGAATGTAGGACGAGTCAAACAGGCAAGAAGAGAAGGAAATGAAGTCCAGAACATGAGGCTACAATAATGAAGTGATGGAGTGCAGATGGGAAAACTGAGCAAGAGCATCCAATATTTTTTCCCATCATACAGCCCATTTTATCTATAATGACTTTGGTCCTGCTGCCCACAGTCTGTCCCCATCACTGAAAACAGACTCTTACTGTACAATACATGGCCTCGGATGACCATGAATAAACTGAAATCCAAAATTTGAAAAACATTTTTTTTTACACCCAAATAAAAAGTTTCATTTTTCATGTGTCATGCAATGAAGTTTTCATGAAAAAGAAACACAACCATGTCCTGCAGGGGATGTGTTGTTTATAGTGTTTTTAGTTATATAGTTTATAGTTGTTGTTTTTTTCTGCATCAATGTAAGCTGCATAAAAATAAAGGTGCACCAAAAGTTGGAGTTTTAATAAAACATGAGGATGAGTGTTTAAGCTTGAGAGAATCAAAAGCTGTGTTGTGTCCCTCTAAACAGCAAACTTGCAAGTACACACACACACACACACATACATACATACATACATACATATATATATATACATATATATATAGATGCAGCACATGGTTGTTTACAACCTGAAATATTTCATTGCCCAGTTAATACAGGTCATGTGTTATCATGTGAGAAGTACATGGCTCCTTACTTCCTGGAGCAGCATTTGACTGGGAGCAGCACTGTTGCATCACACAAAGTCTACAACTATTAACTGTGCGTATAAATCTGTTGTTTTCCACTGTTTCTGAAAGTCACTCATCCACAAGAACTCTTTCTATTCTGGTGTGAGATTCTTATGAAACTCCGTGCGCCTTGGAGCACCGGTCCAGTTACCAACCTGCTGATAGTTCGCCTCCTCCGGTTTGAAAGTGTTGTCGACCGACTGGAAAAAGAAATTGAAGTGGGGGAAATTGTGCAGCCAGTATGTCCACCACGGTGCCACATAATCGAGCCTTGCAGTGGCCATCCCTGCCTTGAAAAGTCCGTCCACCGGCGCGCACTGACCGCACGCTTCCACTTGGAGACCCTGGCGCACAAATGTTCCTTTTACGCACAGTGAGAAATGGAAAAAAAAAAAAAAAAGCACGCGGCTTCGGCTGAGGTTGGCAATCACCACAGGGTGTTAAAGTTCTTCTTTTGCCATTGCATCCTCATGAAAAGTGCAGAATATTACTTCTCCCTGGCTCCCATATGTCTGTGTGAACTGTTGGGGTTGTTGCGCAACTGCAAAGAAATCCGCAGCTCCAGTGCGGGCCGAGAAGCTCCTATCCGGTCTGAACCTGCCTCCTTTAACAGAGAAGGCGTGACAGACAGTTTCCAGCCAAGTGGTGCAACTGTTGACTTATGAGAAGTCAACAATAAGATGTTGCACATGTGCACTGGAGAGGAAAAAAAATGTGCAAGAAGAATTTATCAATTAAAGCGGAAACCGATAAATCAAACTGATCACGTGGACATAAGTGACCTCTTCCTACTTCCTATTTCCAGACACGTGACTATCATTTTTATCAAAATGTTGATTGCACAATAAATGTGAGCCACATTAAAATTGGAACAAAAAAGCTGTGCACGCTGTCCGACTTGCGGTAGCTGCTGTGTTTGGGGTATTTAGTGCACTGTGACTTGTGCTGTTAATGTCTGACCTCTTGTGGACAATGAGGCGCACTGAGGTGAACAGTAATGAGCAGGGTAATGAGATGCTGCAGCCTCTGGTTCAGGATGTTGGCTTCAGCTTTTATTCCCTCTGCCAAGGTTTGCTTTTAGAGTCTGGTTTGTTTGTCTGTTTGTCAGCAGGATTATGGGGAAAAACTACTGGCCTGATTTGCATGAAATTTGGTGGATGGCTGCAGCGTTGGCCGAGGAAGAACCCCCCCTTGGCGAATAAATGCCAAACATCTTAAAAATCCAGTAGATGGTGTGGAAGTTAGTGAGAAAACATGGCCAATTGATTTTTTTTCCCCAGTGGTGAAAATTAAATTTACACCTTAATCACCACTGTCACAAACATGCAGGGATTTATTTGCAGAAACATATTTTTACACCTTCACTATAACACATTTTTTGGTGCAAAAGCATGATGAGGAACAGAATATATCTATTACCACTATGTGGATAGTTCAGAAAATGTGTTGGATGTAATACATAGAATATGCTAAGGAGTGTATGGACCTTCACTGACACTGGATACTGAGGCTTTTATGGAAAAACATAATCAAAGGGGAGGAAGTAGCAGCACGAGTGAGGTTACAATTAGCTTCTTATATATTGAGCAAAGTAAGGATTCCTGGGAAGAGGCTGCTGATGGTGGGATAAGTTGACATTGGTGCTAATGTGCAGAGTCTTTAAACTAGTATGGAACCTTCCTGCTGTACTTTGGACCCTGGTATGAAGTGTGGTGGGACACTGCTGATGGATGCAAATTCATCAAAGTGAAATTCATGTTTGAAACTTGATGATAACACTTAAACGATGTTTGAATCACAAAATATATTCTGTCCTGTTTTGCTCAAATCACAGAAAATTTAGAAGTTAAAATATATTTTGATGTGGAAAAATGTGTTTTTAATTAGTTGTATTTTTTTTTTATCTCAAAGAGAATTACAGATGATATTATTCATATTTTGATTATATTTTTCCAACTTTCTCTCAATGGTTTACTTTGTTTCAAGACATCTTGTTCTTGTTTCTGCTGATTATCTTTGTTTGGTCTAGTTTTATTGCAGCTGTAACTGAGAGAACACAGCTTCAGTGGGATGACTTTACATCTGGCTCTGACTCATGCTGCATTTCCTGTTGTGTCCCGTAGGTCTGTTTAATTCTTTCTGAAAAAAAAAATTCGATGCCTCGGGCACTGCCTACAGTATAATCTGAATTAAATCAATGAACACTTCCTATCTTTTGTTTAACTGCATTGAATTTCCAAATATTATGTTAAGTGGAGACCTATTTCAAACACAGCAAACTCAGCATACAATAATGTAAATAGAAAGCTTTGGGTCATTATGTAAATAAGATATAATTAAGGCTCCATTGGCAGATACAACCCTGATTCCATCATTTCTAAACAAACTGTTATACTGACAATAGTTAATAATAGTAGTAGTAGTAACTGTAGTAACCTCCTTTATACAATCATGTGTTCACAAAGTGTTGAACCTCTCTCCATCCTCGTATAAATGACTGAGTCTTTCCAGGATGAACCTTTCACACCCAATCATGATACTATCACCTGTTACCAATGAACCTGATTACCTGTGGAATGATGCAAACAGGTGTTTGGATCAGTCCACAACTTTCACAGTCTTTTGTTGCTCCTGTCCCAACTAGTTTGAAATGTGTTACCGCCATCAAATTCAGTAGAAGCAGATAAAATGAAGTTGATGACGTCAAACATTAACATTGTCTTTGTACTGTGTATATGTCAAAAAAAGATCACATTATCACACACTGTTTTATTCATGTTTTTCACAACGCCCCAACTTTTTTTTTTTCTTTTTTGGAAATCAGGTTTGTATAAAAGATGAAAAGACGTCACATGCATTTTGCCCCGAGGAAGAGTTGTTTTTATCTACACGGAGTTCAGAGCGGTTTTTGCTTGCAAGCTAAACCATCTTGATGTCATATGGCTACCGGTGTAATTATTTGGATGCTTTGATGCACCTCCACGGCCACAGTGCCAAGAGAGTGTGCTCTGAGTCTGAATGCTCTGAGTAGGTGACACTTGAAATACACTGTATGAATATGAATTCCTGACTGTGCTCTGCATTTACAAACAGTCGGGATTTTGGTGCCAGAAAACTCTCCCGTGATTGCAGTGCCAATCACTCTCAGCGTCTGAGCCGAGGGACCAATGTGAAAAAGGGGAGTGACATGAATAAAAGCACCTCTGTCTGCGTCTCCTTAATTCCGACTTTGTGTATCAAGCCTCCTCGCCGGCTGCTCATTTATTCTTGTTATCTCGGCGCAGACGAAACATGTCACCCCCACAAATCACGCTGATGCCACTGTGAACTCGTACCCAAAGGATGTTTGCAGTTAGGCCACAAAGACCGCTAAAGTCTTATTTTTTGGTACTTGTTTGCAGTCAGGCCAATTCATGTTCTGAGTCTAATTAAACTCAGCTACATGAGTGCACCTTTGTAAATCAGTGTGTAAAACATTGGGCCAACCCTGCTGGGGCTTGGTTCCTGCAGAGGATTTACTATAGAGGTCCGCAGTCGTGGTAGCGCAAAGTGCTTCGGATAAATGCCAACACCAATTGGGAAATGGCTACAATTTTCATGCAACACTTCCCTCCACAGACAATGAAGCTGAGCCATTAGGTGGCAGCCCAGCACTTTTCTGTAAGGCTGAGAACCTCATGCATCTCCGCTGTCCACTGGTGTCCTCTGGTTGTGTGTCTGCAAAAGAACAAAATCTAAACCCATCATTGCACAGAGCTCCTTTGTGCATAATACTGTCCATAAAGTGAGATCTAATCTTAATGAAGTGTGGCTTACAGATTGGATCCACCACTCTCCCGGGCCTTTCATCAGAAAGAGTCTCTGGGGTCAGCCATTTGGGCACTGATGTTACAGGAAATACATATCAAAGCGGACTTTGAAGTCAAGTAACTTAGACGGCACAGTAAACCTAAAAGTGGGCTGTGAAGGAATAAAGTCATATAGCGGGTGACGAGTCTCAAGGTCAGTCGTATTCCAACGACTCTATTTTAATGTTTCACAGAAGGTGCAAAAAAAAAAAAAAATGCTGAATTTCTAATCGTGAGCAAAATATTCCTTTAGGAGCGGGTGATAGTCCAACCTTGACTTCTGTGGGCAGCCACGTTTCACCTGGAGCCAATTGGAAGTGCCTTGAGAATAATGTCACACCCCTGACTTGAATTACAGAAAAGTCCAGTTGGACTTGACGATAAACCTGCTTTTTTTTTCCCTCCCGTAAAACCTTCCATGATACCGACTGCGCAGAATAAGAAATGCATGAGATGCCTTGACACACCCAGACACAACTTGCCAGTGGTTTGCAGACACAATTTCCACGACAGAGAAAGAAAAAAAAAAAAACACTCTTCAGAGTCCTTGCAGTTATGTAGTTGTTGCTTCTTCCTCATCATGTGCTCAAGTGTCCTCAACAAGCGCTGGATTTACCTCCTGATTGACTGTCTCCATAACAATCACAGGGATGATTGGTTCATTTAAAAGTGTTTTGAAGAGCTTCGTGTCCTATCTCCTGCTTCCTATACTACTGGGCTCCTTCCAAGCCATAGCACTTACTGCTCAGTGGAATGTGGAAATGTGTTGTATTGGACTTCTCCTTCCTTCATGGTTATTGCTTTTTTTGGATTTGCGACTCAAATCCCCTTACTCTATTTTGAGTGATTTATACATATGAATGAAGATTTATGCCTGAGAGCTCAATGTGTCGGTATTATCCAATCAAACTGGGCTGCTCAGTGGCTCCTGAGATTGCATTAAAGTGTAATATCAATGCAGCAATCCTCGGGATATTGCCACTTTGAAATACTGTACCCGGGGTCCCTCTGATGCTATATTTATATATATGTTATGATCAAGGGGATTTGTCGGTTTAGGTAATGTTTCACGTTGGAGATTGCTTCGGTAAATTAATGGAAAGTTGACTACCATGTGTAATTTATTTTATCAATGATTGGATGGGGAGAAAAAAAATGAAATGTCAAAACGGGGCAGGTGGCTTCAAAATAAACAAACAACAGCAGGAGGAACAAGCAGACTACAATCTGTCTCTGTACAGTAAATTAAATAGAGTTCCTGGACCTTATTTCCTAAAGAGTGTCCTCCCCGCTAAAGAAATCATGTTTATTTATTCGAAAGTCTCACCTTAGGACTTCATAAACATATTTTATTGTTCTGATTGCTTTGCAAAATTGCAGCGATTATTTGTTGACGTGGCTGGCTATCTGCAAAGAGTGACACAATAACCGAAGAGGTGCTCGGCTGAAGCTGCGTGTAAACACTTCTGAGTCTCTGAATGGTAGATAAAGGTGCAAAGAAAGAGAGGAAGTGAAATCTCCGGTGGTGTTACAGCTCTGTAAAGTGCTTGGATTATTTAAGAAGATGTTCTCATGATGAAGCTCGGTCTATGGCCAAGCCACATGCATGCATTTTTTATTATTGTTCCATCCCAAATTCTACATTTGATAGAGTTTTTGTTCCGTACTTCTGTGTTTTTATTTTTCTATAAAATTCTTTTGTGCACAGATGCTTGGGGCCCAAATGAAACCTTTAGTGTGCAAAGCACTCAGACCCCCTTGAGACCTCCTCCCTCCACTGATGTACCTATGTTGACTGTCTCTTCTATTCTGCCAGGGTTTTCAACACTGTGTGTGGTTGGACATTTGGAAAAGAGAAACTCCGACATTGGGGCTATGTGAGACAGCAGCTTTGATGTCATGATTATACTATTATTTTATACAGCTGCCCGATGCTATAAGGGCCATTCCATACTGTAATGATTTTTGTGAGGAGAAAAAACTAAACTGACATTGGCACATTTGTCCTTTTTTTATTCCCCTGCAGGAAAATGGCTTTCTTAGCCTGCAATTTATCCAATTACGGATTTACAGCAGTGCAAAGTCGACCATATGATACAGCCTAAGTCTATTTTTCAGCCTATGGAGCAAATCCAATCATTCCAAATGGTTGCTGATGGTAATAATTGCAACAGCATTGTATTGATCTAGTGGGTCCATGGAGTGGAAACAAACAAAGCGCAGGGAGAAAAGGAGAGGCTGCTCCTTGTGTGCAATAATATTTGGATTGTTTATCTGGCCTTTGTGAAGATGTAATAGTAAAGTATTAAGATAAAGTACAGGCTTTAGGTTTTATCGGCTGCTAGTGAATAAAACGTCCCAACTGATGCCCCAGCTTCCTTAATTCAATTTGAATGCTGTAAAAGTAAAGGATTGCTGGGCTTTCTAAAATCACAAGAGCCTGTGAGAGTGACACAGAAAATGTAACAGATGTACATTATCCTGTACAATATGTGCAATAGTCTGATCCTATAGGATCTTGCGTCGCCTGCTGCCAACATAACACAATTATTTGCACATAAAAAAACATTTGCAAATAAAATTTGATTATAAAATTATATTACAAAATCCAGACTGGTTATCAATAAAGAATTAATCAGACAGTAAACAGAGCTGGTTGAGGCAGACAATTTAGAACAGGATACTTAATAAAAATAAGTCATTCAATGTGCAATAATTTAAAATTTCATTTACGGCATCAAATTATTTTTCTTTTTTTTGTATCAAATCTTTTAATGCTCTGCCGACCACTTTAAACTTCTGTGCATGAAAACTAAATCACTTTCTGATGAGTCATTGATTGATGCTTTTTTAAAATAGTTAATAAATCCTGTACTAGTGCTTTTTAGACAAGAATAACTTCTGGGGTGCCAGGTTGTGGCAAATCCTCCTCCAGCAACAAACTGGCTGTCTTTTTAAGTCAGGATGGACTCCAATGGATTGTTTGACCAAAACCCACTTATCAATATCGTATTAACAGTATTATCAATATTCATAATTGATTGCTTAATATCTATACTTTTTAGTCATAAGTTGATTATTCTTACTATTGGTGTCACGCTTACAGACTCTTGTCATATGTTTGAGCTCATATTTGTTCAGCTTGATCTCTGTTTGGCTGCGTGTCTGTATCGTAGGTGAGAGCTAGCGAGAGTCAAATTCCCTAAATGTGTCGACACACTCGGCCAATAAAGTGGATTTGGACTCTTTCACCGTGGCTGCCTCGCTGCTCATTTGCAACACTGCTGCAAACCCTGGCTGATAACGCTGCGGCCACTCGTGTAGCTCTTGCGCCGGCGAGCTCGCCTATCAACAGGCTGATTATGTCACTTGAAGACAGCTTTGTAAAGGAATGCTGGAGTTCACGCTGCACTTCCCTGCTGCTGCAGCCAGGTCATATCAGCTGCTGGTCTCTAATGCACTTTAAGCCTCGAGTGGCCGCAGAGTTTATGTACTTGGCAATATGAGAAAGCTAAGCTGGGCGACCGAGCCTCTTGGCTGTTTCATTCCTCTCCTCCAGATCTGCTTGTGCTGCCATTTACCTGAAGTATATATTGCGACTTACTTTACTGTACTTGCAGAGCTTATATTTACCTTAGCTGTTGCTTGACATGTGCATTATAATACTTTTATACTGTTGATTTATATAGCAGCGGAATATGAATACTCATGTTTGAGGAGGATTCCTGCAAACTGGTGTCTCTTGTAGAGGGTTATATTCTATATTGAATATCTGTCTTCTTACACACTCCTCATTTGCTTATTCATTTCCCTCTTGTATAGGCTTCAAAATCAAACCGCCTTTTGTCACTATTGGAAAGGTAGTCAAATTCGCCTTTTTTTCTCCACACACTTCATATTCAGCTGAGCATTTGGAGAAATATTTCAATTCAAAGCAATGGGTGAGAGCTTGCTTTACTATTCTTCGTATCATAATTACATCTTAAGTACTGAGCTCCTGTTTAAGCCGCCGCTACTCAGACGCAAACCTTAAGCTCATATCCATGAACTGATGGTCATCTGCTGCTTATCAATGCTACATAACATTTCATAGAGATTATCTGCTCCCAGCTATGAATTTTTGTGAGTTTAATATGGTTAGGTTAATAATTATCTACTGCATAGCTGATGTGTCTCCGCCTGATGCTGCATATAAAGTGGGCAGCAGCATTTAGATTGATCCATTTTAATTCATTACACACAGCGCCTCAAACGCAGGAGTTTGTGTACCGTATTGTAATAGTGCGACTTCATAACGCGTAGAAACTCACATAACACATAAGACAGCTATCATCTTTGCACTTTACTTACTAAGACTCTTATGTGTGATGAGATTCTCAGTGCAGCTTGTTAAGGTGTGTCGAGTAGATAGGAATAAAATAGGGGGGGGAAAAAGAGTAAAATTGCCACTCAAATGGAGGAAGTACTGCGAGATTCCCGCTCGAAGCAAGATTTGTATAGCCCAGAATCACAAATAACAATTTGCCTCGAGAGGCTTCACAGTCTGTACAGCGCATGACATCATCTGTCCTTAGACCCTTGATTCAGATAAGGAAAAAAATCAACCCGAACGAAACCTTTTAACAGGGGGAAAAAAATAAACTTAAGAAGAGCAACAGAAGATGGATCGGTCTCTCAGGATGGACAGACACATGCAACAGATGTCTACAAAATAGATCAGCAAAAAAAAAAAAAAATCAAAAAAAATCACATCACACATTTATTGACAAAAGTGTAGATAGATATAGATTGTAAAAACATTAGCAAAAGTTGTGGATCCAGCTTCAGATGTCACCAGATAAATAGGACCTGAGTCCTATGACCTCCTCTAAACCATAGCTAGGAGAGACAGACAGAGGGAGAGAGAGACATGATAGCATGCACAGTAGGGAGACAAGGAGAGAAGAGGCTGAATCTCCTGGGGGGGGATGATCCAGATGCAAACGTCTGGATGAGGCACTGACATCCAGGAGAGAGAGAGAGAGAGAGAGAGGTTCCAGGGTGGATGGATGATGGTCCTGAGTGAAGACAGAGGAGGAAGATGATCAAACTTGGGAGAGTGAGAGAGATGCACACAGCTTGACAGCTTTTGGGAAACAGAAACAACAGAAGTTAGAGCAGCGGTTATCCGAAGTTTGTTTGCCGATTTCTTGTCTGCAGGATAAACACTTATTCATCGAGACTGGGAAAGACCAGAAGCATAGTGAGCAACAGAGACCTGAAGCGACAAAGGATGAGCACTAATTGAAAGTTAAGGCGAAAAGATGAGTTTTTACCTTAGATTTAAAGGCCTCAGCAGAGTCACCCTGTCTGATATCAGCAGGGAGATTATTCCAGAGGAAAGGAGAAAAAAAAAAAAACCTGCAACTCGCTGACTTCTATTTAACTCTGGGGACTGACATGAGCCCTGTATTCTGAGAGAGTAGAGCACGGTATGGGATATAAGGTATAATGAGATCAGACAGATATGAAAGGGCGAGACCATTTACAATTTTATAAGTCATCTCATGAGCGCTGTCCTTGTTGATGCTGTCGATGAGTCCTCCTCCGAGGAAGGAAGGAACCGCGCCAACTTCAATGCAAGGCCAACTGGAGAGGGCCATCATAGATAATCACATTCTCTCTCTCCGTCAACGACATCTCTCAGACTCATTTCGTACCAACATATTTTTTAAGAAATGGCCGAAATCACAGAGATCCCTTCGGGTTTGGCGGCATCTCCAGTTTCCACTATCGAATAAGCGAGAGTGCTCGTGCGTACACTTGAATGCTAAAGCAGACAAGGGTACAAATGAGAGCGTTTCGGAGGCCCGTGGGTAATGCATTCCAAACAGCTGACAACCATTACACATAATGGCCCCCGCTAAGGACAAGGTCTCAGATTCATTCTCATGTTAAGTGCCTTGTCTGAGTGACGGATAAGGACACATTAAAGACCGGTTTGTGATACATGTGACAAACAATATTGGCAACTCGGAGCAGAGGATTCAGGGAACATGAAGGTGGTGAAAGAGGATTTATACCAGATTAATGTAATGAATGGAGGGAGCGCTGACGGTGGAGGCTCTTCCATAGTAGATACAGTATGTGCTCTCAAAACTGCTGATATACCTCAGTGAGTTTAATCACTGAATTTTAAGTAGTTTTGTCAGTGTTTAAAATGCAACGTATTGTGTAATTTGAATAGCTAAGAATGCAAATCAATGGAGTGTAAAGTCAGTGGGTAATTAGACAGATAGCGTTCCTGGTGGAATAATGTCCATTTGTTTACTGGGATGTGGAGGGAATATACGAAGCCACGGTCGGGGGGAATTTAAATGATGTACGTCGACATGGAGTGACACTTTACTCGAGGACAATAAACGGAGAGCATTTGGCGAAAAAGCTGTAATTTCAATCTCCCGGCACATCTTGAAGTCTGGTCGAGTTTATCGTCTTGACATGTGGCTCTTCCGGCCAAATCCATTAGCCTTAAACGCAAACACTTCAGGCTTCCACCCTTCAAGCGCAAGGTCACCGAATGCAGACAGCGTTGACCTACGCGGCATATTTTACATCACAGCGCTTTTCAATTCTCTGCAAAATGTTGTACTTTTTATTTGGCAGCAAAGGAGCCCAAGAGCTGGAGAGATTGATTTAGTGTGCTTCAGCTACATGGGCTGCTTTTGTGTCTGGAGTTGCAATTTAGATTTAGAAGACAGAGGGGCTGCAATCAGGAAGAGGTGGTAATCAATTTTTCTTGTTTATGTGTGTGTGTGTGTGTGTGTGTGCATGTGTTCGTCTGTGTTTGCCTCTGTGTGTGTGTGTGTGTGTGTGTGTGTGTGTGTTCGCCTCACAGCTGCAGAGAACAGATCCATGGCCAGTGGCAAATGAGAGGAGACTGTAATGATAACTGCACAGATACTGGCCGCACTCTTTATTACATGGCCTCACTTTTATTACATGCTGCAGATTTTTCTGACAACATACGCATCATTCATGCATATACAGTGCGCATATATTTTAATTAACTATGGTCACAGGCAAACCAATTCAGAGGAATGATAAGTTCTGGCTTTCTAGGAAGACAATAGCAATTTTCTGGAAAAGCTAACAATTCCTGCATTGTCAACAACAGCAAAAGCTACCTGTTAAAGCTTTGTGTTGTCTAATGGATTCTGTTTGTCACTGAATAATGAGGGGTTTGTGCAGTTTGTTAGCCTGAGCACTTGCCCTTGTGCAGCACAGAGGAGGCTTATCAGAAAGTTTCACTGAGTACTTTATTACAGCTTGAGGACAGTCGAGCCAGCTGGGTCTTCATTAGTTTTGAACAACACGACTGGTTTTTTGGCGGGCGCTGTTAGTGCGGAACATGTTTTCACCCGGCGCCATGATAGTGTGAATGAGAGAAGGAAGATAGATGAGCGTACACTAATGTGTTAGTTTTCACCTTGAACACGCCATCACTCTTCTTGACTAATTCTCAGGTTCAGGATGCAACATGCGGTCAAAGTACCTGAGAGAGAGAGAGAGGCACACGGCATATGCAGCTAAAAAAGATCAATCACTAAATTATATTATGCAGTCCCACAGAGCACCAAGCAGAGCTGTGGATTTTTAGAAGGAATTGTCATTGTGTCTATGGCCGAATCGATATCAAAACAGATAACTGGAGCGTTAAAAAATAGATCCTTCCTGTCTAAGACACTGACTTAATTCCTCTTTGAGAGCTTGAGTGTTCGCTTCATGCAGTGACTCCAAAGCACAGGGGAGACTGGAGCCCGGTGTTACTCTCTGGAAGACGTCTGGTGGAGGAGACAGGTACGACGAGGACTGCTGGCAGCTCCACAGCTCCTTGTCTCCACAGTGAGTGAAGAGCGGGTGGCGCTGTGAGCACCCCACCCCGGTCTGCCATTAATCCATGCAACTGTCTGGAAGATGAGCTGGAGTGTGAGTAAAAGCACAGCTTCCATCTTTACAGCTGCGTCTCAAAACGGATGGACTGAAAGCCCAGCTGGGGAATGAATGCTTATGAAAGTAGGCATACGAACAATACACATCTGTCTCCATAGCTGTGTGACATCAGCACCATATATTTCCTCTTACTGTTCAACATGGTGCCCATTACTGCTCATTTACTCTGTAGGTCTCGATCACCCTGCTGTTGTCCAATCTAATGTGACGGACACAGCTAATGCAGAGATAAACCACTATAGGCTATAAAATGCGAGGACAATAATGTGGGCTCCCATGTGAGTCCCTGAAGCCAAGGCTCCCTCTCCTGCGTCTCATTATAGCAGACGTGTGGTACACACAGGGACCGGACAGGACAGGAGTGACACACACACACACACAGCACATAAACTGGACCGTGAAATAGGCGGGGTGCCTGCAGATTGGCTCGGAACGGTAGAGGTAGTTTATTTTGTGTGAGGACGAGATATGAGGAACTGATTTTCATTTAATGACCAGCTGTGTGATGTGGACTCATATAGACCCATCTAAAAACATTGGCTTTCACACACGGAGGGGGGGCGGGAGGTGGAGGGCGGGGGCACAACTTCAGCTGGGAAGGATAATAAGATCTGGCTCCCACTGACATGAATGGTAAGATTTGTCACTGAGGGTTGGTGGGAGCAGCCTTTAAGGTGAAGGAGTGAGCTCACACCGCTGACAGAGGGTCTGAAAAGCTGCTGCTCCCACGCAGGAGCCCTCATTATATTCCACCGGAGCGGAGTTATCAATTAACATTATAGGTCACATCAGTCTTTTATTAACTCTGCAACAACTAATTTCTTTTGGCCTCTTGGGCGCCACAGAAATATATGAACTTTGACACCCTTCAAGTTGATGCAACTGTGTTAGCACGTTAGCAAATAGCTGCTTATTTACACATCCAGCATTTTATGGAGCAACAATATCTTTCATCACTCTCTTAGACTTTCTCTGCCAACTCCTGAGGGAAATCATCACCTCAAGCGACCCCTTTCACATTCTCATTTGACACACCGTTGTCGTAAAAATATCGATTATAGCCGATTGGAATAGTAGATATTGATCGTGCACTATGAAAGTACAGTCTGTGAACATGTGCAATTCTGTTCCTGCTACAATTATTTATTTACTTAAAGATGAATTCTTTTAACCTTAACGCGTATGACCTCACACACCTGAGAGTTCCCTTGGACAGGGTCAAAACAACTCTCAGAGAAATCAATGCAATTTTCCTTCATTAAAAAAAGGCATTTTACTTTCATCATATTCAGCTGCATGACATTAATTATGATTTTGACCTTCCAGAGATGTTGGATTATTTTTGTTACATCCTCTGAACTCATGTAATTGAAACAATTAATTCATAGTTACAACGGTTCCTGCACTCGCCGGAATACAAATTTGAATCTCTTTTTTCCCGATGCATCATTGTTGTATTGTTGATAAAGATTCAAGGTCTCGGTCAAGGGTTATGGTGTTTTTTTGTGTATCGCATAAATAAAACCCTGCACGCTGAAGAGGTATAAATATGTACGAAGATTTGTTGAGCTGTTGCCTCTCGTGACAATCTTCAATATTCGGAGTCGACATACAGCCTCAGAGTCAGAAGTGCAAAATGGTTCCCAAAGGACATGCACCGAAATGAATAATAATCCAAACACTTGAAATTTGTAAACAGGCTCACACATCCTGACCTTACAACACACAACATAGCTGCCATTCATTGGTCCGTATCTGAGAACTTTTTATGGAATTCATTAATGGTTCACTGATATAATAAAACGTCTGTCTTCTATGTTTTCACCTCTTTTTTTTAAAAGACATTGAAGATCAGCTATCACTAACCCACATAAAGAAATGAACCTGTGCGGTATTAAAACAGCATCAAGTAAAATCATGACAAGAAATGAAAGCTGATGCAAAACGTGTATCCCAGCTTTCAAAACAATCTCGTGCATATTAAAGCAGGAGGAGATGTTAACATAAACATCAAAGCTTGACTCTGTGCATCTGTGCATATTGTTTTCGTCTTGTGTAAACCGTTAACTCGAGTACCAGCAGCCGCGGTTGAGGCGGCGACCTTGGTTGCGATTTCCCGTCAATCTAACTTAAGGAGCACAATCGGCCTCTTAATGAGATTACTTTACCTTGATCTAACGGATTTGACTCTTGAGACAAAGCGGTCTGGCTGCGTTTGTTCCTTTGTTTGCATAAGACGTAAACACTGTGTCTCCGCCCCACGATGGACACCTCAGCTGATGCATCACTGCAGGAATCAATCGCAGACCTTTACTCTCACTGCATTTCCTCCATTTGTCATAAGAGGAAGGAGACTGCTCTCCCTCTTCTTCCTCCTCCTGTCTGAGTTTCTCTCACATTTACTCGTCTCTCTCTCCCCCACTCTCTCGCTCTCAGACACATCAACAAAGTCTGTGTGACAGTCCCATAGGTGCACAGTGCAGTTTGCTTGAGTTTAGGGTGAGAGGCGATTCCATTTGGCAGTCACTTAATGGAGACCCCTCCCTTCCTCCACCCATGTCTGCTCTCTTCAGCGGGTTCGATTGCGGACCGTCAGGCGGAAGGAGCCGACTGTCATCGCCGAATGACAGCGTCCTGACCGGCCGGGTTTCTTTGAAGCTGATGCCTCCCGGTGTGCCCCGGGGTTGTTGAGGCATGCTGCAGTCTGCCATAGGTGGAGGAGTCCTGCAGTACCTCCGCTCATTTTGATTAATGGACCTCTCTCTGCCCCTGAGTGAGCAATTATCAGAGGGTAGGCAAAGTCGTTCATCACTGTAACTGAGCAGCGGGTCTCTTCCACTGTCGAAAGTCATACCTGCAGGGTGAGGGGTCTACATCCACACACCCCTACACCCACCTCTTCCTCCTCCTCCTCCCCGTCAGCCAGGCTGCTGCCCCGTGTCTGACCAGCCGGGTCCGTCTACAAAGGGTCAGAGAGGTGGAGGCTTCCGGTGGTACCGGCGCGCAGACGTGCTTACTCGCAGATCAGATTTCCCCACGGTAATTATTCAGCCACCGCCCGGGCTCTCTCTCTCTCTCACCGCGATCAAACACGTTATTGTGAGATCAAGTTCCTACTCAGTCCTGTGGCAGCAAGCCTGGAATTCACTCAGTCTTTGCAACATGACTGGCACGTGTTGTGTGAACAGCCATTGTGCTGTCGATGTTGGTGGATGTGTTCAGCGTACTAACTGTCCTTCACAGAAAAGAAAGCGACTGGGTTTTTCAATTAAAACCAACAAAATCTACTGCGGCAGCGTTGAAATAACTTTAATCACCAGCAACAATAAATGCTTTATCTCACATATCGGTTGCCATGGAAGATCTCCGATAGTTGATTTGTTGAGATGTACAACGGCAGTAATTTATATTTTCTGTTCTTGCAAGGTTTCAGCAGAAAGGGTGAACTGATGAGTGCACCCACACATTGATATTATGAGCATTACTCAGCCACGTGCCTCATCAACACTCATCACTGACACTTGATCACTGACACCTGATCAACTACGTCGTGGTCAAGCATGTTTATTCATTCACTCGTTGCAGACTAGTAGCAGACACGACTGTGAAATGAACACAAGCCAGACGCTTCACGGTCTCACACACATACACACACACACACACAGAAAAACATACCTACAAAAGCAGTGACCTTACCACTGTTAGTGTGCATTAGTGTGACTGACAGTTGGCTCCAGAGGTTTTGTTAGTATTCAGTGGAAACTCTGACCCTTCACTCATGCAGAACTTACACCCACCTGTTTTCTATCTTACAAATCATTGCATATATCTCTGTATTTCTATTCACAACTTTCTAGTCTCTCCATTTCTTCCGCAGCAACATTTTACAATGCACTAACTCTGCATTATTGGGATGTTTGCATTTGAGCTGGGATGACGTGTGTTTTATAAAACTGAAAGTGAAAGGACTGTCTGAATGCTGGGCCCATTGTAGTCATTGCTATTACACACCTGTAGTCCAAATCCCCTCACCCGCTGCTAAAAATGCAATTAACAAAATAATTGTTCCTCCCAGAGACCAACAATTTACCCGCAATTTACCTGAATCTATTGGTCAATTATCAGTTTGTCTTCAGGCTGACCCTGGCGGCTAATGGCTTTGGAGGGAGGCCAGAATCTGATTTCCTTTTAACGCTGTCTAATGGGCTGTCACCCTATACATTATGAATGCAAACCAACTGAACACAAAGCGTCCCACCATTGCTATTAGGGCCTTTTTCTATTCATTGATTTCTCTCTTTACTTTTAGCGAACGATTTCTGCCTCTTTTTCCTCATGCTGGTGAATCTGTTTAATACTTTCTATTGTAGACGGCACAGAAAAAAAAAGGATTTGGAATGCATTTGAAGTACAGAGATTTTGTTTGACCGCCCTGTTATCAAATCACAACGTGTAATGCATCCAGGATGAGCAATGTCTCTGTCACTATTTATATGTATGAGTGTCTCTGTCTTTCCACCTGAGAGGCGAGTGGGGAGCGCTGGCTTTGTTTCATTTCACCCACGTTTTGAATACTAAGTGGTCAAAGAAATATATTAGATGAATGATTATTTTTTTTCTACCATTTTCATAAACTGCTGGTTTCTTGTGCACGACTTTTCTCTAGTATATATTTTGATGCCCGATGGAAAGTGTATAAAGGTGTAATATGTGAGAATTGGCCACCTGCTGAAGGCCACTCCAAACAAATAGGGGGCAGTATATAATCAGAATGAGCACTAACAATACTCTTGGCTGCTACATTTTTTCACATTCTATTGTTAATCTTGGCTAGTTTTTAAATGTTTTAAACAATTTTCTTTCACATACATTTTAGATATCGCACTGTGTTAAATAATTCACCGGAATGTGAGCTTCATAGTTTGTTTCTCCACATGAGTAAAAGCTATCATATGAAATCTGGTCAAGACATTGGCTGCTGTGCAGTGGAAATGCTGAAATCTGTGCCGCCACCTTGTCCGCCCTCCATCTCACTCTCTCCCCTGTATCTCACTGTCTGCATCTTTTGCCATTCCCTTGCCCTCCTTTTTACCATCTCTTACTGTCTTCTCCATCTCCAGCTCACATCTCTATATCACTCCAATTCTCGCACGGTGAGATGGAAATTGAGTGGGAGGACTGGGTTGCAGGATAAGAAGGAGGTCTCGGAGTGGACAAAAATAAAATCCAATTTCAACAAGAAATAATAATTGCCCCTCTCCACCCACCCACCTCCCCAAAATGCAGCGGTCCTAGCAGCCCCTGCCCATCTCGTCTACACATCTCCAGTATCTGAAAACCTGACAAGCAGGAGGGCAAGAAGAGAGGGACCGTGCACCAACCCACCTCCACTCTCTCACAACGGAGATTGGACACACACCATTGCCCTTTTTTAACTTTTAAAGCCGCTACTTGCAGCATATCATAATAGATAGAGCGTACCAGGTGAAGACGCGCTCCAAAGAATTGCTAATGCTCGAAGTTGAAAGTCCAGACTCTTAAAAGATCTAAACAATTTTAGGAGTGAAAAGAGGAAGGCCCTTCACGGAGGGTTCACGCTGCTTTTTCAAACTGAGCTCTGCGCCGGCCAAAAGGTTTGATTTGGACAGATGAGGAGCAATAAGCTCTTCTTGAGTTGAGATGATTTTCTATGTGCTGAGCATTGTGTGTCCATGTTGCTGATGATGGTGAAAAAGCTTCTGGCAGCAGTAATAGGAGTCTCTTAGCCATGGGAGGGCTCGTTCTCTTCTTCTCTTTAGGGGGGGTGGGTTTACCATTGTAAACCTCACAAGGCCATGTCTAACAAAGCTGACAGTTCAGTGGCAATGTTGACAGGTGAAAAGAGAACTGTTGCTGAAAAATACAACATGAACATAGCTGCAAAACAAATAAAAAGAAAAGGGACTGAAGGTTTGAATAACATGTCTGTTGGGTTCTGCCTTTTAGATCAGATGATCTGTGCATCTTCAGGGTTGCAAAGTGTGTGAGGATTCGCTGATAGGAGCTTTGTTGAATCAAATTCAGATTTAGCCTTCCAATTCTGTCTCACATGTTGAGTTTTCTGTACTGCAACCTCCCAAAACGGGGGGAAAAAAAACAACAAAAAACAGACATCTTCAGATATATCTGGCCAGCAAAGTTAGGAGCCATCTACTTATTTTTGGAGGGTGAGCAATGAGGATCCTCTGGAGCTGTAATCTAGTTGACTGACAGCAGCTCACAATGCCTTTCTCCACACCTAACCAGAAGACATTCAGTAAAAGCAATGCAATTCATGTGAGAACACAGACAGCGAGCGAGGTGAGAGAAATGCACTCAGCCACAAAGAGATAAGAAACAGGGAAGAAGATGAAAGACGGCAAAGGTGGGGGGGAAAAAAATCCTCACAAGATCTTAAATTTTCTTCTTCCTACTACACATCTCTGACGTCGAAACCTCAGTCATTTGGGGCCTCGTCCTGACTTTCTATTACTGTTACTGTGGTGTGTGCTCATATTCTGTAAATGAACACATCTTTCAAGACAAGACCCCCGAGACAAGGTATTTAAAGATATGGTATCATTGATTTGTAAAAGTCCACACTGTAGAAGAAGAAGAAGAACCGGTGTTAACAAAATGGGACAGATACAGTATAAGATACATTCAGGAAAAAGACTCTTCTCTGAGGCAGCTTTTAAAAACACAATCTTTATTGATCGCAGTGCAACATTTGTGAACAATATTTCAGAGCTACTGGGCCTCTGAAATTAAATTAAGACTTCACAATTTCGGAGTTCTACTCTCGAGATGTTTCAAAAAATAAGCCCAAAAAATATTCGCAGTGAAACCAAGCAATCGATCAATCAAGGTGAGTGACGCATGTACGAATTGTTCTGGCCTCCCAGGATTTACTGCGGGATATTATAAATGTAGGCACACAAACGTCCGTGAGGATAAGGTCAGTTCAAGGAGTAAACTAGGCCGCACGGCATATCCTCGGAGTTTTGAGAGGGATATGAATTTGAGTCGGACTGAATGCGAGTCCAGAGGGAACGGGAGGAGGAGAAAACAGGAGCAGAGATGGGGACAGATGGGGACACGGCGCAGCCCATCACACCCTCTTGTGTTGTTAGATTTTTCCTCGTAAGACCTTATTCTAATCTTATTTTGATGCTGGGACATGGCTCACTCAATCATTAAGATTTCCATAAACGAGCAATTTCATGGAGGATAATAAAAAAAGGTCTAATTCAGTGGAAGCAAATAGCACCTTGTGTCCTCAGGCGCCCTTATCTCACAGAAAGATATCAGATTGTACACTGCGCACAAGCAAATTATATTTTTTTGTTTGCCTCAAAGTGCAACAACAATCTCGCAGACATCTAAATGCAAGCTTTGAAGTAGTGCTTCTGTGCCAGGATGGGGCCATTTCTACACTTCAGTTTAATCTTACAGATGTGAAAAATGCAACTCTTTGGCTCGGCTCATGTCGGGAAATCCTGTTTGTGTCTTGAAGATTCCTGCGCTGAATAATATGGATAAAGCACTTGTCTTTTTTTTTTGCAGAAGTAGTAAATCCGTCCCCATGAAATGAGGTGCAGCACGGAACTGGAAAAGGTGGCGACTCGAGGGTTAAGTAAGGTACAGTCTGCCATCTCATGGGTGTGACCCCCGGGGGGAAGATAAACTTGTCTTGTTCACAGAGCCATGATAGCAGCGATAAGATTATTGTCCTGAAAGTGAAAAAACATAACACTACTTGCAATACTCTGGGCAGCCAATCAGCATATAATGTTTATCCATTGTTATAGACGTAATTCATATTCTATTCTGCCCTATTAGTGATTATTTGTGAGCATGAACATACACACATGCACCCACTCTTCAGACAGCTCTTTTTTTTCTTCTTACACCCGTTGTCAAACTCTCCTTGCTGCTAAAGCCCGTCCTCATTAGACAGAAGCGCATTGCTTGACTCCACAGTCGATGTGGAAGGAAGCAGTCTTCACTACACACTTGTCAATCAATCTGGTATAAAGAAGAAATATCAAGATTTCACTGACCATGCTGTTGCCTGTGGGTTATGTTGTGGGTCAAACTAGCTCAGTGGATTTTTTTTTTTTTGCATTTTGAAATTCACTGTTATTACAGCGTTTTTTCGCCAACAGAAAACATTTTGCTGCGAGCATATAAATATGGAGAAGTGGTAACATAATATTGGATATATTGCATAGACCTATTGCATGGCGGAGCAACCCTGATCAGGAACATTGTTAAATCTTTTTAATTGATCTTGTTAGATTTGTGGCACCGGCGTAAATATTGAGTTACCAGTTTATTAGGTATCTGTACAGTCTAATGAAATCCTACACCACAGTCTCGCAATTAATCTCATCTTTGTGAGCGACATTTTTAAGGTTGAAGTTACTGTTGCTGTCATTGCACTAAATTTCTACAGATTTTATAGGTGTTCCTAATAAAGTGGTAAATCAGTGGATGGTGCAATATGACCCCCGGCCTCTAGGGGGAGCATGCATTCCTTTGTCTTTTCAGTCATAATATAAAGCAAAAAAATAGCAAAACAAGCTCCACAACCACAAACAAATATTAAAAAAAGAAAGAAATACGGTTTATATTAAAATTATGGATTTATCACCTGTCATTTTGGAGGCTGAGGTTTGATCGCATCAACCTTTTTAATCACCATCCTATCAGCCAACACTAAACTCAGTCAGTCCTTTGAGTTGTTTCTCGTTAAATTGCCTTGCGGCTGCAATCTGCTTTCTCAATTTAATTAATCTACCATCTCTCCAATCTCTGCTCATCATTCCTCACTGACCTGACACTGACCAATATCTATGTATATGATTCCGTTTCTATGACTGCTGTTATTAACTGCAGTCTTTGTTTTATTGCCACATTAAGTAAATTTACGCCCTGTTTAACATGTACAAAATGACTTGCTTGATTTACACATGAGTGTGAGGCTGTGGCCTTTTATTGCCTTTATTTGTTTTTATTGCAGGTGTGTTTACAGCTGCTGCGTTCGGAGTTGCAAGCATTATACGTTTGTATGTTACATTGTGTTTGCTTATTTATGTCTTGGGTGTAATTATGATTATTTATATTTAAGATTGTTGGGTGTTGCTTCATGCTAGTATGTATTGTGTTGAATTGTATTGTATTATGTGTAGTGTCCAGGATTGTGAGGGTGGAGAAACAGTGACATTAGGGCATATGTACATTTTTGAAATGTAAAGCTGCTGAAAATAGCCAATTAACTCTTTTCCCTTTGCAAGTAGACTGAACTGATATGATGCAATGTAGAGGTGCGACAAGAGAATGTGGCAGCAGACTTGCAAGGGACTCAAAGACTTCTACTCTTTTATTTTGTATTCATCGGACATTTATTTATTGGAGCCAGTTCAGTCTAATGTCATTTGCCTGAACTGTATTGTAGGCTACAGCAACATGATCCCACTCATAACCACCTGTTACCAACCAGTTCCGACTGGGCCTGGAGGAGGACGTTTTACTCCAAATGCTGAAGAAGTTTGTTGGACTCAGGAATGATATTGACTGCAATGCAGGGCTCTGCTGTGGGAGGATGACCAGTTCAATTTAATTCAATTCAATTCAAAATACTTTATTTATCCCCTTGGGGCAATTTAAGGCACGAAGAGCACTGAAGCCAAACAAAAGCAAAAAAAAGCAAAAGCAAGACAACAGCAGCTTTAAAAAAAAACAGTGCAATGCGATAAATATTGTGCTGATTTAAAACAGTAAACAAATACTGAATATTAAGAAGAAAGTAGACAAATACTGAATGAGGTAGTCTGCGGTAACTTGTGTCATGCTAGTGGAGGTCTAATGGTGTCAAATCTCGTCCCCAAGATCTGGCCTGGAAAAAGGAGTAAAAGAGGGAGATAATGGAAAAGGTTAAAGATCAGATGAAGGACTTGACATGAAGAAGCCTCCAGAAGATCAGCAGTCTTTAAAGTAACCTGCCCTTCTGCTCAGGAACAGGCGGTGGTGTCAGGCCATACTGAAAAGGAAAGGGCTGCAGGAGCTGTCATCGGGGACGCACCCATGCAGAAGTGTCAATAAGAGCTGCTGCACTCACAGGACTTTGATGCAACAGAGCTTATTGACTAGGCAATTTCCTGAGTACAGTGCAAATGATGTCCCATCATTTGTGCTGCTGACGCCGGCCGATGGCCTCAAGATCCCTTGCATATGCAGTAATGGACTTTGAAATTGAAGGACTAAAGATTGACGACTGAGGGGTTTTCATTGTAAAAGACAAATTTTCTTCTAACCCTTTTATCGCCGGCATGAATATGATTAGGGCCTGTTGGGAAGTTGTGTTCAAAGACCCAGAAAAGCCACTGTCTTTTTCTTGTCGGAGCTCAAAGTCTCACCAGGCATGGGAAGGCTTTGCAGCGTTCCAGAGGACAGCCGTCACCACAGAGGATGGATTCAGGGGATACGTTTGGCCGGTGAGACGGCGCGTAACAAGGAGGGTATCAAGATGGAGATATCACCGTGTTAAATACTGAGGCTTTGCTGCAGACCGTCATTGATGTCCTGAAGAGAGAAAGCGGGAAGACAAAGAGGTTCTTGAGGCAAATGTTTGAGAGCAGGACCCTCTGAGATGATGGAGGTCATCTCTGGGATGCTTCAGTAAGACCTTGGAGGCAGAGAGGACTTTAATGGAAGAGAGTTTCAAAGACAATCCTGCGCAAACATTTGAAGAAGTTCTGCAGCCAGGAGCTGAAAGATCCAGACGAGGAGACTGAAGTGTCGTCTACTGCCCTTGAAAAAAGAAAGGAAACTGAATCAGTCCTCATGTTGTTGCTTTACATTTACGGTTGCTAAAGCTGATTAATGTTCTCCCATCCAGAACGTATATCAATGTGCATTGTCCCTGTTAATACACCAATAAATAAGCAAAGCTTTCAGCTACTTGCCGGCGTCAGCATTCATGCACACTTTAAAAGCAGCTGCCTCTTGGTTTTAGGATTAAAGCTTCACTATAAAATGTTTATAGTCAAATTAGCAGTAACTTAGTGGCAAATATTATTCATTAGTTGTTGTATTTCACACCACAGTGATATTACGGAAAACTAGCTACAGTCATTTTTAGTATACTATATCATGAAGTATAGTATTATAGTATTTTGGAAATGTTACTGTAATTGATTTTAATTTGCTTTTATTTATGTGTTTTTAAATAGAATATGTTTATTTAATTGACCTAAAAAAGCAAAAAGGACAATTGAAGACTTAACAGGACAGAAAGCGTGAAAACGGTAAAATGAAAATAATCACTCATTGAACATGATGTGGCACACCTTGGATTTGTCCTCCATCTCAGACCACAATGTCCTTTAGAAATCTGGACACTGTTCTGCTGACCTCTCCCACCTCTGAACTTTCTCTCCTCTTCCCTACATGGGCAGCTTTCTCTCTCCCTCTTTATGTGACTCAGTACAGTTTGTACTAACTTACCTATTGCACAACCCTACAGCTCAGTCTTCACTCATGTCTCTTGTCCTTGTATCTTTTCTCAGCTAATCAAAAGTCTCCTTGCAGGATGATTGGCCCTTTGTCTCTCACTGTATATCTACTCAGTCCTGTAATTATAAAGCATAATAGCTCTAGTTGGACTAGTAGAGAAAAATACATCTCACAGACAGAACATTTTTCTTTTCTTTCACCTCAATGCTTGCTTAAGTATTGGTCCATTCCATTGTTCCCATTTCCTTATTTGGAAAATCTATCTATGTTTCTTGGCCCTACAGGGCTGCTCCATTGTCATTGTATCTGCCTGTATAGAGTGAACAAGCACAACCCTGGTCATCCAAGTCCGATCGAGATGTGCATTCAGTTTCTCCTGTCAAAATTATGGGGGAAAAGCAGAGCACAGCATCGGAACAAAACCAGCTCTGCACTGCAAGTGAGGCAAAAACCTTAATTTGGTGATGTGATAAAAATCAAGTTGACTGACAGCAAACAAGACAACATGAGAGAACTTATACATACAAAGGCCCGACCTCCATTAGATAGAGAGTGATGATTGTTTCCAGTTAAACACTTCTGCTATTGTCAGCATGTCTTGGGATCAGAGAGCTCTTTACCACTGTAATACACAAGTATTATCAGTGAAATGCACTTGCAAGTGAACAATACAAATAGCTGGATCTATTCCATAGTGCGCTTGGCAGGAAATTTAGAGGTCAATGCGGATTAAATAGCTTAAAATGAAAAATCTTCTCGTTTAGTTACAGTGCAGCTGAAATTGGCATTAATCTTGTCTTTGATGAAACGAAGAAAATCCAGCTGCTTTAAAATCCTACAGCATATGTCAAAACTCAGGATCGAACAAAACAGTGAGACTACATTTAATTTACCTGGTGTGGCTTTGGGTTCTGGGTTCATCACAGCCTCTAAAACAGATACAATAAACATCCAGGTTAAATTTAGACGAGCTGACGTGCATGCACAGGTAATCAGTATAATGGTCGTATTATGACTAACGGACTTACGTCGAGCTTCTGATGCTTCAGTTTCCTGGGTGGTAAAAAGCGAGACACAGCTCTGTGCCAGACTGAGGCAGAGAGTACAGAAGGTGTAGCTGCAGTCTCCTGAACACAAGCCAGAGCACACGTCCACATACATCTGGCAGCAGATGTCACAGCAGCGGTCAGGGCAGTATCTCCAGTCGTCACACACACATGAGCAGCCACCAGCCGCTCCACATCCCTCCTTACTTTGTAGGCACGAGCTGCAAGGCTTGCAAGACTGTAACCCCATGGGTCTGCCTGTTAAAAACACACACACAGACACAGAGAGAGGAGATATTGGAGGAAATCACTGTCTGGAAAAATGGTCTTCTTTTTAAGTTCAGAATTGGAATTGAGGATGTGGATACCAAATGAATGCTGTGGAGAAAAAGATACTGATAATTGACTGTCAGCCTGTCCTGAACATTGTACAAGCTCCCTGCTATCTCGAGTTAAGCCCAAAGTTCTTGCCACATGCAGTATTTGGTGATGTCTCTCTGCAAAGAGTTGGACCAACTTCTTTATACAGTACAATGCTTGATGTCATATTTTCCCCCCTGAGGCCTTACTCCTGTCTTCTCCATCATCATTCACATCCAGGAGACAAGAACTTAAGTTAATCTGAAAACTATTCATGCAGAGAAGAAATCAGGCCTTCAAAAAAAAAAAGCAACCTCAAATGTCATGATCAACAGAGTCAGACTGTCAACACAAACCCAAAATGCTCATAACACAGAACTTTTTTTGTTGTTGTCTTTTGGCTCAGAGCATGAAATAACACAGAGAAGCTCTGTCTCAAGGACACTTGTCACGGGGGTTAGGGATAGAGATGGTGCTAAGCAAGGATAATGAGCAATGCGGCACGAATCAGGGAACACTGATTTAATTACGACAGCACCAACCATCCAAGTTTCTTAAAAAGAAAAGATACTAAAAGTAGACCAGATGTTTGAGACAATCTGGAACAAAAGTTGCTTCTTGTTTTCACTAAAAAATACTTTTTTAAGGAGAAAAGAATGTGCAGGTTTATTGTAATGATCCCATTTCCCACGACAAATGAAGGCTCATAAACTAAGACGTAAAAATGACGGGACTGACTTTGCTTAGAGGGATTCGAAGGAATGTGCAACTATGCAGTCAGTAATCCTACATATATTGTGTGTAAATAGTATATTTAAGATAAAATAGCAACAGCTCTTAGAAGGTGAAGCCTGTATAAAAAACAGAACATTAGTTACATATTGTATCTATATAGTATATAGTATAGATGTATCCCCCGAGTCACACTAGTGTTTTAGCAGTGTTGGGAGTAGGTAGGAGTGAATTTGGTTTATTGTTAATTGATTTATGAATCACTGGTAACAATAGATTAATTGATTAATTATTAATAAAATTAATAATTCGGGCACCAAGCTCTAATTAGACTCAGTCCAAATTAGTTGGAAGGTGTGAACCCGAGAACTGACTAACACACTCAGCAAGTGTCTCAATAATCAGATACAAATAAATCGCAGAAGGCCGCTCCAATATTAATGAACAAATGTTTATTAAAAAGGATTCGCTCAAGTGAAATTACTGCATATACGAACACTGGGTGCCGGGCAGCTAACAACGGTTGTGGGGGAGCACAAAGGTGGGTTTCTGTCTCTCAGAGGCCAGTGGACAAGCTAGGACTGTCCACAGCAACACAAAAGACTCTCTTAAAATTAACACACTGTAAAGGTCCTTACACACCGGGAGCGTATTTTTCGTGCGATTAATTTGGATGTCAATTTTTTTTCCCGAACTATCCTGTCAATACAACCGTTCACGTCAGCGACGTTTTCTCGTCCAGCGATATTGCGGCATTTATTTTTTCGCATCAAGGTCGAATTTTCCGAAGTTTCGTATCCTGTGTGTCCACTTCTGACCAATCAGATTGAGTGTTGTTGAGCCGTCACATTCACTGGTGTATCCAACATGGCCGACCGGCTGATTGTTTACGTGTCAGAGAACAGAGTGCTTTTTGATAAAAACCTTAAAAATTACAAGGATAACGACCAGAAGGACAACTTGTGGAGAGTCATAGCGTCGGATCTCGCATATGACGATGGTGAGTGTGCTTAAACAGTTTGTTAAACTTTCATCTATGCTAAGTAACTTTAGCTTGTTAGCTAACCTGTTCAGATAAAGCATACTATTTGTATGTTCACTGTCTCAAACTCAATCGCGTTGCTGTCACATAACAGTTAGGTCTCGGTTGACTCCATTTTCGTCCTCTCGCTTCCTCCCGGGACGTGTCTTTTTTCCCCCCCTGGAAAGTCACAAAATCGCATCACGCTTGATATGTATAGTCAGGTGCGTCAAAATTCGCCTCCGAATATTTTGCAATTTCACATTGTATATTCGTGTCATTCCCGGTGTGTAAGGATCTTTACTCTATCTCTGCCCAGATAATAATTCTCTTACTTGGTTGCTCCTTGTGTTGAGCGTGGCAACAGCAGGAAGGCGGCTGTAGTGTCCCACAGAACAGAATGGAATTGTCCTCTCCAGGGCAGATGGTCGACCGGTTGAAGGAGCGGGTCTCGACAGCTCTGTCTCCTTCTTCAAAGTTATTCCACTTCTGCAGGTTACAGGGAGCGTCCTGTTGCAGATCCAATGTGTTAAAAGTTAAAAAGAAAGAGAAAACAAAAAGACAGTCTTTTGCTCGTCCAGTGAGACAAGAGCTGTGGCCTAGGTCTTGTAAGTTCAAACTTAGCTGTGACCCCTCCCTTAAGGCAGGCGGAGTGTTGAAAGCCGGTAGATAAGTGACCAGTGATGTCACATGGTTTCTGTTTAAACCAGCTCCTGCCGGTCTCTCTGGATCACTCAGATCACTCCTTTGTGGGACTTCACAATGGGTGTGGCCTGGAGCTCTTTTTCTTTGAATCTGCTGGATTGTGAAAGAAAGTCTATTGTTCACATACACGTGGCTCAGTTCACCAACAGCAGCCACATTCGAAATTTCGCCATCTTATCTCACACTGCATTTCAGAACTCATTTTGCTTGTGTATGTGATAAATAAACCTTTAAATCTTTGAAATGACATACTGTATCGTGCAAGTTATGGTAAGATGCTGAAATGATACTGAAGTAACTGATCAAAGTTAGAATAACTCCTTCAGTATGTGGCAGATGCAGCGTTTAATTTTATTAAGTCTTCAAATGTCTTTGAAAACTGATCACCTCTTAACAATGATCTTGTGATTAAAAATTCTCTCCAGGAAACAGATTGCCTTTATATTTTTACTTACATATTGTATCCTCATAGGAGCTATACTCATCATGGTTAATCAAGGACAGAGAACAGACTACATCTGTTCACATGGCAGCTCTCCTGACGTTTTATTATTCCCCTTCCTTCTCCTCTCTGTCATTCTGTCTCTTTCTCTCTTTCACCCTCTTCCTCTTTTTTTAGACACACACGCGCACGCACACTCACACACACACATTCTTGCTTCTTGTTCCCTATAACACAAATGTCAGCAGGCTGAGTGTGACAGGTGAACGACAGTGAAGCAGATTTGACCTTGACGCCTCCGAGAGCGAAGTGACAGTAATAAAAGGCTGTAGTGAGCTATTGTTGGCCCTGGGGCATACATTAATGAATGACATGAAACAGCCGTGAGATGCGGGGACAAGCAGGGGAGGAGGAATGATGGAGGACAGGTGACAGCAGCCCACACACAGCCCTCACCTGTGATGAGCTCAGCCAGCACCTCGCACAGGGTTCGCACTTAAACATACACTCGATGGCACATGCTAGGACGGCTGCAGACGCTGATGTGCACGCGAGCAAAGCACGGAGGTGTCAAAACACACAACAGCCGACAAACACTCGCCGTCTGAGGACATTCTGTCAAAAGGGTGCGTTTGCTGTGGAATAAATCACCAACTATTTCATTACATTATTCATGTGCTAAGTAGACCCCCCCTGCACCCGAGGGCGACTTACATTTTTTTTCACCTCCCACTCACTCTCACTCTCATACCCGGATCGTTCACTGATACAAACCCCGGTGACAATTCTGCTTAATCCCCAGCTTCCCCTGCTGCAGAGCATCCTGTTAGCGAATTGTTGTGAGTGTGGAAATGAGGCTATTTCAGGGATTGGAGCATCTTGTATTCAAAGCACAGAAAGTACAGCGCAGTTTTCGGGTTCTTACACTCCGGCAGAATTTGTCAGTCTTTTCAGCTGATATCAGGATAATTATAGATAATGAAGGGGTGATAAGTGTCAGACCACTAATGGAATGCAGTACTTAACCTCCATAATCCCTTTGTGCCCTTCACTTAGTAGCAGGATAATTAGATTACTGCTGCTGATACCTTCTTTACTCGTTCACACATCAGCTTATACATGCACACTCCGGCTGACATGCACACACAAACACACAGCGCCTATATAATGGATTCCTCTGAACTTGTCAAAACACTTAGATTCTTGCACATAATATATATATTGTATATAAGTGAGGGGGAGACTAGTATAATTAGACGTGAGCAGTCTCAGTTGGATCACATTGACTATTGCTTTTTTAAAGTAAATAGGTGCCAACAGTCCTCAATTACTTCCTCTGGAGGCTTTTACTGTGGCTTGACTCATTGGCTGCCACTACTTCTCAACCTACTGCACTTTAAGAAAGGAATTATTCTGCTGGTCCTTGACTTTGACTATCTGAAGATGTCTGCCTCATTATAACTTTTTTTTTTTTTTTCAAATAAAGAATCTTAAGATACGTGAGTGGAAAGTATTGCTCTTGCATCTGAGTAAAAAAGTAGCTTAACCATGCTACTACAGTATATTGTAAAAGCAAATATTACTACAGAAAATTGCACATGCACATTTAATAATCATGAATTCACATTATAGGTACTATCATTTGCTGTCAATAATTAAGGCCACAATCTGGCACAGTCCAGCCATATGCAATGTTTTGACCACTTTATTACTTACTTTTACTATGTTCATCCACATATGACCGTAACCTATTTTCTAGGATGCACAATCTGACTGTTATATTATCATCTATTCTCTATTTTAGGTGCAATATTATGTTCATTATCATGTGCAATATTTGCAAATTTTGCTATTACAGTTAATGTCATGCTTTCCTTGCATTGCATTTGCACACTTTGCATTGTATATTTTTCATTTAATTTTGATGCTCTATAGTTGTATTTTGTATTTTTTTTGCTGCTGTAATTTACGCAGTACGCTGGCACAAGAATTTCCTTCGGGATTAATAAAGTTCTTATCTTATCTTGTTCATTGGTTTAAAGCTACCCTGTGGAGTTCTTGTCCACTAGGAGTGAAATGTAGCTTTTTATAAGTGGATCCTTGTTTTTATTTGTGCATGTGCATGAAGACGTGGTGGATGTGGATAACTCACATCCTGCTGTCTTTCAACACATTCATGTTAAGTCAGGTGACTGAGTTGACAGCATGAGAAATATGCGCCCATTTCAAATGAGCATCAGTATGAAAGGAGTCATTCTTAATGAACCTTTGCTGTCGTCCGTCTTCCAAATATGTGTGTTCTAAGAAATAAGAGGTATCCTGGGGGATCAAATGTTGGATAGTTGTAATTAAAGTTCCATCACTTCAGCGCTGGGCCCAATACTGCTTGGCATGATGTCCGCAATTTTCTTCCACAGTCTGTCTTGGGAGGATGGCTCGAGATAAGCAATGAGTAACAGTTTAAACTGTAAAAACAGTGAGAGATTTACTGAACCTGTCGCAGAAGATATGGCGGCGCTGGGTGATATATGGCGGTGGGGAGGGAGAACCAGCATTTCATCGGGATTGGCAAGACAGTCATATTTTAACCCAGCCATCCCCCAAAGGCTCTGCTGTAGCACCCCACACCTCTACATCACTCCTATCAACTGGGTGGGAAGGAAGGAATTGGCAGGTAGGATGTCAGATTCAGGGGTGATAGATGAGGAGAAAAAGAGGGGAAGAAGAGAAAAAGATGTTAGCAGGGAAAAACCTCTGTGGGATTGGTAAAAGAATTAGTGTGAATCTATTCTATTTATTCTGTATTGGCTGGATTGACATTGAGTTTTTTCACAGGTGTCCACAGTGTCTACAGGATAAATCCTAATCACTTCAGTAATCCTCTGACTTTTTATCTCATGTCACCAGCAGATCAAAGTTTTCATTTATGTGTTTAAATATCTCAACATCTATTTGAAGGATTTAAAAAAATATATTGGTTCCCAGACTATGTTTCCTAATTACTTTTGGTGATCTTGACTTTTCCTTTAATGTCACCGTACCATTTTTGGTTTTCAGTTTTTCAACAACTATAGGATGGAATTTAGCACAGACATTAATGCCACATCAGAAAGAGCTGTAATAACTTTGGTGATGCTTTAGCCTTTCAACTAGGACCATTAAAACACTTTCAACAAGTCCTCCAAATGAAATGACAAGATATATCCCTAGCGAAGGACAAATAAAAGTGCTTTCAACTGAATGAGTTAGACAATTTGGTTTGGGTTAAAATATTCCTTTATTAGTCCCACAACTGGGAAATTTACAACATTACAGCAGCAGGATACATAGTAAGTAAATAAGTAATATAAACAAGAGAAGTATGAAAAAGTATTAAGAATTTAACTCGAGTAAAAAAGTATCAACAATTCAACTACAGTAGAACTTCCCCTATGGGAGATCAATAAAGAATGATCTTCTCTTAAATCATTAACAGTTTAACTAGAGTAGAAATTATTGACGCTTTATTAACTATTATAACAGTATAGACAAGATATACTTTATTAAACTTTGGGAAACTCATCATGGTGACAATGATGTTTGTTTAGGAATAATCGTGTTCATGTTAAAGTGAAACCAAACGTCAGAATCACAAGCTCCTGCGGCCATGAGACAGCTTTGTCACTTGAATATAAACATATGTCGTTTTTGGGACATTTGCTGAAACGGCCTATTCTGTTGTTTTCCTTTGAAGGATAGTCTCAATAGTTTGGTTCGTTTCCAAAGGGTGCCTGCAAAACTAATGACATTCCC
This sequence comes from Centropyge bicolor, assembly GCA_037975185.1. Lineage (NCBI taxonomy): Eukaryota > Metazoa > Chordata > Actinopteri > Pomacanthidae > Centropyge > Centropyge bicolor. The sequence continues at coordinate 991,119 of JBBMOC010000091.1, read as the reverse complement.
ATCAGCCTCAGCTGTTCTTTGTCTTCGGTGCTCATTAGCGAACGCTAGTATGCCAACACGCTAATTACGGCGCACATGAAAAACATTACATCTGCTTAACATCAGCGTAATAAAACCAGGTGAGAGTTCAGTGCTTTACAAAATGTTAGCAGCTCTCAGCCACTTCCCCACCTGGACCTCCTGCCTGGAGAATTGAAAGAACAAACTTTCCATGCGCTTGCTTCTTTAACTTTTATGCTTCTATGCCACTCAAGGACGGACTGGCCATCTGGAGTTTTGAGGACCTCTGGGCCGATGGTGACTCCAGCACCACTGATATGAAAAAATGAAAGAAATAAACGGCCTACTCTGTTCGGCTATCCTGATTTAGCCTGGCCCGCAGAGGTGCCTGTTTGCAGAGGCCATCAATTTATACCATCACTGCAGTCGCATCTTTCTTCGCTGTCACCCTCGCTTTGGTAAACTCATAGTTTCAACTCAAATATCACAATGCATGTTAAATAGAAATCGTATAAGGTTCTTATATGTCTCAAATTTGTGCCAAATTTCCTGCTGCAACACGAACATGAGTGCTTTGGAACTTTATCACAACTCATCTTGCAGGTCCTGATAATATAATTTTGCGAGCAGGGAGTGTTTTCGCTTCGAATGTTTGAGACAGTGATGTATCTTTTAAAGCACACGGCGTGTTAATGTGTCATTTATCAGTTCAGCTTCGACAACAACTTCTCCCCGCTTTGCCAGCTGGAGGCTGACTACAGCATTTCCATCATCACCTGTGAAGTATCAGGTGGAGTTGATCCTGCGAGCCGCGGTGGAGAGGTGCCACGACAGGCTTTTCATAATGACTGATGTCATCTGTCGCACTTTCATTTACTGTTCAAAGTGATGGACAAATGCCCAGAGTGTGCCAAGAGACCGTGTCATCAAGATGTCTTTTTGAAGAAGTGCTTCTGGCTCTTGACAAGCCGGCAGGATGTTTCTGTCTTTTACTTGCCCACGGTGAGACAAGGAGATCGATTATGATTGGTTTCTCAGCGAGTAGTCAAGCTGCAAGATCGACTGGGTAATGTGTGTTGACATGGAGATCAACTGAGCCTACTCAAGCAGCTGGTATTAATGAAGCACAAAATAACAACTGTTTGTTAGATAGTGGCTGCGCGAGTCCTCATTCCCTCTCATTAAGCAAAACACCCACTCGCAGATGCGCTTGTGTGGCAACAAACTAGTCCTCTGAAACGAACTAGCCCTGGCCCGTGTGTTGTTATGGCAATTAGACGAGCCAGTGTCACGCTTAGTCAAGCTTCAACCTTTGCTCGTGACTTTTCGCGGCTGCTCTCAACATTTCACCGAGGAATCGAATTTGACCTTCTTTTCTTGAATAACTTGATGCCCTCTTTTATTCTCTACTTTTTTTATTACCTTATGCATGAACCAATTCAAGTACATGCGTCGTTAACCAACCTTCATGAAAATCTAACCAAAAACAAAACAAAGCTTTTCCAGGTAAAAAATATATTGTTTTCTACATTGGCGATATTAAGGAGCACAAAACAAAATGAAAGACAGACGTGCTGTTGTTAACGTGAACTCTGTCTGTGTGGAACGTGCACTCCACTGGAGCTCGCTTGGCATCCAGCGCTTTCTCCAGCCCATTCATCAAACAGGACCAGAGCTCGTGTGAGTGAGAAGATTTATACACCGTGGAAGAGAGGTGGAGAATTAGCCCAGATTTATGAGCACGGAGCGCAATGGCAAGGCACTGGCAGCTGCTACTTGACATTTGAACAGAGAATGTGAAAGAAAATTGGAGACGGGGGAAACAGGAAATTGGAACAACAGAGAGGTGGAGAGAGACTGAGGAATGAATGAGGTATGAGCTGGTCCAGACTGTAAGAAAAAAAAAAGGTGTGCGATTGGAAAAGTTAATTTCTAGCAAATAAGGCTAAAGAGGGAAAACACTCACTCATAACATTAACATGAGTCTCAATTTTTTTTTAGCTATGTCACCAGATTTTTTTTATGTAATCTGCGAAACAGAGGCAAACATTATGATTGAATGTTTGTTGGAATAAAATGACCTATAGTGATGAATAATATGAGAAGGCTAGTAAAGCAGATCCAACAGAATCATCATTCCTCCCCTGCTTTGCTTATATGTGAGGTGGAGATGAACCATCCTCGACCTGTAAGAACTCAATGTCCTTAACGTTAAAAACTCGTTCTGTGTACGTGTGAGGGACCAAAATGCAGGTTTTAAAAGTTCAGCATCGTTCCAACTTTCCACTCTCCGCTGTCACATCGCGGTTGATAACATGTTCCCATTCCCTCTGTAGGTCACAGGTCACAGCCCATAAGTTGACTCTGGGACTGCTGGGACACTATCACACAGCAGTGCTCAGTCCTCAGTGTTGCAGCAGCAATTATAGTTATGATAGGTGTAGAAAACATCACAGACTTGGGGTGCACAACAGGGCAAAGAAGAAATGTGCAGAAAGCAAAAGAAAACAGTTTGTCAGTGGATTAAAAATGAAACTGTATTTGAGGGAAAAAACTGAAACAACTCAAGGCCATGAAAGGATTTTCAAAAATGCAGCACTGGTTTGGAAAAATTTTAACCAATATTCTCTATCTGGTAACTTCTGGAATATTCCTGCCAGCACACACAGGGAGTTGTCTGGAAGCTCCATAGATTGGATTTCAGTCATGCAAAACAGTAGTGTTTGTGCTATTTGCGTGTCTGCTGAGGGTTGTACACAAATGCAGTGTGCTGTGAAAATATCAATACCACAGTGTAGTACAAGTTAAAAGTCCTGCACTGAAAATGTTACTCAAGTAAAGGTACAAAAGAATTTTCAAACTTTACCGAAATGCCAAAGGTAAAAGCGCTCATCATGGAGCCCATGTTAAATTATTGGATCACAATAATTGATGCATTAATATGTACTTCTTTAATGTTCAATCATTTTTAATTACTAGATAATGTTGTGTACTTTTCCCTCCTGAGGATGGGGAAAGTCTTATCCAATAATAATACTTATTTGTTGATCATATTTTGTATCATTAATCTGAATCTGCAATGGAACTACTAACTAAAGTTATCAATCAATTGTAATGGAGCAAAAAGAACAAATTGTTCTGAATTAACTGAATTGTAGTAGAGTAGAAGTAACTATAAATTGTACTTAAGTTTACTACCTGAGTAGTTACTCATGGAAAAGTTTGAATGGATTTGGTTCTGTTAAAAAACAAAACAAAAAAACAGTGATGCAAATGGACAGAGGAGCGTGGCGCCATCTGACTCCCTGCAGGAAGCAGAAGAAGAGGAGGTGGCTACAATGTGCCTTTTCTTCAGATCTTACATGATAAGAGGAGATATACCCTCCTAGTAGAATATTACACAACCCTTTGCACCAGAATTAGAAAAGAGAGCAATGAGCCAATGGGCTTGCTCGTTGGGTCTCTTTGTTCACATAACTTTTCAAACAAGCGGAGAAAAGAGCTGATGGAACATGATGCTCTGGACGGTGTGCACCGCGGCGGGAGGCTGCCCTTCTCACCTGAGTTTACAAGGCGCGCTGCAATGAATGGAAGATCAGACACAGGTGACAAAAAGCATAGAGAAGGCTTTTTGGCCATGGCGTGTATGCAGTCACATCCACTCAGGCTGAAGCGTGGCGAGGCGACACGGAGAACCACAGAGGACGGCGGGTGCTTGGCCTCGCGGCACGCATCTACATCCAAGCTGAGTCCGAAATCTGACTCACAGCGTCGGTGTTCAGCTTCCATTAGTCTGCCGGTGGCTCGCGCTCTACCTACTGACTTCATCATGATTCCCCTACATCCTGTTAGCCATCTGTGAGCACCAAGACGGAGGAGGCGACTCTCTGCCGGGGACAGTCCCTGCCACAGCTAGTCAGGTTTGCCTTGGCTGGATGCAAAGAGCCCCAGGAGCAGGCTCGCTGGCATCAGTCCACCGCCTGAGACTCGCTCCAGCCAGGGCGGGTTGTCAGGGCCGGGAGCCAGTGGAGAGTGCTGTCTGATGCTCTCTTGAGCTGGAAGATCAAAAAAGGAGGAAAGAGCTTCCTTTTTGGAAGAGTGCGAGAGTGCAAATGGTCACAGGGTGGATTGTCCTGATATGACAGGAGAAACCACAGAGGACAGCGTTCAGGTCACAAGGCACCTAGATTCTCTTCTGACCGACTGAATTTAGGCCAAATCTCTCACACTGAGATTACAAAACTATATATTTTTTTCACCTGAAAACTTTTATCTGATTTGACAGGAAGATCTGTGTCGTGTTGTGCCGCTTCCTTTTTTCTAAGATAAAGTGGATTTATGGATGTTTATTCACAATCAGATCACACATCAGAGATAATCAGAAAGTCGCACTCAGTTGAAAAAAAATATGGAGAGTGAACTTGAGCAAATTGAAGGAATAAGGGTTTGGAAGAAGCCTTCAGGGTTTTACTTTATGCAAAAACACAAGATAATCTGAATTTGTGGTGGTCTTCTTATTCTGGTCCATGCTCTTGATCAATTGAACTTGAGTGAATATAGTTTGATAATATTCTAACAGGCAATCAAGGTGCAGTTAATTAGCTCAAGGCAGTCTCAAACTTGGAAATTCTCCATTTGCCAGTTTTGGTCATTTTTTCCTCTAGAATCTTTTTAATGAACTGACTCTGATCATTCAGTGCACTGGAGGAAGAACTGCTTTGCCCATCGCTCAAAATGTTTATATTCTTTAAGCAACACATTCATATTTTTCAAAATTATAGGTCTATGAGATATTAGTATTAACTTATTTCGCCCTAAAGTTGAAGGAGTGTCAGAAGTGTTTGTGGGTTTGGGAGCTCAGTCACAGTAAAGTCTCATGAGTCAGCCAGTATTGAATGAGGAACAACAGAGTGAAGTCAATAAAGACCTGTGAGGGCAGGGCGGCAGGTCGCAATCAGAATTTATCCAGAAAACGTCAGTCATGTGCTTAAATTCGCCAGATTACTCCATTTTTTTTTATAAACTCTTCACCTCTCTGTGTTGATCGTCTTGCATAAATTAACTACACTTAATCTTTGCACAATTACTTGGGGATGACATCAGCTGAGTCTCTCCTAATGATAATTTCTAATGAAGTTTTTTATTATGCTGTCTGCTGTGTGTGTATATATAATTTACGAAAGGCAAACATTAGAAACGATGAAGATAAAACCGTTTGTGATGTGTTTGACTGTGCTCCCCTGACAGCGGTAAAACCCTGCGCTGAAACATAAAGACTGAGCGTTTGGGAATAGATAAGGGCTCGACTGTAGACGGCTGAGGCTGCCGAAGCCCGCCGGCGTTCTTCCTGGAGGTTTGGAGTCTGACTGTATAGACTGAGGGAGGTTGTTGCATCAACAGGAGATAATATCTGACTCCCTCCTCTGACTGCCTGAGGGGAGAAAATATACAGTATGTGAACCTGAAATGCACTCAGTCTATTCGATCCAAGGCTGTCGTGAAAAAGACAACCACAGGCCTGCTCAGTAATGTTTAATGGACTTAAAGGACATGATTGCCCGTTGGCACTGTGTCAAATTTATGGGGCTGCCGTTTTCAGTGCCAGGATAAAAGGTTTGGCTCCATACTCCTAATGACAAAAATGACCTCTATCATAAGTGTGTGTCTGCTGAAGTTACTGCAGCTGTCCAATTTCAGACATGATTTCTTGACGTCACAAGGACACTAATTATGTTTTTGATATAATCACCTCACAAGAGCTCTCTACGATCAGCTCAAGTGGCTCCTCTAATGAAAATGATGTCTTGCTTTGTTAACCTTGTGTGGCTTTAACACTCAGGTGTTAAACAGTGGAGGACGTGGGCTGCATACAGAAAATCAGAACTTATATCAAGAATATAAACCCTTTGCCCGAACGGCTCCATCAAATCTCATCAGCTTCGATGCCGTTATAACTGGGGTTATGGTTGGATGTGCTTTACGGCCCACTTTATTGTTGCTTTATGAAAATCAATATGTCATTTTATGGCAAATCTTACAAATACTGTCAATAAACTGTTAACGGGTCATCTCATCTCCCGTGGCCAATTACATTAGAAGGGAGGAAAGGAGCCGTTTTTCAAGCCTCATTTACAGGACAGGATCGTGTCGCTAATGTTTTAATCTCTCTCTATCGGGAATCATTTCTTAATGACAGTCAGCAAATGCTCTTGTAAGACATCTGCGAGAATCATCTCCGCCATTACTCAATCCAGCCCATCGTCGGTTTGTCGAAGCCATATGCTACATTATGTTTTGTTGATTTCTAAATAGTGATTTATGTCAATCGCTCTGAGTGTAAATTTCCCTGATAATGACATGAGCTCAGACTTGCACTCACTTACTTTACAGTCGTCTCATTTGCACTTTGATCGAGTTGACAATAAGACGGAGAGAGGGTGCACAGCATTTGGCCTGCATCCTAATTTTTGGATACACCTTGTTTTGTAATTCCAAGGCCGCCTAAACAATGCCCGACCCACATGGGAGCACTCCGGCTCTACCACATTCATTTACATTACACTACAGGCCAAACACCAGAAAACTGCATAAATCACTCTGTCACTGCTAAGCTACTTGGGCAATTCAATTGGCTTTCAAAAGTTTAGCCGGCTAATATGGTATAATGGCATTCATATAGTGCAATAATTCAAACCCATTGATCTGATTACAAGCATTCTGGCCCATAATTCACTTTGCTGAAAATGCAGTTAATGTATGCAGACCGAGCGAGACGACGGTTTCATCTCTGTGGGATCGACACGGCCGGGTCAAACATGCTGTTCATTGTGTTTAAAATTCCGCCCGTGCTCGCTGCGACTACACCAGTGTTGGTTTTGGAAATCATTAGGTTTTCAAAACCTTCACACTTTGTTAAACTCCAGGAGCTGTTGTCGCCCTGCCTCCCCCAATTGCTTTCAGACAAACTGCAGCAGGCTGAAATGAACACCTGGAAACAAGTCAAGAGAGATCCTCAACGCGATGTTATTAAAACCCAGATATGGATTCCTCTCTGTTGAAATGATGCATCGAACAGGTATGCAGCAACTGTGTCGCACACACAGGAGACTTATGGCAGAGCGACGGCAAACAGGGAAGAATTTCACATGCTAAAACCAGCATGAAATCGCCTGAGACCTCTGGCTTCTATATCTCTATTCATCCCACCTAATCTTTAGTGTGCCCAGGGTATTTTATAATGCCATGATATACCATGGCGGGGTTTATGGGCTCAAGGATTTAGCAGCGTGATGCGATCAGCCAAAAGGCAGAGTCGAGAACTGGTGGGGGAAATTATTTTGCTCGGCATGTAAATAGCTGCTTTAATTACCTTCCAACAGCTGAATGTGAAGATGACAAAGATGACCTTTATCCACCGGTGATCTAAAATTATCAGGGATATGCTCTCTAATGCTTCTCTCTCTCACATTTTTAGCTCGCTTTTGTTTACAGTGATCTAAACTGGGACCTGTTTTCACGTGCAAACGGAAAGGAAGAGGCCAAGATTATTGATTAGTTGATTCGATATGTCTAGTAAGAGAACTGCAGCACATTGTTGTTATTTCACCATGAATTGCTGTAAACTCCATTTTTGCACTCCTTCTACGTCTCGAAATGACCATATGTAATGAAAGCAATGTTCTTTATATGCAGTAGAGTGCTACAGCTGTCGCACAATCGGCTTCTCAAATGGAGCCAACTAAGTGAGAGAAAGGACAGAGAAACAAAACAAAAACAACAAAAAAACAGTTTCTACCAGCAGTGCTTTCTCTTGCAAGCTATTCATTCTAAACAAGGACTTGTAGAGGAAGTAGGAACCAAAAAAATTGCCAAATCAGTGTGGTGAAGGTCACAGGCAGTGACACAGGAAGGAGGAATATTTCCGAACATAAAAAAGAAACCAACAAACCCTAAACAAATGTCAAATTGTCAAGTAGCCCGGTGGATTTGTGAAAAGAATTGTTTTGAAAGCAAACAGTCTGATAAAGACTTGGCCCTGGAGTGGCAGTTTACAGCATAATGTGAAGTCATAATGTAACTGCTCGACTCTGTATTGGCCATCAAAAGTAATGCGTGTGCATGTGTATGTATACCATTCCATGTGCTCATTTCTGTCAGTGCATGGTGGACAGAAATTGCCTCTGGCGAGGCACAGAATCAATCCCAATAATGTTGCATCTCTCAGGTAGTGCAGTTTCTCTGACAACTTGAATGAAATGCACCCTTCACATTTCCAGTTCAAGACATTCAATTTCCAGCTGCTTCTTGAGGCAGAATTCTGCAGTGGAAGATCAATGCAAAATGACTGGAAAATTGCTAATGTTATTTACATCAAAGTGAGACTGGAGGAGAGCAATTATGCCAGTGATTCAAGGCAATATTCCTAAGTGAGTTGTCCCCTGGGTAATAACAGTATCATATTTTGATATTATTAATATTCTACCAGTATTGTTTTGGGTTTTTTTTTGCAATACATAAACTCAGATAACCTGACTCCAGGTGCTTGATAGGCTGTTGATGCTATAGTTAATATGCTATTATTTGGATTAATTCATTTTGAAACCTAAGTTGTTATGGAGAAATCCTAGAAGCATTTCAGCTGCCAAGTCCATAAGATGCACAAAGACAAACAAATTGGGTTTTGTTGCGGGGAGAAAACAGATCTAAGGGCGTGACATAGAATATGATCCCCTGATGCCTTCGCTCAGACGCAGCTATGCATCTCGAAGCAGCAGTTTGCTTGTCTTTTTCATGTTTCAATTTGCAGTTGGAGTCTGTCTCAAGGAGAGAGCTGCGAGATGATCTGTTACTGGGGAGAAATCAGAGTTTCTCTGTGAGATACTACAGATGAGGTGTCAAGACTGATGCAGCAACATTGTGCTGTATATATGTGTTAGCACTTGTGAGGGAACACATTTTTTTTTTCCTGAGAACAGCACTTCCACATATAGAAAAATCAACAATGGCAGCGTCTACAGAGGAACGCAGAGAATGAAGAACAAGGCTGCAGTGAATGGCTGGATTGTTTCCTCAGTTGAAACATAGTAAGTTATGCTGTTTGTACCCGCACGTGTGATGAGGCAGAGGCTGGTATTTCATGGCCACTTATTTTGCCCTTGCACCATCGTGCCTGCATGCGTAAGCGAGGCAGCACAGGGCCAATCTCAAATTAAGCTCATTTCAATCAGGCCATTTCAAATCAGGCGAGCTGATGGGAAGAGAACAGCTTTCAAAAGGCCACGGTGCGTTCCCCATCTCGCAGAGCGACGCCAGTATTTATTCAGTTGTGAAGCTACATGGGAGTGCATTACAGCTGCAGCCCTTCTGATTGTGAACCACAGTAACCTGCCAAGCGACTGTCAGCGACCCTGAGAATCATCAGCTGCTTTGAACACGCTGGAACATCCAGAGATCCTGATGTTGAAGGGGGAAAAAAATGAATGATACCTCTAAGACAGCTCGAGCTACACAAGTTGCACAAGTACCATTAAAGTGAAATCGAAACCGAAAAGAGCATCTGTCTTATCAAGTCATCTTATGTCAGATTCATCTTTCAAGACGACGAAGAAAACGACTCTTGATTGTCGGAAAATTCTTGAAACATGTTGACTGCTTTTGTGCTCGTTATAAGAAAATGAGAAAAAAAAAAAATCCAGCTAAGAGGGAGACTTTTGTCATCTTGTCCAAGGTTGTCCAAGGTTTCGAAATGAAGTTGAAGATTTCCATTTTAAAGAATTACACAAGCTTGTTTTGAATTCATCAATGTCACTAAAGTAATGCACTCGGTGGATGTCTAATCATTTAGTCATCAAGGACTTCTATGGTACCTTTTGAAAACATGTCATAATTGTATATATATTTTTTTTGCTCTCAGCACTTTCGGCTGTCATTTAGTTTACTTGTCATATAGAGGAGGCACTTTGACTAAACACATTATGACACTTTTATTCTGGAAATTATACCAACTAATGGAGCAGTTTTGATGTTAGTAGATGAGTAAATGAGGTTTTTTTATTTTTTTTATTTTAGCGCAGTAACACGCTGTTTCTCCCTCGGCAGGTAAAAGTATCAGTAAGTAAATGTATAAATGTCAGCAACACAATAGCTTATTGTTTGACACCAGCCTGTGGTGCCCCCCCCCTCCCCACACACACACCCTCCAGCGTGGCTTGTAGCATCAGGCAGCCTCTGTTTCCTCTGCTGCAGAACAGTTATAGAGACGGAGACTGAGCACCTGCCCTCGTGCCTGAGCACTGTTCCCAGCAGCTTGCTAATGTCAACCTGCCTGATACGCGCAGCAGGGTGGGGGCTCCAAGACAGCAGCAATTTTCCACTGCATGCGAATGAGACTGGAGAGCAATCTGCTGGCCTAAGAGCCTCATAATCAGCACATCATTATCAGAAGGGGGCTGGTGCACGGGGTGGCAGCGGGGATGAGGAGAGAGGAAATAAAGGGAGGGAGCAATGGCTGCCACCAAATGAGTCCCTGGTAGCAATGAGACGTAGCTCATAGGAGGTGGTGGGGGGCGAAAGGGAAGTTGGTTATTTGTGGTGCAAAGGACAGGGGACAGCTTCACTGTGGGACTACACAAAGCACAGCATGAAAGGGACCGAGGTGAGGCGAAACATCCCACAGGCACAGAGTACCACCTCTATTTACACTTTGAAAAGCAGGATTCACCAAGCTTGGATGCTCCCTGTTAGTCAATATTACAGCCGGCCCCTCAAAAAAAACCCTCCCAAAATCTAATGGCACACATACAAGGCAGGCTTTTTTTATTTATTTTTTTTAAGGCAGACATATTGTGACAGCTCTTTGAAGCTTACCTCGCCCTGCATGCATTTTTCAGCGAGTTCAAAAGGAGCAAGGACAACAAAGCTGATATCACAGCCCATATGTAGCCTCCTCTGTTTTCAGAAGTGCCCACCAGTTCGGCTCAAACTCGCCTTTTATCTGGTGATAGAGGAAGCGTTGTGATGGGGCGAGCACAGACCGTAACAGTCTGCTTGATTTCAGACTAATTTCTGAAATAAATCGCCCAGGTGTGAGCTGGTTTTTTTTTTTTTATGCTGTTTGCATACGGTTTGACTCTATTTTCACCACAGCACAGGGTCAGGGTTAAAGAGAGCCATGCAGAATAAATAGATTTACATATCATTTTACTTTTAGTCTGTGACCCAGTTAATGTCTTATCCCTGCCAGTAAACACATCCTGAAAGAAAAAAAAAAACATTTGGAAAGATTTAGTTGTCATCAGGTAGTTTTCAAACCCTTCTGCATTTTAATGTGACAACAATCAATCACAGCTGTCCAAAAGAGACGTTTCCCTACCGCTGTCCGCCGCGTGGGGGCAGTAGCGTACAGAGCACTTGTCCTGGCTTTGTTTGGCTCAGGTTGTGCGCACTGCTTTAGTCTATGTGATGGTCAATTCATAAAAAAAAAATCTATAGTCGGTGACCACCCATAATGACAAATCTGCAGCACAATAGAGGTTTTTTTTAGAATAAGAAAATCCTTTTAACCTCTGGAGGAAGGTGCACTGAGTTTATTTACACTTCTGTCACACACACACACACACACACACACACACCTGGGAGCTACACCTGCAACCTCCTGCTGTGATTTGCAGAAGTGCCTTGCTCAAGGGTTGCAATAGGGAGATTTTTAAAGAACAAATATGCAAATAATTGTCATGATTTTTTGTTTTAATTTCAGAGGACTGACACTAAAAAAAGCCAGACATCACATGAACTTGTGTGCATCCATCATCTCCCCCCTCTTTTTTTTTATGTCACCAACCTCTCTGTGATGCATTCAGGGGTTATTGGGAGCAGTGAGAAGATGATGTCAATATTCCGTCTTGCACACTTGACAGCCGAGCAAATTCAATTGGACTGACTCCGCCTCGCTCATGCGGGACTTGTCCACGGGCTTTTCTCACACTAACCGCGCGTCTGTCTGCAAGCCTGGTGCTCTCTGACGGAGCCAGATCTCTCCACGATCCCCCCCCCTCCACCCCTCCACTCCCCACCACCTCCTCCTCCTCCAGTCACTCACCCTCTTCAGTGAGGAGGAGCAGCCTGACGCACAGGAGCAGCCAGGACTCTTCCCGGGAGTGTGCAACATGTTCCAGGCGCGGAGACGCGGACGGCGCACCGGGGGCTCGACGGTGGCGCAGCGGACCATGGATGCATCCGCACGGGTCGGACAGGTGTGGGTCTCCTGTTGGATTCTGCTGTCGGCGACTTGCATCCTCGGAGCTCGGGCTCAAGGTAAGATGCGCAACTCTTGTGTGGATGATTTTTGGTCCACATAGTGTTGTTGTTGTTGTTGGAAGAGGAAGAGGAGGAGGAGGAGAAGCGCGCAAGAAAGTCAGTGTTGGAGATGTGTGGAGGTGAAAACTGTTCCAAAAATAATGTGCTTTTTTTTTTTCAAACATCTGCAGTCTGTCACACTATGTAAGATTAAATGCATCAAGCAATGTGTGCAGTCTTGTTGGTTTCACCTCATGGAGGCCACTTGCTCCAGGAGCAAAACCAGCATCTGCAACACTCAAATTTAGAGACACATGTTGGTAAATGGTGCCATCATGTCATTGTGTTTAAAATGCATCAACCTGGCTTGCAAAAGTGTGTCTGCGATTTTAAATCTTCAACCTATCACGTTATACTATTTCTACAAAGAAAAAAAGGCTTGAGGTTAATAGTTATTTCGTCCTGTGAAAAATGTTCCTAATCTCCTGTGAAACCTATAAAAAGAGCTCAGACCAACTGCTTTTAGATTGAGCTGCCCCTCCTGCCCACAGGCCACCGTAATAGCCGAACAGCAGAACCAGACATTAACTTATATGAATATGAGTATGGGACGTTGAAGCAGGGCCATTATTCGAAGGCTTATTACATTTGCCTAATGTTGCCTAATTTTTGCTCTCGCAGGCTGTGTGAGTGAGTAATCTGCAATGGTACAGAATGAATTCATCTCAGCTTGTATGTTTCACTCACATCCAGCACGGTCTGAGACACAGCATGTGGATAAAGACATGGACACATTTTCTACACTCATCATGCAGTTGCTGTGAAATTGTGACTTGTCACTTGTCATGTGTCGGTGGACGACCTGTTGACCTGACGAGGAGGTAATGAGATTTACAATAGATGCAAGGAAAGCCAGTGAAAGCAATCTGCCTCCTTATTTCATAATTGGGAAAACATAAGTGCTAGTTGTCACAAGAACTGAAGGTAAGTTGATAAAGTATGTTGTGTGGGCTTACTGGGCTGTGAATTTCATCAGCGGTCTTGATGTATTTTCACATTAAATGGCTTTTAACCTCATGCTTCAGGACTGGACTGCAGGGTTGTGGTTCTTATTTCAGAGGGGCCTCGAAAAAGAAAGGTGCACGTTTGACATACAAATCCTTCAGGCATTTACTTCAAAAAAAAAAAGGTCCCAAAGGAGAGAAAAGATGTTGCATACTGGAAGTTGATCCATATGAGAAGAGGCTCCTCTGTGTACTCCACATCTTATAATCACAATGCTCAGTGCACCAAAGTGCTAAAAAGCAGCATAATCCCTTTGCTTGTTTGTCTTTGAACAGGTCGCATTGCTCTAAAGTGCTCCCAACCTTATCTGAAAAGAGTCTCAGGCGTGTCTTATTATGCAGGGCACAGTTTCCTCTAGCTGTTATTACCATCCTTTTCTCGAGCTAACATGCCTGGAGTCTGTGAGGATCTGTTGAGCGCTTCAAGGCTACTTCACAGGGCTTTACCTTTCCTCCCCAAACAGACCTCTTTCTCATCCTTGCAGTTGGTATTCAGGCCCCTTGAATGTTCCCGGCTGCACATTAGCATTGGTGAGAGATTCGCTCCTCTGTCTGCCTGCTCTTTCAATTGAGAAGGACCTCCTCTATGGCGCACAATTGCTGCTTTAGGTTCTTTAGTGAAGACACAGTTGCAGTCTTTGCAGGGGGTCTTCTCACAAGCCAGAGAGGGCTTGTTCTCCTGAAGTAGGAAGCAGATCTGGTCCTCATGGGGCATCCGTGTTTGCGAATGACTGGTAGTGCAGCTGTGCCTGTGCATAAAGTACGAGATGCTGTAGTCGTTCCCCGAGAGCCGAGGACCTCTGAGGATGTCATAAATTAGGCGACATGGAGGCGCACCAGGCCCCTGCGGGAACCGGAGGTGGCACGTACTTGTTTTTCAGCAGGTTCCTACTGAGGCCCCTGCTGCGTTTTTTATACTGCTGGCTGCTCCAGTGCACGAGAGGATACCTGATAGAGTCACGGGGGGACGTGTCTCGTGCCACAGGCTGCTCTCAGCAGGCCATTTTAAGACTCATTTAGACCCCCTCATCGAAATACCAAGTAAATAGATGTGAGGTTTTGTGTTTCTTCACCTATTAGTGGCCTCTGTTTCTCCTCACCCCTCCTCAGAGCCTCGACTGCTGAAATCTACCCGTGTGTCTTGTGAGTGTGTTTCTCTGTGCATCTTGTGTGTGTGTGTGTGTGTGCTGTCTGGTGCTTACTGTGTGCTCCTGTCTATTGAGCTTTAATCTAGATAGCAGCATTGACATTCTGCCAACCGGCAGCTGCTATAATTTTCTGGACGTACGTTATTATGCGGCTTGACAGCTGTCAGCCATTTCCAAATCTTTAAATCTTTTGATAATCCACCGTGCTTACAAAAAAAACATTTGTTTAAAACACTCTGAATCCCTGTGTGATTAAAACTCCCTGCTCTAATGCGGGCACCAGATCATAATTCACCTACATCGGCGACGCACGCACACGCTCGCATACAAACGCATCCACAGACAGATAGAAAAATCAATGTGTACAAGATTACACGACTCCATCAAGAGGAATATAATACAGTTTTAATAGAATCAAAGGCATCTACTCGTTCCAACAAAGAGTGATGACAAACCCGATCGTATGCGCCCACACGTACAACACTCCATCACAAATAATAGAAATCTTAATCTACTTTTTTGGTAGCTCCACAAAAGTAGACCTACATACTCACTTTGATGCCACGTTGGCCTCAGGCGTTTGATTTTAGACACGATACTAGATCCTAAATCCTGTTTGATGAAATCATTGCGTTTCCCTAAATATGAAGCGCTTTGATCACGTCATAAGTCCCGTATGGACACAGTGACGTCAGAGTGGGAGAGCGTTAACGTCTACGCACCGTGCATATTTATAATGTAGCGTATGTGTCTCCCCGCTTGGTGAAATGTAGTTAATTAAACATGTTTACTGCTCGGGAGAGCCAACAGATTGAACAGAACAGATGAAATTTGGACTCAATGCTTGTTTTCTTCGCAATGTGGCTCGCGCCCAGAAAGACCAGCTAGTGGCTTGCACAGCCTCAGGTGAAACGCGGTGGCAGCCCGACTTCCAAATCAGGCTCCTTGTGGGTCTTCGGCGCCTGCCTCCCATGTCTGGCTGGTTGGCTGCTTTCTCTCTGCCTGCCAAATGCTGTCTACACATGTTTATTCATGTTGCCACAGGATGCTTTATTCACCAAGATGGAACATATCAGAGCTGAATTAGAAAGAAAAAAAAATAATAATGAAAAAAAAAATCTGCTCACTGGCAGCAACGTTTGAAATAAATGAATGAAAAAGCCTGATACGTATGAAAAAAAAGAAATGGTAATGTTTCAAAAAAGACAGAAAACACAAGTGCCTCAAACCTGTTTAAGGGTGACAAATTATTCTGATCTCCTTTATTGTTGAAGAACAATAGGGCCGCGGCACTGTCAACGTTTTTTAGCTTCAGGAGGCCTTTAATTGGCTCAGTCGAGCAGCAAAACTGTGTTTATAGTTCATAATGGAAATGTAATCAAATTAACTTGTACCGCAGGGTTTTGGCATTCACCCCTTGCCCAGTAATTGCCATTTGCCCAAAGGGCTATGGTAATGGCTATTTGCATGGGGCAAAGACTCCTATCTCCCACCATGTGTCTGTCAGGCTGCCATATCAGGGTAGCTGGCTGAAATTGTTACTTACTATGTAGGAGTTTCTCTGTGTTAGTGGTAAGTACTTATTACTGTGAGTTTGTGTTGAGAATTTTAACAGCTAAAGGAGGCAAAGACTAACAAAACCTGAGTCTGTTTAATGGAGAATAAAGGGGGATGATGCAGCCGGTGGGGTGAGGCGAAATCTTCACCCCCTCAAAATCGTGTTATGTTGACTGATTTTTTTTTTTTGCCCGCAAACGCCTCGTCTTTGTCTCGCTGGGTGAAAAATATAGTTTAAGAGAGGTATAGGCTTCTCAGATTAGAGTTTTCAATAGTAGCAGCGCTGACTGAGGAGGCAATTCCTTCTTTTGGGGCCAATTTTAATCACATAGCTGGGAGTGGTTTTGTTTTCATGTCTCCTTGTTTACTGATGAGACTGAGGGGAGAAGCGCTGTAGGGGAAAACAGACGAATCCTTCACATATTAATTCTCCTGGCTAAAAGTCTAATCAATCTGACACAGGACCAGGAGGCACCTCTTCAGCTATCAAGAACAAAAAGAAATGTCTCCGAACAGGCCCCGAGCTGGGACCGGAATTGAAAGCGGAAATGACCTTGGATGGGGAATGGGAGCCGAGGTGGCGCCGTTCGTTTAATTTGTCTAATATCATTTTGACAAGGGAGCAAAGATGTTGCCGCACGCTGCTTCATCAAAGCATCATTCTAAGAAGCGATTTGAAAAGCGTTCAAAATGGTGTCATTACTTTCATCCAGGGAAAAGAAGCATTGTACTGAGGCGGTATTCTTGGACCATACATCTGTCTTCAAGCCCCCAAGCTGTTCCATGTAAACATTTAAACAACACAACGGCAACTCAAGGAAAACTGTGGTGAGAAACAATGCTTTTTACAGCATAATGTGCGCACTGAATCTCTGCTCTCATTCAGCCTGCCCCTCCTGGGGACTGGTGAGTGTATTCTTGTGTTGTGAATAAAATGGCAAAAGAGGCAAAGAAACAGAGAAATGGGGGAGAAGCTGTGGGGGGTGGTGTGCTCGCGTTATTTCCTCCCCTTCCTAGCGAAAACAACTGGTTGTACCGATCCATTTTTCTTTGTACATTCACACGAATGAATTCACATTCTGCTTCATTCTTCTGCCAAGTCAATCACAGCATCTTGGTTATGTTGCTTTACTAACATCAGCACGTTTCCCTGCAGTAAGTGATGATGTGGATAGACATGTCAATATTGCTGTTTTACTCAATACAGATGGAGAAGGAGGAGAGGCAGATGAACTCCAAAGCCCACAACATGTGGAAATGGAGAACAGAGGAAATGTAGTTTTAGCTTCCGGCTCTTCTTCCCTGTCTACTCGTTGGACTCTCATCCTCCAGCTGCTCATCCTCTACCTGTTTGACCGTGCACGGAGGTCGGGTCAGAGGTCAGGAAAGGAAGAGCTATTTTCATCCGTGGCACACTTTCTGTCCACGAGCAGGGTCTCGTCTGGAAAGAAGGAGCCTCCTCGCTCTCCATCTGCAGGGCTGAGTTTGCTGCTCTGCTCAGGCTGTGCTTGGCAGCTCGCCTCCCAGTCCCGCTAGGGGGCCTGGCCAAATGCCTGAAGCTGCATCTCAATGCCTTGTGCTCAGTATTGATTAGGACCAGAGCTGACTCTCATTCCCCATTGTCCTGTTCTTGGCCACATGGGATTTCATATCATGTTTGATATCACTTTTGTTTCCCAACACCTGCCTTCTTCCTCTTCCCCAAGACAGGCAGAGCTCAACATGAGGCCCTCCCCGCTCCTGTCACATTCTGACAGGGCTCCACCTTCGCTGTAAACAAATGGCTCGCAACGAAGGCACCAGGGGATGTCAGTGTGGATGTTAAAGCTTGGAACATGCAAAGGCATCAACAGAGATAAATCTAAATAAATTGCAACCAACAATCTCATCCAGCAGCGCTTTTGTGTTTGCTGATAAAGAGTTGCCTGCCTGGTATGCATGGCGGCATGGAGCTGGTTGTCATTGTAGCATGGCAGCGCTTTAATGTACACACATCTTTGATCACTGTCCTTGCCTCTAACATCAGCAGAGTGTCAGTCAAGAAGTGTGCTGATGATAGGAGGTGACAGCAGCACTGTGGGCCTCTGCTCTTCTGGCTCGTGTCACATCTGGATTCCCTTTTCCTCGGCCCCTCAGCAGAAGTCATGAAAGCGCTTCAGGTGTGAGACTGAAAGCATAAGGTGGGATTCAACCCTGAGTGAAAGCCCAGACAAAGCCTTCGTCCTGCTCCTCAGGCATGCTGCATGTAGGGAGATGTAAAGAATACATTTCAGCTCCCATGATTTCTGTGATATATTTTTTTTTAGCCTGTCACCATTGAGAGACTATGGATATATATAACACCAATTCTTGAGAGCACAATGAGTTGTGACGTATTTGACCATAATTTTCTCTACCTATAGTGTCATTTGTCGTTATACCGATAATGTAATGGATTACATTTTCATTTATATGAAGAAAAGAACTGACTGAAAACATAGAATGTACCTAATCGAAACATCCATGATGAACAAAGGCTGCAGGGAAAAAATGGGGGTGATCTGAGGGTTTGACTGCTTGAATGACACGAATGATCAAAGTGTACAGAACACACAGAAATCATTGCAGCGTAGCAGCGCCTGTTGAAATGAGCAAATTGAGACACTCTGCCTCTAAATGCTTACAGGATTAATAGGTGCAGTGCAATGGAGAGCATGAGTCTGCCAATACGCAAATCGAGTCCGTCGTGTGTTTCTGCCTGGAATGATGTGGGATCAGTTTTGGGAGAACTCCTCAGAGGTGAAGCGGGAAGCGTGCGGGGCGTTTGCAACCAACACTGACAAGGACAAAAGAGATCCTGTGCAGATACAGATGCCTATTTATTTTAATTCCAAAGGCAATTTGAAAGAGGAATCTAATAAAAGTGCCATTATTGCTTTGATGCATGTTAGCAGGTGCACAAACATGCACGCAGCAAAAAGTGTGCATGTACACTAATGCGCAAACACATTTTCCCCCTCTTACGCTCGCATCTGCACACACACACACACACACATGCGCGGCAGATTGTTTCATTATCGCTAAATGGAGATTTCTCAAAAGACCAAACCAGTATTTGAATGGTGTTTTCAGCACAACTAATGAAAGTGGGGCACAGCCGTGGTGTCTCGTGTGAATAGACAAAATCAGAATCAGCTTTTTTTCCAGTGTGAAGCGTCATGCTCCGATGGCCCTCTGTGCAAAATACTTTCCAATTTAACCTGTCTCCTCGCCACGCCGCGGTCGCCGCCGACTACTGTGATGTGGCGGAGAAAGGGGGACAGAGAGAGAAATGAATATTGCTATGGACATTGTGAGGAGGCAATGGTTGGCGGGTGGGGTGGAGGGGGGGCTGGGTGGGGTATGGATGGAGGGGGGAAAAAAAGGAGAGCGCTGCATCAGTGGGGTAGAGATTGCTGTGGTGTACAGTAGCACAAATCCTAAATTCTGTGCAGATCCGACGGTAGCTAGGAAACAGCTGACAGTAAAATGGGGGGGATCAAAGGGATTAGTGTGCCCAGTTTGAGCCCAAACAGTAACCCTTCCACTTCTCTCACTGCCAGCCTCTTTATGCATTCACCCCGTATTTCAGTGGCGTGTTCGGCCTGTTACACACAACCCACCTCTGGTTATCCTCCCCTGAGTCTAATTGTTTAATTTGGAATCACCCTTTTTTTTATACACTCTTTAGCTCTTACATACTCTCACAGACAGGCAATATGTAGAAAAAGGTCAACGTTTCAATTTTAGAAGAGAATTAGCCTGAATGGAGAAAGACACCCTTACTCTCTCTCTCTCTCACACACACACACACTAAAAATACAAGTGCATACACACAAGCGATTCAGACAAAAACAAAGGCATCACATCGGAGGGAAGAGGATGCACATGTCAGACGCAATCAGCTCCGTCTTTCGTGATCTGAGTGAGAGTTCCTGTCACCGGGGCTCGAGACGCAGCCTGTTTAATTCTGCAGGGGGCTTCCACGTCCCAAATGCTTCGGTCACTGTCTCCTCCTGTCTCCGAGCGAGAGAGACGTACCTAAACAAACGAGCCCAAGCGTCCCCCTGTTGGGGTTTTGGTAGTACGCCGCTGCACCAGGAGGACTTCTGACAGCGCTCGCCCCGCGTCTCCGAGCTGGAGAGGCAGCCGACATGTGAACACACTCAAGCCTGACACAGAGCTTCACCCGAGAGAGTAAAGCCAAATCGGATCTACATCACATGTGACGTACATATGACGGCTCAGAACTGATTTGTGATGCCTGACTTAAGCGGGAGCATTACGGCAGTAACAAAGGCAGGGTTCGCCGTTGTTGTTCCCCCTTGTGAGTGTGTTCCACATGTGGACACACGAAAGGCTGCAGCTGCTCCGGCTTGCGTCGCTGCCGCACAGGCTCGAGGCTAAATTTCTGTTTCATTGTCGTCAAAGCCTTCACAAATTGCTGGTCAAGCTATTTTAATTTGCAAGTGGGGGGCTTTCAAAGAGTAATTTCCTTGTTTTGTGAAAGGAAATGTTTGAGCACATATCTTATTGTAGAAATGCTGGACATGTTCCTCGCCTGTGGGGACGGCAGAAAATGGGAGAGTCAGTGGGATTATATCAGTTTAATGAAGTTGCTCTGGACAGTGTTTAATTTCATGAAATTCAATTAAAAAAGCTTTACTTCCATTCCGCAGTAACCACTCAAGGGGTCGCTGTTCTGAAATTCAGTTGTAACTCAAACTGAACATCATCTAGGAATAATAAAAACTATGAGAAGCATAAAAAGCTAAGCATTGTCTGATACAGTCGCCCTCATTAGATTATAGAGAAGGAACAGTGAGAAAAAATGACCAAATAAAAATGTGCTTTTTGAGTGCATGTTACACTTTCTCTCAAATGATTCAGAATGAAAATTGTGACTCTGCAAGAGGAGAAAAGTGGCAACAAAAACTTAATTGTAGCAAGGTAGAGGAACAGAGTGGAAGAAGAAGGTGACTTGGTTTGGACGATGTACAAAGATAGGAAGAAGTACATCTGTAAGACCTGGACAATGGATCCAATCACTGTAGCACAGCAACTGCTGCTCCACTGTTATCTCCCTCTGTCAGCCCTGATCTCGATGCTCTGACTTTATTGTTGAGGCTCGTGCTATATATGTTGAAGTGGGCCCAGCGCTTTTCATGTCCTCTCTGCATTAGCGGAGGAGAAGTGAAGTAGAGAAAAAAGGAGACAAGGTAAGGGACAGCGAGAACATGTGCCCCACCAGCCTTCTTACAAACTCCGTCTGCAGAGCTGACATATGCAAACTCAAAGGGTGGTGGTGTTTAAAAGCTTTAATCACACCGCTGCTCAGAGCCCAATGTGGCGTTGCACTCTGCATCATTGAAAGCTTGTTTTATTAATGTTGTCCAGAGTGAAGTATGGTGGGGTAGCTGGGGTTGAGGAGGGGGGGGAGAGAGATGCATTGTGCTTTTAATTTAAAGTGGGGTGGAGCAGAAACAATGGCCATGAAAAAAACATGGCGAGGCTGTGAGAAGCAGCCTACTTCCATTACTTTAGAAGGCGCTGTGCCCAAAATGGTGCACGGGAAAATGGATGTACGATATAGAGAGAAACAGTCACACACGATGGGTCTTAATGATTCTATAGAAACTATATTTAGATGTCAACATGACACAGTCACATCAGTCTTAGTAGAAGAGTGGATTCTCCCAGATATCAGTCTTGACTCGAGCGCCGGTTGACTGTATAATTAGTTCATCATGTGCTTTATGTGACACATACAAGCCAATCAAGGCAAAGTGTGCTGTCTTTGAGCGAGTGGGTGAAGTTAAATCTCGTGTGAGTCTGATGCCTAATTGCTCTCATTAGCAGCCGACGTTCACACCAGTTATTCTGCACAATTAACCGGCTGCCACCAAGATGTTATGAGGCAGAATATTGCGGTGGGTCAAAGGGAAAAAAAAAGAAAAGAAAAAAAAAAAGGTTGTAATTAATTCTCACTTAAATTAATGATTTCATATTTCAAAGGCTGGGTACAATGGCATTTTTGTTGAGATTCCCCAAGGGGAGACTGCTGATGAGTGTTTTTGTGTGTGTGGCGTGTGGAAATGAGGAAGTGCGCACAGTTGATGGAAATCAGGAGCCATTGTTGTTTGACAGTAGGCACCTTTGCAGTGATTGCCTGTGTTATTAATTTGCGAGATGAGAGGAGGCAGGCTCCTCCAGCCTCTGATGGTTACGAACCGCATTAAAGAACTGCTGCTATGAATGACACTCAGGGCTAATGAATATGAATACATTTATAAAAATAGGCACGGGCTCCCCTCTCAGTGCAGATTGGGAGTGACAGTCACATTGGCTGGGCATGGTTGATGAGAGAGGGAACCGCTGCCCCTGGAGATGGAGGATGTTGCAGGGATCAGACAAACAAGCCACACACACACACACACACAGAGCCGCACACAGACGAACGCCCCAGAATGATGACATTCAAAAAGGCTCCAGCATTTAAGAGTGACAATCTTGTCATCTGGTGATACTATTTACTAATCTGATCTATCAAAGGCCAGCGTGTACCTGCAATGATAATCATCCCGGTCTCCATCAGTTGCTCCATTTGTGCACCATGTCACAGCGAGCAGATCATTTATATTATGTTTGAAATATTGAGCAGGTGGGTGGCTTGAAAGAGTATTTCTCTTACTTTTGAAAATCCACAGGTGTCATATTGTTGGCTGGTGATTTATGCCGCACAAACAACACATTTAAATTGCCTGTCAACCAATTTATAGACTGTTTCCTGTGGAAACAAAGTGCGGTAATTTATTGTCATTAACGCCCAATTCATTACATTCAGACTGACTTTGGGGACATGAAGATATGTCAATTTATCTCTCTGTGGTTGCAGTTTGGCATTTAAACACAGTCATTACCTTGCATGGCTATTAATAATGAACCAATGTTAACTGAAAGGCATTTGTTCAGTGTATAAGGAGGAATGCTTTCAGTCCTACAATTTGCTCTTTTTGCCGCTGCTGTGTGAAACCAGTGGCAAAAAATATGCAGGATTATTATTTTTTCATTCTTGAATAGAGTAAAAAAAAAAAGATGGTGAGTAATCTGTTACATGTGCAGTCCGTCTCACTTAGGCGTGTTTCTCTAAAGATGTATTTCATTTTTCTATTTATCAACATCAAAAGCCATGACCCAAAAAAAAAAGCCCCACAGTGATCCCACCAGAGAGCCATCGGAGTAATTTAGTATCACTGAGCGCGTTCGTTCTTTAACACAGATGAGAGATACGGCAAACAAGAATATGCAAATGTGTTCATCTGTTTCCCTCGGTCGGCGACGTTTTTAATTGATTAATTGAGGATTTTTATTTGATTGGCTGCGGCTTAATAATCCAAGATGTTATTTGTCAAGCTGTTCGGTTTAGGTGCAAAAGCGTGACTGTTACTCCCCCACCCCCCACCCCCCACGTCCCTAAAAAAAGTTAATGTCCTTATTTTTTTGAGTTTGAATCACAGGCAGAACCGATTCCTCAAAGATTTGTGAAGGACTTTGATTGAGATAAGTGGGATGCTCATTGGCTCTGACAGACGTAACCTTGGTGAGTGTTCTCTGGCAGCCACTTGAGGAGCTCGGCAGACTGTGAGCGCCGGACATTGGGCCCATCTGACACTATGGTGCTAACCTTGAGCCAGGTTCCTGTAGAGCAGCGGCCCAGTGTTTAAGGCCCAGAGAAAACTCATTGAGCATCTGACTTAACTGGGTTAGACTGCACCCATGGATGCAAGCCATCAAACTGAACTAATTAACAGCTGAAACAACCTTGAAAGCTGCAGACAACAGTGTGTTAGCAGCATTTACCCCCACCACCACCACCACCACTCTCATACCCCAACCATTTTCTGGTGTCTGTGCTGTGTGCTATGCTACTCAATTCATTTATTTTGCACTTGAACAATAGTTACTTTATAATCTTTTTTTTCTCCAGCTGAAATTAGGTTACAAGTACCTTCCCATCAAACCGTTGTGGTGAAAATTGGAGAGGCATAAAAGACAGATAAAAGCACTACATGTTGCCCCTGAAAAAACATGTTGGTTTGTGGGGTTGGAGACAGAAAGAGAAGTGGGGGTGGGGTGGGGGGAGTGGTGGCAGATGCAAGAGCAAGCTCAGAAAAATGCTCATCCCTGTCAAGGATGCTCATAAAAACGCTGCTAAATGGGATGACTCGTTTATTTACTTGTTATTCGCATGTTGGCACGTCTGTGTTCGTTGCCCTAGAAAGTGAATGTCTGTGCTTTTGACTTGTGTTCGCAGGAATCAAAAACAGAAAAAAAAAAGAAAAAAAAAGGATTTACTCAAAGGGGAGACTCATCAGATTCTGTCAGATTTGAACTCTCATACCATTGAGCCCCAGGGATTTTTGTTTGATTTCAACCTGATTCAGCAAGGCTGCCATTTTCTTCAGAGGGTAGTTTGGCGAGGAGCTGCTGCTGGGGGTCAGGGGCCAATTCAACGTTATTGAATAATAAATAAATAGAAATGTGTTGCTGGCTGTACTTGATCCCTGTTGTTTCTTCCGCTCCTCTCACTTCCCTGGGCAGACACGCGGCAGCTGGGGCCTTGTATTCACTGTAATGGCCTGTATATATGCAGGGTTTCATATTTCAATCACCGCCACGGCAGCAGAAATTGGTGGTTTAAGATGAAGTTGAAATTGGAAAGTGGCTATCGTGTCTGCATGAGGAAACACATTTGAATCCCAGTGGAGAAGGTGCTTGGCAGCTGCATCTGGAACGCAGACTGACAAGTCCTTAGGAGTGGAGTTAAAGTTAGAGCCACAAGTGCTCCGGCGCCTTTCATGCCTTAGCCAAATGATTTTCCAGCGGAGGTCGCATCAGGGACATGAGATTTGAGGAAGTATTTCATAATAGCCCCATAATCAATGATTCATCACTGGAAATATTAATGAGTCATAAATGATGTATTGGACTCTGATGAGGTAGATCTACAATCACATCGTTAAATGTCACAGGGCTGTTCGTTCATGGTAATAAGGTATTTGTAATAATTAATGTTTCGTGTTATTTGCCTATAAAGTCTGTATGGAAAATGATATCCCGGTGAGCGTGGCTTCAGTTTTTCCATGACAGCGCTGTAAGGCCGATGAAAATGAGTTAAGAGTTTCACCTTTCATTTCTTCGCCGTCACTTATTTCTGTTACTCGCACGGTCTCTCCTCTCTGCTACATTAACTGAATATTCATTATGTGGCTAATAGTGGTGCCTTTGAAGAGGAATGATCATATTTAATTTTCTCGCCTGAGAAGGAACGAGCCGGCGAGGAGAGGGTGTCGCGGAGGAGAGTATGGGAAAGATAAAGGGGAGGGAGTGAGAGCATTAGATCAAGCGATGAATGGAGCGGCACAGGGGCCTGGAGTTTATGGACCGGCAGGTTGGGGGGGTTGGAGGGGGGTCGAGTCTCCAGATTACAATATGATTATATCGGTCTATCTGCCTGATAGTATTGATTGACCTGCACCTGTGTCTCCACAACTCCTCCACCTTTCAATGGCAGTACAGTGCATGAGGGTGTATTGTTCTCTCTCCCACATTGTGCCTCTCCTGCTTGGAAGAAGAGAGTCTTTCTTCCTACTTTTTTTTTTCCTTTACTCTTGGCAAGAAGGGATCAGATTATGAGAAAAAAAAAGAAGAAAAAAAAAAACACTCAACCAGTGGCCACGGCGGTATTTCTTCGCTCCAGCAGCTGCAGTCCCTGGCTGCGTTTATCGCTTTATCGATTACCATCACAAGGCAGTAATTTGCCGGGACTTGCAGGGACATGATTAAAGATCCGCCAGCAATGCACGGTGGCTCAAGTTGGTGCCGGGGTGTCATGTTGATGAACACGCGCTGACACATGTACACACATACACAGACACTAACACTGTGGTAAGCGGGGGAGTGCTCAAGGGAGGACGGGTGGGGGCGAAGGGTGCATTCCTGTCATAGACATCAATGGCTTTAAATCTCCTGAGCTAACCTTTTAATGCTCTCAGATCCTTATGGCTGGCTGGATAATTGATTGTGTTTGGTCTAATGGGATTAAGAGGCAGTAGTGGCCTTGGGCTGGACACAGTGGCGGTGATGGCAGCAGCAGTGGTGGATTGGAAGATGGAGAGGCAGATACAGGAGCATGGAGTGAATGGAGTGTGGAGTGAATCGAGAAAGAGGTGTGTGTGTGTGTGAGAGAGAGTGAGAAGGAGAGAGGAAGACGGAAAGAGAGACAGGGACGGAGAGGCAGGACGGAGACAGCAGCGGATTTGAAAAAAGAGTGAGAGGAGAGAGGATAAAACCAGGGTGGATAGATAGCTGCAGGTCTGCTTCTGAGTCCATCTCTAATTAGCTGTATGAGAAAACCAGGGAGCTGATGGTATCCCCAAGTGAAAAGCTTGTTAGCGTAAGAGATGCTATCTGCCGGCTATTGGTTTTGGTTGTGTTTTGCTCGCTGGGTGAGTCACCGGGTCTGCGGTGTGCAGCGAGATGAAAGCGGCAGGAAAATGAGCGCCAAGGTGCTGAGGCCCATCCCCCCCTCTTATCACCCGGGATAAAGCCTGTCCCATCCTAACTTATCAACAACCGCCGTGCCTCAGCTTCATCCCTTATACCCGAGCTTATTTGAATGTGTCAGTCTGCTAGCCCCCTTTTCTTCTCTGAATTATTTTTAACTTCCCTGCACACTTGGGATGAGATAAAAGCAGAAGTTTGTGTGGGAGAGTAGTGAGGGATGAGGCTGCGGTTAGTAAATTTTTTGCTGGAGTTTTCACCGACTGCTTGTCGCCCTGTATATTGCAGCCGCGCGTCTGGATTCCCTGGTCTCTTTATGCGGCACATGGCTCTATCATGAGCGCACACGCAGCACAGAGCTGTCATCATCAGTGCCAGTTTTTTTTACTTTTAATGTCTACCCCCCCACCACCACCACCACCTCTGTAGTCTACACGCCCGCACCTCTCTCTCCATCTATGTCGTATACAGCCCAGCGGAGCCTCATAGTATGAGGGATAACAGGGGCTATCATTGCTGGATTGCTGGCTCTATTCATAAGTCCAGCCAGCCAGATCATGCCACAGATCCAGGTTTTGTCTCCAGTGAATAGAGAGGCTGCCGCAGCCCACCGGGCCCTTTATGCTGGGCCACGTTTTTCACTTGCGCTCAGAATATGCCAGGTCAGGATAACTGTTGCCATTTCGGTGGGCGGCGGAAGGCATTTTGCCAGCTTCCCGTGGTGCAAGTAGTGCAGTTAAAATGCATTTGTGTGTGTACGCGCCTGTGTGTTGAGCTGCTATCCAAATTGCGTGCTTTTAAATTACAATTGGTGCAAAGCATATTTTGTAATATATTAAACTTTGACCTTCTTGATCAGACATCCATCATCGCTTCAGTGTGAGATTTAATGTACTAAGTATACACATGAGTTGCAAAAATATGTAGCGCTTGCAAGTGAGTGTGCTGTCATCCGGCTTCTGTCATCCGTCAATGAGCTGTCATCTGTCTGCGCTCTCTCGCTGGCTCAGTCGACGTGACGTATCTTCCGCTGTGCAGAGGATTGTGGGTTAGAATAGCCAGAAAAGTGTGCTGGCTCGCCGGCTGCGAAATGCGACCGGATGCACTAGTACACACCGGTATTTCTGGCACACTGGATTTGACATCCTGTGTTTTGGGACATGCTAAATCTTTTTCTGGCATGCTAAATTGTATGGTAGTGTGGGTACTGGAGAGAGAGACGAGAGAGCACAGCAGAGAGAAGGGGAAAGGGTGATGATAAAGCCCCTGTGTATAGGAGGGGGCCGTGCGCGTCTGCCTATGCTCAGGTGGGAATATGAGTACGGAGGACTGTGCAGCACATGACAAATCATGCTGTGTGTTTGCGAGTTAGAGAAAATGTGTCACTCTGACCTGGCTGTCTGCCTATTCTTGTCGAGGAGACGACAGGTGAGGGGTTGCTATGGTTACCTGGAGTCGGGGTAGGGTTGGAACGAGTGTTTTTGTGCGACGGCCTCGCCACTTCACAGTCAGAACTTTTTTTTTTTCTTTTTTTTTTTTACGCCTCACATGTTCTAGTTTTGTTTAGGTGATGGGTGATATTGTAGCGCCATATGGGTGCAGCAGGTGTTACGGGGAGCGGAGTGCCAGTCTGTGCACATAGTGGGTGTTAGAAAGAGCTATCAGTCAGCCCCTTTCTCGCTCCGTAGAGACTTCCCCGAGAGCTGTGTTGTCCCTACAAGGGCCAGATGCTGCCTTGGTTTTGCTCTGCTGCCCTCTTTCCTCTCTTCCCTCGTTCCCAGGCCCACATCAAACACACGCAGCCAATTTCCCCCCGCAGCTCTAAATCTCTTTAATTCCATCATCTGTTGCCCATTGAGGGCAGCAATTTAGTCTTAACGCAGCATTTTAGTGTGCCATTAAAAAATTCTGTGAGGTTGGCGGCCAGGTCCTGGAGCGGCGAGGTGGCCAGTCTTCAATCCGTGTCTCTGTGTGTCTAACCTGTGCATTGCTCTCTCCCGGGACACATCCACCATTAAGATAGTGTTTGAACAGCCCAGCCTGGACACATAGAAAATACATTACATATCCTCAACACGCCTCGCTCAGCCACTCCATCATGATGGCTGTCTCCACATCATTCATATAGTGCCGGGGTGGGCCTACCCTCAAACAACTCTTTACCCTCCCTCTTAGTTGTTGGTTTCACTATTATTTGAGTCTGTATACACTCATTAATTGAGCCAAATCTAATGTTGATGTTTGACATAATTTTTCACATCAAACACATAAAACAAAGTCTGTCCTCAGGCATTTATTAGTTTATGACTGAAGCAGTAAAATTCCCCAGAACTGTCGCTGAACTATCTGCTAAATCACACACATTTAGACTAGTCTGTGATTTCCTTTTAATAACTAATGTCATATTATTTCACTTCCACTCACTGAGCTCTCTTGTTTGGGGAGGCTCACCACCCATTTTGAAAAACCTCTGACATAATGTAATAACCACTGAGACCACACTAAGGTGTAGTAAGGGCCTGCCTGAGTAATTTTCTTTTTTTTTCACTCTGCAGTTAACAGTCTTATACATTTAAAAGTTTATCTGGCAGCCGTATGAGCCTTGAACCTTAACCAACATCTGGAGAGGAAGGTTATAAGTGCTGCTGCTTGGATTTTATAGACACTAGTTTTATGCAATTTCCAGCAATTTCACCATTACTTTTACAGTGATTGGAGACTGGCTGTGCTCGGTTAATGACTTCCCTATCTCCCAGATGGAGTGCAACACCCACACTCAAAACAATGACAGAACAATGACTTGCAAAATAATTCTGTCTCGCAAAAATTATGCCGGTATGAATTGTTTACATCATTATGGCGCCAGCACTCGAGACTAACCTGGAGCTCCTCGAGTTTAATAAGCAGGCGGTTTCGCCCTGAATCAAGTCAGGGGTCTACGGAGGTTAGGGTTTCTCAGGTTCACTGCTGCTAATGGGGGGTTGGCTGAACCGGTGTTGGCCCTCTGCCACTCTTGCTGGCTACTCTCCTCCTCCAAGGTGAGAGAGAGGCTACGTCCTTATCAGACCTGACATTGACACTAAGAGCGATGGGCCTGTCTTAATCAGTGGAGTGCCTTGCAGCGGCAGGGAGTCCCTACACTCGGTGCAGGCCTGACCTGTCCTACTGCCCTGTTGTCCAGCTCCCATTCTGACTCCTGTCAAGCTGGAGGAGGAAAATGTTTCCTCTTGCCAAGGTCTTTTCAATATACTCGAACCACTGGAAATGCCTAAACAGACACATTTAATATAACATGATATGTTTTCACAAAATGTTTCATCTTAAAGACGTGATACAGTGAGAATGTTTTATTCCCCCGGAAGAATTCTCTTTCATTTGCTGATGTCAGTTCAGAAACCGTAAAAGCCCTCTGGAGATCTGGAAAAAACGCAGTCATATCAGGACTTGCACAATCTTCTTAGTGAGGTCACAATGCCCAAATGAGAGATCAGTGTCAAGTGTCGCTGGAAGGAGCGGCACAACCCAGACACACTCAGCGAATGAGTCACAGCCTATAGATCGACAGCATCATTAAACATAAAGTGAATCATTGTTTTTATCTGTAGCACCATGTGAATCATTCCCTCTTGGTCTATGTGTTAGCTACTTTTTCCTCCCCCCTGCTTGTTTATCACACTGCATTTATCAGGATGCATGCAGAATGTGCGTTGCATAGTTTTCCTAGCAATTAACAAAGAAGATGTTTATTATTGAGAAAGGAAAACCTCCGTTCATCTGTTTGAAAAGATTATTATCAGTAAATATTTCCTGTCTACCTATTTGCTTTGGTATGTCATTGGCAGCCACATGCTCCCATCTGGGAGTGTTTTTCCGCCGGTATCTCACAGACAAAGATAAACACTGGTGTTGTTTGCTGGTGAGCCGGTGTCAACACCAGTGATGTCACGGATACCCATTGTAACAAACAAAACCGCGAAAACAATGATACGGGATTAGCTGCCCGGCCGATCGGGGACGGCCCAAGGGTAGCGGAGAGATATGGGCCCGCGGAGCGCTTTGCTTTAGCACATCTTGCTGACAGCTGTTTGTCCACATGTCAGCCAGCGCAACGAAACCTAATCCAAGGCTGCATGGCACCTCCAACGTACGGCAAGGGTGACGAGCAACAACACATGCCCCCCCCGCCCTATCGCTGCGGAAATGCTAGGTGCTGGATTATTTGTGGTGTGGCAGATCATCCACAGCCCTCTCGCCCACCCAGTCAGCCTCAAAGGTGGATTAGAGAGCTGGTAATCTGACTGTGTGTGGTGACACATGTCAACCATGGCATGTCTAGAGAGAAGAGTCGGGGTGAATTAGAAATGGAGGGGTAATCCAGGCTATACAGAAACACATACAGTCTGTATGTGTGTGTGTGTGTGTGTGTGTGTGTGTAGGCACTTATTGCACACGTACGCAGACATTCCTGTACACGAGCCTGTGGGCTTCCTTGACATTACCTCCCTGACATTACCTCCTCAGCACAAGCCCGGCCAGGGATTCCTGTCACATCGTTCCATGGGCAAGACTCACATTTTCATTACAGTGGAGCCAGTGGTGCCGCACAACCTTTTTCTCCTCTCTTCCTCGCCTCTTCTCCTCTTCATCGCCGTGTCAATCATCACAATGCTGTCACTCTGGATCTGTCTCTGAACTAAGCTGTCTCTGAGCTAAGATCCAGACACACTTGAGAGACAGAGGCAGACTACTCACCCAGATGCTTCTCCCTTGAAGTTGTACCAGTATTTCACTCCTTTCTGCCTCTTGACACTTCCCTAAGTTTTTTTTTTCCTTTTCAAAATTTTTTTCCTTTTTTTTTTTTTTTTCACTGATCTAATTTGCAATATTTCCACATATTAGATGAAGCCTGTACATGCGGAACAGAGTACACATGGCCAGGGAATTGAGAAGTGCAAATAATTCCCTCATGTGGAAAGGCTGCAATTAACTGGGGATGTCAGCCTTTGTAAAATATAATTGAGTTCAGGACGAAATGAACGTCTCTAATCCGGCCGACAGAGCGCTGTCAATCAGCGTTCCTCGCATCCCCAAAACCAACTGTCATGCTTGTTTATGTCTGTCTCTCCACTGAATTTTTGGACACTAATGCTCTGGCATCTGCCTCTCTTTAATGCGTGGGTGACTGGGTGACTTTGTGCAAGCCCGGTGGGAGAGGCATGCTGCGCTATAGGGAGACTCTGGACATCTGTTTTCTCTGGTGGAGCTGGAGATAACATTGTGAGCTCAGGCATGGTGTCAGACACCTGCGCGATTGAAGAAACCTTTTCTCGGTTACAGAGCATAAATCGCCTCTTCTGGCGTGTGGAATGATATCAACAGGGGACGCATCCATTAGCATAGCATGGCTTCACCTCAATTCAGAGGGTCAAATAAGCGTCAGCTGTACTCTCGAGGCCTCCTCTCCTACTGTATATGAATTACCTTTCCCATCATTGCTCGCTCTGCATGCATCTTCAAGACAGTCTCCTGGAAATGTCAACCATTCACATGCTCAAATATCGCCTGTCATAGCAAAAAGACAAGTGATGACCTTAAAGCGCCTGGATAAATGAGTCTACTTAGAGAACAATCTTTTTTTGTCCTCTCTAACTCCATCCCACCTGTCCCTCCTACTTCAGGCTCTGATCCATGGCCTCGCTCTAATCAACCCTCTTACTGACAGGTAAAGGGTTGGGAACACATCGGATGCCTCGCTGTCACTCAAAACGGGCCTCCGCGTCTTTGTCTTGTGTGTGTCACACGGTTCAATTTTTGTGTGCCTAATGATTGCCTTTCAAGGGCCTCCTCAGCGATCCCCAAAGACTCCCAACAGGCTCCCATGGAAATGGATTAATTACAGGGCGCCTGACAAATGGCTGCCCACAGTCGAGGCGGCTTTGCGAACTCTGGCGACTAATCAGCCGAAGACAGAGCCTGGTCACTCAGCACGACCTCATCACCAGGCTGACACTGTAGCTGTGGCTGAAGGGCCTCCAGTCAGAGATTAATTGTGTTGAACTCTCGATGCTGTTCGCCGCTAACTGATGCTGTCATCTCAGTCCTGACAACAACGCCAGTGGTTCTTCACCCCAGACACCTGTGCACCTGTTGTGATTGAGAAAAAATCTCTCTGGTCCTCTTCAGACCCTTTACCTCGTAGAGTTTTGATCTCTTAGTGCAATAGATTCAGGATTGATTGTCTGCTCCCTGTGCTTGGTTCGCTATGAGTTTCTATGTGTGTTATGCACACTCTGGTTTTGTTCTGTTTTCTCTGCGATTGCTGAGCAGGTGAATGCACTGTTTGTTTTGCTGTCTCTCAGTGATCAAGATGAAATTTAAGTAGATGCTGTGCTCAGAGGCCTCAGAAGCCTGGTGCCAAATGCATAATATGTTCCCCTGTATGTTAGAGAGGGTGCATTATTACAAACAGGGGATGATTTCACTTGAATCCTTAATAAGCAGAATTCTTTGTGTTCATTCCTGAAGCTCGCTCTGCTATTCAGCCTGTAACCTGTTTTCTCAGCCGCTTACCTACCATATGTTGGTTTTGAAACCAGTTTCTTATCCAACCAAAATTAGATACTCGAGTCGGAAAATTCATTTAATATATTCAGCCGGCATTTTCTGAAAAACAGAGAAACGCCTGCAGCATTGTTTATGAATTTGAAACCCCACTAAAATCATAGAATACAGCGGGAATACAGAGCAATGCCCCGGTGTACCTCTAAGAACACCTTTGTAATGGAGTGCACGTGTCTCTGTTTGTGTGTGTGTGTGTGTGTGGAGAGGGAAGAGGAAGTGGATGAGAGAGGGTTGCTGGGGTGTTGGGCATGCGTGATCCCCTTGACTGGGATCCAGATCCACAGGCAGAGAGCACTGAGCCCTCAGTCAGCACATCACATAAAAGCAGCAGGCTTTGCAGGATTGCGAACTGAGAGTTTATTTTTTCCTCATTTGTTTTCCTTCCTCTCGGTGAGCACAGGTTTTCTAGTCTTGCGAGGAGCCACACAAAAGAGTCTACCATTATCACAGCCGTAATCGACCATTGCACTTTCTCTCCCATCAGAGCGCTCGTTAACTGCAGGACAAAAAGCCTCCAAAACAGCCAGCGTGTCCTGGTGCAAACAAGGAGGCGGTTCATCGTGCCAGCTTAAACCAACAGCTTGTAAATTGAATCCTGTGGCATACAGTCAAGTTTACAGTGTTCAGCGCAGCTTTGCCGCTATCAACCAGCCAACAGAGCCCCCAAACTGACCCTGAGGCTCAACAACACCTGGCTCCTCTCTTGTTAATCATGGGCCAGGGGCCAATCTAAACAAAAGTGTCTGTGTAGCTATCGCGTTCCATGTCAGACCTGAACCATGCTTATACATCACAATATTTTTATACTTCAAAAACCAAGCTTCCTGCCTGCCGGTTTATATTTTATGTCAGCTGTGCTGCATTGCGCCTTTTTCAGGGTTAGTCTAATTCACTGAGCTTCCTCACCGTGTCCGCATCCATTTGCAGGTTTTTGTTCCCTTTGTCAAAGCGTATTATTGACGCTAATGGGCTTAGATGCCATACATGATTGGAACTGTCAGCATCTGGATAAAAATAAAGGCCAGCTGAAGATGGAGGATGTGCTTTCAAGTGTGCGCCTGTGTGAGTGTGAGTGTGTGTGTGTGTGTGTGTTTGGGGACAAACCCGTTACCTGTGTGCATGCAACTTTACCCACGCTTGGGGTGGCTCATTCTGGAGGCACACTCGCGACCAATATCCAGTCGCATCAGAGAAATTACGGGCGACAGCAATCACTTTACATCCCCAGAACTGAGCAGATGGAGCGTGCTATACAGTGAAATAAACACAATGAACGTAGCGGTGGTAAAATCGAGCCAGCTCTCGGAGGGGGTTGGGGTGGAAAAAACTGGGGAAAACAACATTTGGCAGGGCTTTGTTCATGGTTGCCCACTGCGTTGATGGACTTAAGGTGGAGATGATAATCTGTTGATCGTAGTAACATTTGTCCTTAACACCGCGTCATCCGTTTATTTCAAACACGTCTTCCCATCCCTCAATCTGCCATCTACTCTTCAGATGACTTCTACTTTAAGTGTGTTGTGGTCAAATGGGATTACGAGGGACTGGACCACATATGGCCTGTGCTGGTCCCCATCCAAGCTGGGGGATATAATCCTACCCTCACCCCCTTCTGCCATGCCTCATTATCAGATGGTCGGCTTGTGTAGCAGTATTACGCCACATACCAGCACTATCAGCGACCCCCTTTCACAGAGAACTAAGTACTTCCTTAAGTTTTTTTTCACTCAGCCATCTCCTTTGTCCTCCATTGTCTCCCCCAAATTGCGACTGACCGGGATGTTTGATATTCTATATTTGGTAGATTGGTGGGGGACAGAATGGACTTGCAAGAAGATTACAGTGAGGGAAGTAGAACAACAACAATGTACGGATTACAGGCAGGATTTGTGTGAGGAACACATGATATCCTCCCTCATCCCTTTATCAGATTGGCCGTGATGGAGAGGCAGTAGTGGTCGGGACCGGAGAGGAGTAGGTTTGAATTCATTAGGACGGAGCCAGATCAGGACAGAGAGCGATGATAGCGGCTCATAATTCAATAGAAAATCATCTCGCAGTCAGATGATGTGGCTGCCTGCAAAGTCCGCCCGAGCAAGTAATATTCGAATCAGCTTTTTCCTAAAGCGAGAGAATACATTTGCCAGTTGGATTGGATAATTGCAGCAATCTACGATTCAACTTGACTTCCGTAATTAAGTCACATTACTGTATTTTAAAACAAGTGCAGTCATTTCACGAACAATGACACTTGTTCCTCAACAAAGAGAAAAACGCCTACTAAAAATATGTTCTATAAACTCAGGTTTTAAAAGACCACATCAGTGTGTTTTTTCAATTTTTTTGTTTTGTCTTTGCAAAACTGTCCTCCACAGAAGAATGACAGCATCATTAGAGGAGGAAGTCGGAAAAAGTGACTAAAGAGCCACAGAATCTGCAATGAGAGGAGGTCAAGATGGATGGATCAACACAATATGGGACAGAGATTCTTGTTGTTTGTTGTTTTTACCATGTAGTGTTTCCTAAGCTTAACCAACTAGTTATTACTGTAAGCATGACAATGGAGATCCCCTAGCCTTAATAAAGAAGAAAGAAGAAGAAAAACATAACTATAGTGGGTGTCAGGCAAGACAGTATTTTTCAAGGGAAGAAGGGGCCAACAAATCATCATCATCATCATCATCAACAGGAGCATCAGATCAGGGTTGGTGGTTCGATCCCTGGCTCCTGCAGCCTATGTGTCGAAGTGTCCTTGGGCAAGATACTTAACCCCTAATTGCTCCCAATGGCTGTTCCATTGGTATGTTAATGTATGTCGCTTTGGATAAAAGCGTCTGCTAAATAAAATTGTAGAATTGTAGATCAAAAGACACTTTGCTGATTCGATGTCCTTTGTTTAGTTCAAGATTCGTGGTTCCTGCGGTCTATCACTGCACACTTCATCACAGTCTTTCAATCTGCTTTTATCGATGAAGTAACATAGTGTGAGCTGACAGCGGCGCTCTCAGTCACCAGTGAGTGGCGCTCCACTGCTACAAGCTCCTCACTCAGGTGCTGCTTCAGTAGAGTCAGTTCACTTTGAAGATACGTTGATGACATGATTGATTCGGACAAGTATTGGACTCGTATATTTCTCATTACTGTCGACTTCTTATCTCCCAGACAGACATTGGTTCTATTTCAATCATTGTCAACTTTTGCTACCTGATTGCTGTATTGAAAATATCCTGCAGTGAAAACTTTCAGTAATTCATAAAGCATTCCGAGATATTGGCGCCTCCACGGTTTGCGAGTCGACTTCTGAAAAACTATTTAAAAAAAGATGCAATGTAAAGCTCAATTTTCTGGTAGTTAATAAACTCAAAAGTGCGCCGAACAACCAATATGATGGAGAACACAAGATGGGCATTTTTTCTGCAGTGAAGTCGAACACATAGTTAATGGGGGCCTCTCGGATCTCAGCGGTGAGGGAATTATAATTTAACCTACACAGACAGAAAATCTATTCTTTTCCTCCCATGAAGCTGCGCGCAAACACAGAGCAATCAACAGCATGGCCTTTACCTATAGTTATCTATACTGACCGAGGGGGAAATGACTAAACAGTTCCCTGCCGCATTCATGGTGCGTCTGCTGGAGAACCCAACACTGACAGCATCAGACAGACGAGGCTGGGTCCATCACTAGTCAAGCTGAAACACCTTCTCACAGCGCCTGTCCTCCCACGTCTTTCTCTCCACTCCCTCCACTTGTCTCCTCTAAATAGCCACCGTGCTGGCTCGCCATGCAAAAAGACAAAACTCTCTAAGGTTGACTTTCTGCAGTGCGGCTCCCATCATTGCAAAAACAGAGAGAGAGAGAGAGTCGGGGGAAGTGATAGACAAATGAAAGAGCAAAGAAATGAAATAGAGAAAGAGAGAGAGAGAAGAAAGGGAAAGAGTTGAAGGAATGGGGAAGGAAACAGATCGAACAAGAGGATGCGATGACAATTATAGGCAACAGAGCCCCTAACGTCAAAGTGGAACCCTATTTCTGGGAGCTGTCTATTCTTCCGAATGTGAGACAGTAAATACCTTGTTTCTATCTTCCCCAGACGTCATTGTGACCACCAGTGCCACAATGGAAACCCTGATGAGGAGCACATGCAATTGCTCTCTCTTAATAAAATCTCACAGTTCCCATTACACCCCGGCACAATGGGCCTCTCGCCTGGCCGCTGATTGAGTTCCTACTCTCCGGGAGCTATAATAGCAGCCAAGCCACTCCCTCTCGCCCCCCTCGCCCATTTCACCCCCCCTCCTCCGCCTTCACTAGCACTCATCTAAACTCCTTCCCTGGTTTGATCAAGGGTAGGGTTTTTATCATGAGTGAGATCCTTTCCCATCCCTTCTTCCTCTCTTCTCCTTCTTCTCTCGCTTTTCTCCCCCCCCCCCTTTTTTTTTTCTTCCACTCTTCCTACATTTCCCATCACGCGGACGAAAGACTGAGAGACACCCCGTTCCTTTGGCTGCTATCGATCCGATCAATAAGTGGATATCTTAGTAGCGTTACCCCGTCTTATTGATGCGAGGCACACCTTTATGAGGACGGCCTCGGCAGCCGTGGAGACAGAGTCTGTCAGTGGAGCAGTGCTGATTATGAGGGATTTTGAGGAGGTTTGCTGAAAGAGTCACGAGGTGGGTTGGATTCCTTTGTCGGGGAAAAAGGGCGAGATTGTTCTCAGAAGTGGGTTAGGTTGTGGGAAAGGGGATTTATTTGGTGTAATTGCGCTTTTCTTCTCCAACAGTACTTTGGCCTTAAGCATAAATACACCTTGAGGGAAAATTCACCCCAAAGCAGAAACAAAGCAAACAAATGTAAGAGTGTAGAAAGAAAAACTATTCTCTGATTGCAGATTAATATTCAGTGGTCGAACAACAGGCTGGTTCACATGGTTAAAAACAAAAACACCTCGAAAAAATATTCAGAATCTTACAGTAGAGCCAGTTTAACATAAATATGAAGTTGGCTTCCCATAATGAAAGAATGGCATAAAATCTGCCTTAAGATGCACTTTCATTCCAACAGAGGAGTTTATGTAGTCGCTGGTGGCCA
Organism: Centropyge bicolor; assembly: GCA_037975185.1. NCBI lineage: Eukaryota > Metazoa > Chordata > Actinopteri > Pomacanthidae > Centropyge > Centropyge bicolor. The sequence goes on along the minus strand of JBBMOC010000091.1, from coordinate 952,760 downwards.
AACCGTGACCTCAGCTGACCTTTTTTAAGGTGTGGTTTTGGTGTTGAAATGCAGCAGTGGTCAGAACGGTCGTGTGGTCACTACAAATTAAAGGATGAGCGCGAAACTCGGATTTGATTTATTAATTTCTTCTGGCTCTCCCACTTTGAGGGCACGGCCCACATCCACTTTGTAGTGGGTCAAAGAGGTAATTTTCTGTTCCTTGTTGCCTTCTATTGATGTAATCAAAATATTATGTGAGCATATGTACACCGAAACCATGTACACACACTCTCTCACACACACACAAACCTACATCCACATACACTGACCCACTACGTAAACACACACACACACATCAGTAAATAGACAAACACACACGCACAAAGCTCCTCACAGGTGGTAACCCATTAGAGACCTTTTGATTAGCTGTTTTCAAGATGTGAGTCAGGTAAAGCGAGGCACTCCCTGCTGCTGTGTGATGCTAGTAAAGGTCAGCAGCCGGTGGCTTCGCTCCTGTCTGCACTGCGCTCACTCCCTGAGCTCAGACGCTCTGGGAGGGAGGGGAAGAAAGAAGCGTTGTCTTCACTAGGTGGCTTCATGTATACTCTGGAGAATACATTCAGAATCGTACGCAGGCATCATAAAAAGAAATCACAAAACGAGATGTGCAATTTTGTGCTTTACACCACTTTTTTTTTTTTTTAGAGAAGAGTATGGCTTCCAGATGTCACTGTTTTTCTGGCAGATTTCAGATTTCTAAACTTGGCAGAGTGTGTGAAGGCGAGGAAGAGAGATAGAGGGAAGGAGAGACGTTCATCCTGGCACTGTCCGGTCTGCTGTTTAACTTCAGCGAAGCTGTTTCATGTAGGTCAGAGCTCTTGATGTCGGCTTTCTCTCACTCTGCTTCTCCCCAGGCCTGGCATCAGCTGCTTATGTCATATTAATTTCATATGGACTGGAAGATGGGCAGCCTTTGATGCACTTTATATTGATTTTTTGTGTGTTACTTATATTTGATCCAGTTGACTGACTTGTCTATGTGTGAGGAGACTGATACCATGAAGATAAGGGTGTCAGATCAGTCGGGTGCAATGCTTTATTTCCCCCTCGACAAATCCGCGGAAGTTTCCACATCTCATCCCCGCACCACGGTGACAGCCCGACAGGAGGGGTCCGGCCCGACACACTGCAACGATAGACAGCTCACGCTGACAATAATGCCACCGTTGCTCATGCTGACAAGAGCCCATCCCTTCTCATTTCATTGAGAGAGAGAGAGAGAGATGGAGGAAGGGAGAGTGGAGAGGTGGGAAAAGAGAGGGAGGCTGACTGGCATCTAGTCAAGGAAAAAAGACCGATTTTTGAGCTCCAGACAGTCTGCCACCGTGATGGTAATCCTTCAGTAACACCCCTCTTCTGCTGTGTAGGTAGACTGTCAGACTGATAAACACATGCACACGCACAAACACAGATTACAGAAACCAGGCCTGTACATACGTAAGCGACTTGTGTGCGTGGTAACACACTGCTCAGTCATATTTTGACGTGGAAATCGCTGTCTCACTTTCAGCAATAAAAACACAGTCACCAATACAAATTAATGGCAGCACTTGTTATCACATGTCGGAAAAGTAGTTGAAGTTGAAGCATGAGAACAAGACGTCTGCAGAGGTGTTGATCAAATGAGGAGCTCAGTGTCAAAAGTTGACAGTTATTTATATGCATTCAATCACTTCTGCAAACTTTTCCTCGCCATGATAATAATCTCTTTAACTATCATAGTGCAATTTACATCAGCAAACATTGGCAGTAGATTTTTTTTTCCTTTTTTGATTTGAACACTGACCTCGTGGGAACAATTCTTGTGTTTCAATCACATCTCATTTGCACTTCTATATATGCACACTAATGATGCCACAGTCAGCAACATAAGCTTAGATTTGAAAAGTATCCACACTGGCCAGCACAGAGCGTTTCAGCAGAGTGGGTTTGCTTTCCACCCGTGTTATAAAACCTAAAGACTTATCCTTTCTTCTCATGCGCAGTGTGTGCAGAAAATATGTCAAACTCCCTCCGGTGAAAACCTGCTGAAATCATAAGTGATTTCATACAACGCTGGAAATCAACCAGCCATTTGTTGTGTTGAAATGTGGGTGTGTGGCTCTTTGAGACTAATGTGATTAAGCACTGCACATGTCCTGTAAGTTTCACTTGAATTTTTCTTATTAGGGGTTGGACCTTTTAAACCAATTTTAGATATGAGCTTCCATCTGTGATTGCAACATCTTAACTATGATTACTTTTAGCCTGAATCTATCTAAAACTATCTTAAAGACTAGGGTAGGACTCAAATGCACACACAAAAAAACAAGAATGGACAGTAGTTCAAGCCTTTAATGAAGACAAAAGAACTCTCTACAAACAAAACTCACGGCAGGGTCGGGTCCAGGAAAAGCCAAAAACAGAACCAACAGACAAGATGACGAAGAGCACGAAGATGACAGACAGGAATAACTAACACTAGGACCAACTAGAACCAGAGAAACACAACTAATACGAAGAACAACAATGAACAAGAGACCACAACTAACATGAAGTACAACAAACAATCCAGCAAGAGCACACTGAAATGGACTGGCTTTTATAGAGTCCTAATGGGTGATAGACTGCAGCTGGGAACACAGGTGATGAGATGACATGGGAGGGTCTGGTAGGAGAGGTGAGGCAGAGGCGGGGTAAATGGACAAATACAGAGACCAGAGGAGAAAATCTATGGCAGGTGAATAGTGACAGAACTTTGACAGAACAAGACAAGACTAACAGGACAAGACTAGACTATGACATGACAAAACTACAACAAGATAATACTATGAGATGACAAGACAGAAAGAATAAAGACATGAATTTATATCAAACAGATCGAACTAAAACAGAGACTGAAACTAAGGCAGAGGACAGAACCAAGACACAAAACTAGGACCAAACACAGCAGGCTAAATACAAGACATGAACAGGACTAAGGCAAAACAGGGGACTAGACAGAGACAGACTGGAACTGAGACAGAGATGGGCAGGAAAAACAAGAGCTGAACAAAAACTGAACTAAAAAAAAGGCCAGACTGGCCTAACTATGACTAACACAGCAAAGTCTCTTTAACATTAAATTGAAAATGCTTTATTGTTGCTTGAGTGGGACGTCACAACTGTAAATATAAAACACATATTTTCGGTTGCAGTCGACCTGTTAAGAGAAGAAACTCTCGTGCAAGCAGTCATTCAAAGAACCAGGGAGTAAGCACGGAAAGGATTAATACAATGAATAGGAATAAAATTCAAAATGCCTAAGTTATTTTTGTGAGGAATCCCAACAGTGTTAAACACACATAGGATATCACAGCACAGCAGAACCCGACTACTCAATATATAAACATGACACAATCTGACTGATATGCATTGGATTAGATCAGAGTGGATTAGAGGAATGTGGAGGCAGGTTGGTGAGAACAGATCACCTAGATTGAAGAGGGATTTCTAACACTTCTAAATGAGATATGGGCACGCATTCAGAGATAAGAAGCTGCATATGAAAATGGGTCAATTGTTCTGCAGGTTTAGCTCGTGATTAAGAAGATTACGTTCCACCAGTGAACAACAATGGCAAAGTCAGACAGCAGCCCAGTTGTATTTAGCCACTCCGTCAGCCTGGCTGATCCCTATTCTGTCCTTTCACCAGCATCCAGACTTTCATGTTTTGAGCGATGGGACTTAAGTACTGAGGCAGTGCTTGTCAGGCAGCAGATTTTCTGCTGGAACAGAACATAACAAAGCGCAGCATAATTTGACTCATTCCCAGACCAAAGACTGTTTTGATGAAAGTTTGTGCGGGTGTGTTTCTGGTGCCACCACCCTCAGCCTCCATTTTTCAGAGGCGAGTGATTAGAGCAGGAGCACTTAGCCCAGTGCTGCTGGACTGCTATTGATTGATCAAACCTGGCCGTTCAGTGGATCCTGGAGAAGAGGGAGGGTTTCCACACAGTCCTCTATTCCTCTCTAATGAAAGGGAGGCAAAGCTCACTGCCTCCTTTGATCCAGAAAGGATTAAAATAGTGTTGCTTATGGAAGTGGAAAGATCAGAGCTGCCTGTTTCTCTCTCTGTCCGACGTGCTGCTGGGAAAGATATACAGCCCTGTGCCGTGGAGTCTGACGCTGGGTCAGTTCACCGTGGGGCCAGGAGGTCTGTTTCACTATGTGGTCAACTAATAAGAACACCTGCCTCTGCAGCGCTTTGATCACGAGCATCATCATCTTTGTATGTTTTCAACCTCTCTGTGTTTTGGCTCCGTCTCCGTTTTTCTGTTTGTTTCTAATTTCTCTCCAGAATCATATCTGTGTTTGCTGCTATTACATGTTTCCTGTGTGTCTACAAACAGTTGTCTTTGTAATGCATCACAGGCCTTCCACTCCAGGCAACAGATCTGAGCTTTTTGACAGTCTGTCTGTTTGCAACAGGGAAAGCAGGTTAGAATCAATAAGATCATTTTGATATGCACAACGGCGCCTTGGACAGCTATTTGAAGGAAGTCCCAAAAAACACTAATAAACTTGAAGCCACGCTCTCAATAATTAAAGCTGATTTTCTCTGAGAGAAAATATTTTCGAGGGAGCTGGTGAGGTGGAAGGCTTTGATACAGCCTAGAAGCCTTCATAAAAGTTTTAGATGTAGAGAGAGTAATTGACATTTCTCGCAAGTTGGCAGTCAGAACCGCATATGCTTTGCCAAGTGGGCCCTCAAGTTTGTGCGGTCAGTCTCTCTCGTTCTCTTTCCCTCTCTTCTTTTCTCTCTCTCTCTCTCTCTCTCCCTCTCTTGTACACACACACACACGCACACACACTTTGTGTCCGGTGCATTTTTTAGTTTGATCTGCTTTATGGATTTCTCTCACAGCTCAGTTGAAAAATTCAATTAATTGAGCCATGCTGTGAAATATCTCTCAGATCAGGATACAGTCGTTTTTCAGTATGTGGAAGCATGCAGTATTCATATCTGCATGATGCATAGAGTGCAAAACATAAAGCATCGTGGAACAGTTGATTTATGCACATATCTGCCTGATTTATCTGTGGTGGTACACACACACACATGCACCAAGGCAGGCACTTTAAGTGATGAAGCAGTCCACCAGGTACTTAGGTTTTCAAGCCCTCGGGCAGTGGAATGCACTGTGATATGTTCGTTGACATGTGGCTCTGCTATTAACAGTGCACTTGTTGTATGCCCTTGTTAAGCCTCTGTTCATAAAGCTATTCACAATGGTCTGTTCAGGCTAAAGCTGGCATCCAGAGGGGTTTTTTTCCGGCTATTTAACGCGCACACACACACACTTTTCCCCACATGTATGTTCCCACAAAGGGAAGTTGGAGTTGTTAAAGAGACACTGATAGCCGCTGGCAGAAGCTGTAGCTCCGTCTGATTGTTCTCTCTAGGAGCGTCGAGCGTGAGAGAGCGAAAACACAGCAAGTGGCATCACAGAGACAGAGCGAGAGAGAGAGAGCCTCTTTCTGCTCCGTTCATCCTCTCCCTCCAACTACCTGCTCATTAGGTTTGAGACCGGGGAGCTGCGTGAGGCCCAGTAACGACGCGCCTACCAGAGAAAAGCCTGACATTATCGCCTATTTATCAGAAGTTGCTGAACTCGTCAATGCACCACCAGGCATCAAAGCATCAATAAATCAGTGATCACTCTGGGCGGTCTTGACTTCTATAGCTTCCTGCCGCCCTGACACACTTTTATATACTCCGTTTTATTCACTTTTTATGTGCCGGGTTGATGTATTTTATCGAGCTAGTTACTACAGAACATAAACTAGGGATTACAACCTTGTGCATAAAAAAAATTTGCCCCCAGAGAGAAATGGAAGCAATCTGTTTTTAATATACCCTACTTCTCATTCTCTGCAGCGCTTCCATGCTTCACTTTCCGTCACTCAGCCCGGCTTCCCCGTTGCCTGCGAACGCATGCAGAAACCCAGCAACATTGTTTGTTTTTTTTTATCCTATTATCCAGAGGATTTGCTTGGCCCTCTCACCTCTCCGTTCCCTCCCCTCCCCACTTTACCTTTCTACCTGTTAAGACTTCCACAAGCAGATGCTGTTATCTCCCAGGCTTTCAACAGCCTGTCACATCCGCTAGCTTCTCCCTTCTTCAAAAGCTGTCTCCCACTACTTTTCTGGATGCGCTCCCTGTGGTTCCCGATACCTGCTGAGAGGCGCGGCCGGCGATGTCAAACTTTGGGGGGAAAAAAAGGAGGAACCAATACAAGGGTCAGGATGATTGAAGGAAGGAGAGAGCGTATGAGTCAAAGACTGAGGGGTGCCGCTGCAATAAGGTTGTTATTTATTTTTTTCCTTCTGTTTCCAAAGCTGACTTCATCGATTTTTCTAACCTGAAACACAGCCACAGTAGAACCTTCCATCGTCCTATAGATTGCAATTGATTGCCTTGAGGCTCTCTTGTCCTGTAAATATTTGCAAGGCTTTATTGATTCCATTAGTGGCTGGCTGCTATTTGTGACAATGGTATGGATGGTTGCTGTTGGTAAGACTAAACTAATGCTGGGAGACCAGTGCTTTTTTTCCGCAGCACATTAAGGTCTTGTTTCACACGTGTATTGTTGTATACGACCTCTCCTTGCAGCCATTACGAGGCAAATGGTCACCTACTTGATTTGTGTGCCACTTTTTGAAAGCGAGCTATTCAGGTGGATGATATACTAGCGCGCAGCCGTTCTCATTAGTCTGTTTATTCATCTCCAAAGAAGGCGTCGATACTCTATTTACTGCCAGATGTGTTGCGTATAGAGCCGTGCACAGAGGATGGCAGTAAGGTGTTTTGTTGCGAGGTGTTAAGGGCCCGACCTTGAATGTGACCCACCCGTCGCCCGAGCTGATCTCGGCCTGATGGAAAGAAAGGAAGGAGACCGCTGCTTTGAAAAGTCCCACACTCGTAAAGGGGCTAATGATGTACAGTGGATATAGACTGTGGGTGTTTCATCTAATGTGAGGAAGCGAGGGGCAGGGAGAGTGCTGCTTATAAGCACAGGGGAGAGCGAAGTGGCCCACGCGCTGCTGCTCTGTTAACCCGCATCCCCCACCCCTCCACCTCATCCCACCCCGCCTCCTGCATATTCTACTGTTGTCTCAGGAACACAAAGACTATTTTCAGGCAGCCAATCCACAGAAGAGTGGGAAACTGCAGCCCGGCATGCCCTTAAAAGCCTTCATGACTTTTTAATCGGTGGCTCAGGGCTCTGCGTCCGGCGGTTGGAGAGTGGACCCCACTGCCAGAGCTCCACTCCACGGAGGGATCAAATGCCCCCCACCCCCCACCCCCACTCTGCGCTTGAATCTGGGGCCTGTCAAAGCAGTCAGGCATGGAGGCAGTGGATGGGTGGCATCTGAAGGTGAGAGAGGGAGGGAGAGAGACGGGAGTTGGCAGTGGAAAAGAGCAGTTTGCGGTTGAGAGGGGTTGGTAGAAGGGAGCCAGGAGGGAATGTTTGTAAAGGGAGGAAGAATTTATGTGAAACTGCTGAGAAAAGGAATAGCCCCGCACGAAAATAGCAATTTCTGAGGTGAGAAAGAGTTTGTTCAGTGGAGTTGTAAGAGAAAAGTGATGTGTGTATGTGTGTGTGTGTGTGTGCGTATGCGGGCGCGTTTGTGTGTGTGCATGGTACGTTTGGTAGCGCAGCATTTGGAAGTGATGGATTGTTACAGCATACCAAACAGAGTAGGAAAGGTGGGTGGTGGATTTTATTGGAGAGCTGGAAAGGTTTTGTGATGAATAATAGTCATGAGTGAATTGGTCATTGTCAGAACCCTCCAGAGCCTATTGAATCAGCAAGGCTAGGGTTTTACAATGAGCTTCAGCCATGAAGATCAGCCTGTTGGGTCGTAATAGATGGAAAGTGAGTTGATGGAGGCAGGAGGCACAATAGATGAGGCTAGCTCTCGCTGCTGGAGCGGCATTTGTCTGTGGGGAAATGGGCCACAGGAGAGACCTGTGTTCCTCCCACACACTGTGCAGAGATCAGAGAGCAGTATGGATGCATTTGATGATCGCGATACAGGCTCATGCACAGGTACACGCACGCACGCACACACACACACATACAATGAGACCCAGAGAAGAGTAAACATGCTGCGAGGGTAGCATGCTGGCTAATGATGCCCTGTTGACCCATTACTAATGATCCCCCTCAACACAGCCAGGAACATGATGAGCTTTGATCTGTCTGTCATTAAGGGACTGTGGAGTACATGCACATCCCTTTAATCTGATGAAGAATTCGGATATACATCAACTCGCTGCAGAGACCCACAAACACACATTTACAAGCATGCATTCACATATGAATAATTATTCACTCACAGTGACACGTGAAGACAGGAGTGTACACCGGCTGTACACTCAAAAACATCTGCATTTATTCTATATAAAGGTCAACAAGTATGCAGATGCTCGCAGTGATGCTTTTTACAAACACACACACACACATCTGTGCGCATAAGTAGGAGAGCTCAAAAAGCCCTTGAATCCATGACAGAGATTACACATGTCATTTACTCGCCATGGTGAAAGAGCAGTAATAAATAAAACAGATGATTTATTAATATCCAGAGTTGTAATCCACTGCATTATATGTGTATTAAAGCACATTACTTGCGATGGCATGGCGAGCGTTAAAGTGCTTCTAGTAAAATTCTTAAGTGCCTACAGGCATTTCAAAGCTGCAGCAGATCTCTGAGCTGTATCTCCTCGCCGTCTCACTAATGGGACTGATGTAAATATGTTCATTTGTGAATCTTCCCTCCAATTTAGCGCTGCTCGTATTGTAGATGAAGATTATCCAGGGATTATGAGGCTTGAAAAAAAACCCTATTTGATGTGTATTTATGCACGGCTTATAGATGTAGTAATATGGAATTAGGTCCCATCATGGATGGAAAATACAAATGTGAAAAAAAAGTGTCACTCCCACCTCCCCCCATCTGGCTCCCTGTCAGGTTGTCATTTAGTGATATTCATTTCCAAAAGTGGAAATTTAACAGACGTTTATGATGCAAATCACAGGCTATAACTCTATGTGGCGTGGAGGGCCGCATTAAGCCTTCAAATCACTCATGCCGTTGCTTGAGCGCCAGTAACATTATGCCATATCCACTTGATCGTTCGCACATATTTCAGCGTGTGATTGCAGCCAACAACTGTCAATGCATCCGCTTCGTAGGTCCTTAGAGGCGGAGAAAGTTCTGAGAATTACAAACATGACTCTTTTTTTTTTTTTTTTTTTTTACACCGGCGTGTTAAGAGCAGTGGTGGGAACATTTCAATAACACAGCGGGGAGAAAAAAAATCACTCTGAATACATTAACCTGATGGAAGATGGTGTTCCTATTTAAATTTATGTAATTTCTAACGATAACCTCCAGGATATATGTGACATTGTGTGGAGACTAAAATTGCTGTGGTTGTAATTCCTTTTTTTTTTTAATATAAAGCTCTTGCATATGTATAAGGCCGTGCCAAAAAATAGAGCTAACCTTGGTTTTTACTTTCACAAATTCAGAACTTCCTCACAGTTTTCTATACTTCACATGGTCTGCCACATGAAAATGGACTCGTGCAGAGAGTTGGTGGTTTGAATCCGGGATTTTTCCTTTACACAATGCTAACCTGTTAAAGCAAAATAAGCCAGCTAAGTAAATTCGACATAACACTGTTAAGTGAATTGTACAATTAACCCGAACACACTTAAGAATGTCCTAGATGGTTTTCTGTACACTAGCCTTACACTGTTGCTCCAGGTGAAGGTGCCTGCTTTCATCAAATGACTCCCATCTGAGTAAGTTTATGTTTTTGATACGCAGTAGTGCATGATGCATCGCCTTGCGAAAATGTAGCATAAATGTGCACGTGATGGCGTATGTTAGCTAGATAATGAACAGTTCGTTAGCTAGCTGGCTAGTTCATTGAAATAAGCTAGCTGGGGCCTAATGTTAATTCGTTAGCTGGCTATTTAATAGTGAACGAAAAAACAGGAGCGCCAACTTTTACGACTGTTACATAAGTACCATGAGTACTCAAGTAATATATCACTTAAGTACTGCAAGTACTCTATTACTTAAGTAACAGGAGTACCAAAGTAATCTATTACTTAAGTCAGGCAAGCACTTAAGTAACAGGAGCACCTAAGTAATACATTACTCCGATACTTACGTTACTTGAGTCATCTACTTGAATATAGATTACTACAGTACTCCAAACACAGAGCTCATTCAGTCATTGTGAACTTTGTCTGTGTTTGTGCTGTTTTTGCCTTTCGGATATTTTTTCATGTAAAATAAATTCACCAACTATATAACCACGGAAACTATTTAAGTATCGCTTATTCAAGTCAGTTAAGTTGGAACTACAAGGAGTTGTTCAGTTGGTTTTACTCAATGCAGTTGAGTGATAGTTACGTTAGTGCGTTAGCTTAGTGGAATGAATGTCTGTTCATTGAGTTGAGCATTACCTGTTCATTTAAGGCTAACTTGACTAAATAATATGAATGACTTAATACAGTCTTGTTGGAAATTGTTGACATAACTATCTTATGTAAAATGAACAAATCCATTTTTTGAGTGCAGCGAGTGTCTTTAATCTTTGCCCTCAACCCAAATGGAAGGAACAACCCTGCCAACATCGCTGCAGCAACACTGGGAGCAATGTTGAGTGCAAGCTACAGAATATAATTAGAAGAACATCATCAAGCTCATGTATTAGATAGCATTGTTGGCACTGGGCTCTGAGCTGTATTTGGTGCCAGCGTAATGATAAGTATCAAGGGGTATGGTTTGGTTTTCTCACTTGCAATTTTTAGATCAAAATGACACAATCTTTACAATTTTAAACGGGGACACAGATGACAGGCATTTTAGAAGGAGACGGGTGATTACACTGAATTTGTTTTTATGTTTATGACTAATATGTTATCCAGTTAAGAGAACAAATCTTCCACTAAAGTTGTGTGCTCAAATAAGGAAGAGAAATACACACATATTTAATGTTCTGGTGTGGTCTGTCAGAATTGGCGCCTAATTATTATTCATTAATTTCATTCTCAAGCGTGCATAATTTCTCAGTATTCACATAGGATGCGATTATGCACACCCGGTTTTAACAGGTCGTGTTTCTCGCACTAAATCATCCTAAAGGATCATGTGGAGACAGCACAACAATTAGTATCTCTGACTGAGAATTTTCCCTGCTTTGTTCGAGTTGCATGCTTCTCACTCCGTGCCCGTTACTGTATCTGATAATTGAGATGAGCAATGTGGTGTGAAGTCATGTAAGAACCAGCCAAACGCTTCCATTAGCATAATGTCAGGGCGTTCAGATCTTTATCTGCCTGCTGGCATAGTGCTGCCTGCCTGTCTTCACACAATGCCACAGATCTGTGTTCCTCCCCTGTCTTCAATCCTGCTTGGTTAGGGGGGCTCACGTGCACTTCAGAGACAGGGTAAAGAACACTCTCCTGTCTGTGTAGATGCCTCAGAGGTCAGAGACGTGTCCCCGGTGGAATGCTGGGTAGGAGGCCGGCAGCTTTGAGGTTCCATCTAAAGGAAGCGATTTGGGGGTGATGGGGTAGCTATGACACAATCACAGAGCAGGACTTGGTGCTCTAGCATGGATGATGGGAGAAAATAGTGGTCAGAGGGGCTCCCTGTAATGTGGTGGATAGAGGCAGTGATGTGACAAGCTCCATTCTGTCAGCTCTCACACTCCAGAGGTCTCAATTAGGAACAGGAACTGCTGTGTTCCCACAGGCTGCCCTGCTCACAAAGGTGGTGATCCTGCTGCACATCACCCCAGACCTCCACCAAAATTGGGAAAAAGACACCCCTTCCATCTTGTAGACGCTTTTCAACTCGATCATATCTCTCAACTCTTTCTCGCCAAAGACGCCGTTGTTGCTCACGTGTAATAAAATCTGTGTGACGTATTGTCAATGCGAGAAGCTCTGAGATCCCAATCCCTGACCGGATGATGCATTGACACCAAAGAGGGTGTTTGTCTTGTGCAAAACAGGTAAATAAAGCATTGCCAGCACTGATTGCTGCTCACGCCCGGGCCCAGAGGAAGGAAGTGAGACAGACAGGCAGGCCGTGTAAATGTAATGAAGGGAGATAATAATTCTTTTCTCTGTCAGCTGCTCTCTGCCATTAGCATTTACTGCCAGCCCCTGCCACTCACTGCTTTGCGCCCATGCACTCTGCCACACTGATAAGAATCACAATCACCAGCCATTCCACACGCATATATTACAATGGCAGGCGCCCTGATACCTCGCACCTAGCAAAACACTATTAGCATGCCGGTGGTATCGCTCCAATTCAGAGATTCAAAGGGATCGGCTGGGGAGAAAAGCACGGATGGGACATGGCAGTTTGAATCCATGCATTTTGTCTGATAATATTCCGGCTGTATCTTAAAGACACAGTCGCAAAACAGGCAATGATGAGCATTTTCATGCACAGGCACACACCTGCACACACACACACAAACAGAGCGAGGGATAAAGGAGAATGAGGAGCAGACAGGTTTTCATAATGTCAAGAGTAAAGATGACTCTCCCCTCCGAACAAGTACAACTCTATCTATATGTTAATGGTGGGAGGGGAAGATCCAGATTTCTGTCTGGTGCATCAAGCAATTAAATCAAGACCTGTCTGATAGTTTTGTCTACACAGAGCTGCCCACAGAGGTCCCAGGATGGACGGGCAGCACAGCTTTGCAGGTGCATCTGATCGTCTCCATCTCAGTGCGTGTGAAATAATGTTTCCCCCACCATACCATCCACTAATTAGGATCTAATTATCCAGGCTTGTGTAAACAATCGCAGCAGATGGCATAGCGCGCAGTATTAACTCTAATGACCCGGGGCCCTGTGGAATTCACATTTCAGCGCGTTTGTTTATTTTCCTCCATTAGTCTTTGCCCTACTTTCTAAATTCACTTAGGCCTATTTCCAACCTTCTCATGCCTTGAGAAAAGCTGCCCGCCTCCTATTCCCGTTGCTGCTCTCGTTTTTTTTTCTTATTTGCTATTTCTTCCACTTAACTGTCGTTTATCTGTTTTGTGTTGTATTTTTTTTGTTGTTTTTTTTTCTTTTTTCAAACAATGTCAATTAGCTCTCACAAAGATCAAGTGAAATTTTGTACCTGTTTCCCCCCCACCCACCTACCCACTGCTGTCTCCCTTCTCCCTGGTGGAACGAGAAAAGAGGAAAGTCAGAGAGAGACACGTTATGTGATCTGGCGCACAAAAACCTCACTTCTTCTTCCAAATCGTCGAAGCTGTCTGTCACACCTGGGAAATAATGCTGTGATGTCAGTCGCACACGCGCTACGACGGGTGGGAAGTCTGGATCATTTCCCGTTGTGTCGTACTCAAAAAGATCTCTCCAAACCTCACTTTCCATACGAAACATTTCACATAGCTTGTCCTTAGAAAGTAAGAAATTGCCACAGTGTCGGGCTTACATTTCTAAGTTGATCCATTGATCTGCTGGTGCCAAGAATATGCTCACAGCGCTCTGCTACAAGACATAAATCTTATTTGAGTGCCACAAAGTCAGATGAGAATCTCTGCTTTATCTTTTACAAAGACACGACTATCCCCCGGTGATTAAAGACATAACTTTCTTACATCGAGCTACAGTTGCTCAGCTGCGGTTTCCCCCATTGTTCGTCGGACAGGGCTGAGCTGACGGGAGACCTGATGCTGCAGAGGGCGTGTAATGGTGGCTGCGGGTGTGTGGGGTCTCATTAATTGACGCCGGGCCTTGTGCCTGTGCTCCTCTGCGTGCCGTGTTCTCTGCCAGGAGCTGGACTTGCTAATTAGGCTCCTGGATATCACAGACACGTCCCACGGCGCGCCATACAATATACTGCTAGTGACTCAGAAACACGAGTGCTGAAGAGAAATGAGAGAGAGCAGGGCAGGAGGATGGCGGAGAATAGGAGGTGAGGAGGGACAGAAGATGGAGAGACATCTGGACCGAGAGAGAAAAGCGTGCGCGAGAAAGAGATGACAACTGATGAGAGGCAGAGGAGAGAGAGAGAGTGTGAAAACTACTGTATTGGGAGAGATCATGGCCGCCGAGAAAGAGAGACCGCCGTGACACACACACACACACAGAGGAAGCTCTTATTGTGGCGGCTGAAAGAGAAAAGAGAAACTTAAGATGGGTAGAGAAAACAAGAAGAGGGAATCAAAAAGAAAAAGATAATTCGAGACAGGCAGAGCGTAGCAGAGAGGCAGAGGAAGGCACTCAGAGGAGCAGCGAGGCAAACAGGGAGGAATTCCAAACAGAAAGGGTGTGTGTGTTTGAGTATGTGTGCGACTGTGAATTTGTCTGCGCTGCCCGCTGGAGTGTGTGTCCAGATAATTCAATCTGCTGCCCATTGACTGGCCTCCCGCTCCGTCTTCACTCCTAATTAAATCTCCATTTGTTGGCTGGATGCTACTGCTTCTAATTTGTGTTGCTGTAGCATCTGATACACACACACACAGGTACACCCCAAACACACACACACACATGCACACACGCAGGCCCCACAGCGAGTGGGATCCCAGACATGTCACCGCGGTACATTACACCTCAATTAATCACATCAATTACACATCAATTAACCCGTGGCGATCCGCTAAGCACATCCGGGATGCAGGCGGTATTTCATCTGCAGCGACCTGGGGACTTTTTCTGCAACATCAAAGCAGACGCATCATCAAAAAGAAAAACATTTTCGACAGCTTAACTTGGAAATCCATATTCCTACTTCATTGCTTCCTGTGAGCACTGAGCATGACTGTATGAGCTTTTAAAAGCGAGCTACTTGAGCCATGAAGTCTACTGCCACAATATAGATACCAGGGGATCTTATACAGTGCGTATACGCCTACTGAATGCTGCACAAACATGTCCCACGGGCTATAAATACAAGGGAGGGCTGGGAGAGATCGAGCCGTGATGGACTGGCACTCACATGCGGCATGCAGATCCTGATCCATGGGCCATTTCTCTAAATGAATGTAGGGCTAGATGGAGGCTCTCCATCTCCCCTCCCTGTCTTTCCAGCCTGGCCTGCTTGTTTGGCTTCGGCTGTAATGGGTCGCTTCACCTTGCCGCCGAGTGCTGGAGGACACCCCCCTCTCTTGTTTCACTTTTTCTCTCCCCCCCTGTCGGTACCTCACCTCATCCTGCCTCCACATCACTTCTCCATCTCTCTTTGTTTTTTATTATGAAGCCTTGCATTCTCTCTCACCATCTGTTTCTCTTTGTCTTTTCTTGCTCGCTCTCTTTCCCTCCGTGTCCGCCCGCTTTGTGACTCACCTAAGTGATGGAGTGTAAATCGGTGGGGTGCCTGTTGTCACGATGACAGCAGCGTGTGACAGAGTGACAGATCAGGCTGACCTTCAGGACAGGGGCGTTGGGGGAGGGGGCGGGGTGAATTTTTTGCAGGCGTTGGCGTGTGTGTTTACGTGTTTGTTAAAGGGGGCTTCACGTCCTCACCCGAACATTCTCATCTCGACTTGTAGAGCGACAAACAAGACGGAGCCGGCGTGCATGTGTGTGTATGTGTGTGTATCCATAAGGGAGGGTGTTTCATCAGCTTTTAAGATGCTTTTAACCCTCCTCCACCAACCCCACAATCAACACCCTTTCACCAACCCATTACTAGGCCAAGGTCACTACCATGACTGTTGCATAACCCCCATCAGAGAAGCTAACCATGACCCAAGTCCAATTGGAGAGGCTAAATGATAGCTCTAAATTTCCCTGGATGACATGGTGCACCATGAGGTGGACTGGAGGTGGTCGACGGAAGAGGGAAGTGCTGTGCATACTGTGTGTGTGTGTGTAGGAAAGAGCTGGCGAGGTGGAGTGAGTGAGAAATGGAGAACAACTCAGCAGATAACAAGCGAGTAGACCTCCAAATGTTTCACCGAACAGTGGCTCCACTTTATCGCCGCATCTCTCAGCGATACAGTTGTGCCAAGTGCCGGCTAGGATGTGGTTACATAGACTCAAACACAGGTGTCTGAGGATTAAACAGAGGGCTGGGAGAGCTCGCTGCTGCTGGAGTGGAGCAGGGGTAAGGAGGTGAGGCACAAAATACGCAAGAACAAAAATACAAGACGAAAGTCAAATGTGAACACCGTCTGTGTGATTGCATGCCAGCGTGGTGCAATGAGGAGCACAATGGGCCTTGGTTTATAAAGCTGCCCCGGTGCCTGTGGTCTTTGTCTCACCGCCATTAAAATTCTATGTCTGCAGCAGGGGACCCGACTGGAGCCGTGCCACCATTCAACCTCAGCTGTCAGGTTAGAATAAGGTGTTTTTATATCTGCGGTGAATGGGCTGTGGAGGTGCAGCTTAACTGTTGCGGGGGGGCAGCTGCTCCGCACAGCAGCCACATTAAAGCTTTCCCGGTCCCCCCATGCCAGTTTTGGGTCTTCCCTAGATCTGCCGACCTATTTCGGTTGGCTTCTATCTGCGCTCATAGTGCTGCAGGAATTCCCGGTCCAGAAGGACTGCCCTCTAGCTTTCCATCTGGATTGTGAGCCCGCAGCAGGCGCCGCCGTGCACCTGCCAAACCCACCACTGTCCCTTTGTTCATCACTGGAACGGAGGAAGCGACAGTTCGTCTTGGCCGGTGCTCTTCCGTTTCTTCCTCCCCGGTCTCTTCCAGGGAAAATGTCAGCTTCACTTTGACGCAGTGCAGCCACAGTCAGATGGACACATGTCCTCCAGCCATTAACTTCCTGTGTGGTTGTGTCTACAGGCAAACAGGTACTGCATGTTTGTCATGTGCAGTATGCTTCTCTCCCATGAAGTCAGTTTAAAAGGAGATGACAAACCATGGATCAGAGTAGAGGCAAACACATCAGCCTGACATATTAATGCCATCTCTACTGTACATGCTGTACCTATTAGCAGAGCTTTATATATTTCTATATGTCTATATGTGAAAATTCTTAGCAGCAGCATCAGAAATAGACACAGATGTTCCCACGCTGATGTGCACATGTGCAAACCGACATGTTGCAAATACCGAGCAGTTTTTATCTGAACTGGCTGACTCACACGCAAAGAGAAAAACAGAAGAAACCGCACTTAAAGCACACACAGTTTCTACCACAGACACCGACGTGTATCAGCAGCGTTTGACCTCAGCGGTTCACTGTGAAGATCAAAAGCACAGTGATGAAGAGGAAGGGGAGAATGAGGGTCAGACAAGAGGTTCTCTGTTGGAAACTCATTAGATCCCAGAGCTCAGTGTGCAGAGGAATTGGCCAAATCTCCCGTCAGCAGTAAGATCTGTTTGCAGTCAGCGGACATTTAAGTCTCGAAGAGAAGTTCGCCTCAGTTGTGTCATATGGGGACAAATCCATGTAACAGCCTTGGGTTTAGCAGCGTGGGACTGGACGTCAATTCAGTTCTTGATAAACAATGACTTTCTTTGGCTTTGTTCCAGAAAATATACACTTTGCTCTAAATGTGAAATTGGTGTGTTCAGGGCTAAACTGAAGGGGTCATGTGATGCAGAAATGAACACATGACCAGCACTGAAACGGGTAACCACAGTGATGATTACTGTGCATTCGATTCCCTGTCCCATAATGTCACACGGGAAGCTTTGTATTGTGCATTTTCTGGCCTCAGACGATCAATGTGTGTGTCTGGGTTTGGCCTGGTCTCTAATGATGGCGTGTTGATGGAGCTGCGTTGCTGAGTGCACGTTGCCACCAAACCCCTGGACCAGCTGGAAGTGGTTGGGTGTTGACTATTCTCAGGTATAAGTCAATGTTTTTGGATTGTGTGTGTGTGTCCTGCGTGTGTGTGTCAAGTACAAATGCATTTACCAGTGGATTGAATTACAGCAAAGCCACCTCTCTTGCGGCTAGGGCCTGGGGGGGAAAATAGGGATGGTTCCTCCATTCGGGCTCAGACGGGGATCAGTTTCAAGGGCCTGTCGGGTTTGACTGTGTTTGTTATGGAGAAGTCCCTGCAAGGGTGGTAGAAAGAACAGATTAGCCAGGTAGTGGAGTATTGTTGTTACCAAATGGGAACAATGTAAGGACTGGTTTTGGAAACAGAAAGCGATGAGATGGCTGTTGTTTGCTTGCCTCCTTTTATGAGTGGTGTGTTTGTGGGTTATAGATAGGGGAGTAAGCTGCAGCTTTCCGATGGGTATTGTGTGCGCTGGCATGTGTGCGCGTGTGTGTCCTCTTATCTCTGTTTGTGTGTGTGTGCACCTTGCGCACATGACCGCTTCTGTGAAACACAGAGGTGCACAGTCATTCTTTTATTTACAGTTTCAATCAGACTCAATTTTCTGTATCCCCTCTCCTGCCCGGCGAGGCTGCCCTCACATTCACCCAGTTCCAACACACCATCCACTGCGTTTGCCACCATAAATCTCGGCTGTTAACTTGTGTATGGATGCAGAGAGAGCGAGAGAGAGAGGGAGAGAGAGAGACTCCAGTAATCAGCCATGAGAGTGAGTCAGCTAGTGTGGTAGACCTAGAACCAGGCGTGCTCCAGGCCTTGGCGGCTTACTGCAACTATTAATACAGACTTTAATTAGCCCGCCACAAACACTGGCACAATCGGCTCAGTGTCGCCCGTGGCTGGTGAGGCAGACAGATCAATAGGTCTGATCATGCCTTTTTCATCAGCTCAAATGAAAGCACTTTGTCTCAAAGCTCAGCCCTGGACCTTGCGTATCACCTTAAAGGCTTTCTGTGGCTGCACTGGCTGTGTGCAATGTTGCGGATGGAGCCTGTATAATCTGGCTGCATTAGGGAACTATAAAGATAAATGAAGGGAAGCACAGAGCATAACTCATCCTGTCAGAGAAGGGGGTTTAAGGCTGGGAAACTTTGTGTTTTCTAAAGCAGCCCCTACCACCACCCCCAGCCCCCATGGCTTCCCACTTTCACACTCTCTCTTCCTCCGACTTGCTCGTGTTTTTTTTTTTTTTTTTTTTTTGTGCACAATCTTTGCTGTATTTTTCTCCATCTGCTTTCTGTCTATTCTCCCATCCTTGCTCTCTCCATCTCCCTCTCCCTCCCTGTCTCCCTCCCCATCCTCCTTTTACTGATCTAGAGGTATGGAAGTGTTCATTTACACTTCCTCTGCTGCACAAATTGCTCCTCTACCTCTTTGCCAGCGCATTTCAAATGAAATAAAAGAGTAAGCTGCTTTTGCAGTAACAACTTATTCCATGTGCTTTTTGGCAGGCTTCTCTGTTGACCTTCAAGTTCCCAATCAGCGCGGAAGAAAAATGGAAATAGCTTGTTCTGAGTCCTCATTTCCTGTGAATTGCCGGAATTGTGTTGTGTGCCTGCTCACAGAGGTTACCGAATCACTGCCTTTTTTTTTACCGACTACTCCGTCTCTTCTCCTTCACTTTCTTTCTTTCCACGTCTTTCCGGAGTCTCTTTATATCGCTCTTACCTTTTTTCCCTTCTCTTCTCCCTGTTTCCTCCCAGTAGATGACGTCCCACCTTATTTTAAGATGGAGCCTCCTCAGACCCAGGTTCACCTGGAGGGGAACCGCCTGGTCCTGACCTGCATGGCCGAGGGCAGCTGGCCCCTGGAGTTCAAATGGATCTACAATGGTACAGAGCTCACGCGTTTCTCCTTGGAGTACAGGTGAGGAGTGCAACCCCCGCCTGCCAGAACTGATTCATCTATCTTTTTATTTTATTATTATTATTCATCAACTATAATTAGCTTACAACACGAGGACATTTTAGCGGTATTTAATTGTAACTAATAGCTCAATTGCTCATTTTTATTCATATTCCAGACTCATTCTTATGGATTTATTCAGGACTGATTTGGCTGCACGTCTCCCCTGAGACACAACATCCTGCGTTCAGGGGATTGTCAGATTTATTCCGATTTGTATCTCGCACTGTATTCAACAGTCAGAGATGGTGTTAGCAGATAACTCTTCTTTTCTCTCTTGCTGTTTTGTTGAAAAATATCATCGCTGCAACAAAATCAGACAATGCATATTTTTTTCCTTCAGATTGTACAGTGTGGGTGGCTTTGCTAGGTCAGCAAGACGCTGTTTCACTGACTGTGGAGTTCCTGCTGGGCACTTTTTATTACATACTTCAGCCTCTAACCACAATGCTGAACAATCCAACTAACAGCACAGAGTGTGGTGAGCTTCAGCCTCTGCTAACAAGGCCTCTGTGTGAGTGTGTATATGTGTGTGTGTATGAATCAGTGTGCCCATTTGTCCATGCACTGTATGCTTGTGTGCCTGCATGTGTGCTCACAGGCCTCAGTCGCCGTCTACACTGAAAGTCGCTTTCTATCTCATTCTAGCCCTGTTTTCTGGACTCACACTCTGACTGGTCTCCCAGACATGGACAGACACTCTCAGGTGGCATTGTCTGATTGCTATCACTGGCTGCCCCCTCCCTACTCCCCGCACACACCTTCCCTTCCCCGTCTGTCTTTATCCGTCTCTCACATTCCCCCCTTTCTCCCCCTCGTTGTCTTCTTCTTTCCCCATCTTTCCTCAGCATTTGGCTGTGCTCTCACGTGGCTTAGTCTCTGGGTCTGCTTTGCAGGCCAGCCCTCTGCTTGTTATTCTTCACCAGCCCTGATCAAAGAGGAGAACTGGAATCCATTTAATCAGAGCCCCCCCGACCCGTCCCCCCTCCCACCTCCAAACCAGCCTCCGCCCCCTCCCAACCCGAATTGCAGTGCAGGGGGAACATGGCAGGGGCGGACTCCACACTCCTAAGTGGCTGTAGCAAACCAATTAAAGGGGACTCTGCTCTGGGGTTATCTAGCTAGCATTTCACACACACCATTTAACATGAATGCACATCAGGGGAGAGACGGAGCAACGGCTGCCCAGGACTAACATGTGAGAGGTGCTCGGATGATTTGATTCAACTCACTGAAGATACAGGATAACAATGGGGTTTTGTGAGTCCTGCCAGTCAGAAGCTCTGCACTGGCCTTACAATAACATTCTTCTCCTTTAGCTCACTATCTTCTGTCCAGAACCACATCAGCGCCAAATCACACATCAAGGCCCTTCTGTTGGTTATTCTAAGTGGGATGCCATTTAGGTTTTGTTTCAGGTGCCCGGTGAAACATCTCGATTAATTTAGCATCTTGAGTGTGGGTGATAAAAGCGTCAAGATGAAAAATGTCGCTGTCTGTCATACTGATGATGACTAATGGCGCTTTGTGTTGTGTGCGCCCATTAGGTACCTGATCCCCTCGCTGGACCGAGCGCACGCCGGCCACTACCGCTGCATTGTGAGAAATCGAGTGGGCGCTATAATGCAGTGCAGCACCGAAGTGCAGGTTGCCTGTAAGTGTGGGATTCATTCCATACGTCTTCTGTTTCCTACAGAGTAAGGGGAGGACACGGTTTTGTTAAAGGCTTGTCATGCACAGTATGTGGATGAGTCACTCTGAGTAAAGGAGCTTAGGTTTTGAAAAAGGTATTAAACGTGGTAAAAATGACAATTCTTCTTTTTCATCTCGGCGTTCGCTTCCAACACATTGGCAACGTTTTTCTGTTCAAGAATTAATATTTAATTTTCTTTGTCTCAACTTCTAACATGCCTTTCTTTCTTTCTGCTAGATATGGGTGGTTTTGTGGAGAGTGAGAGGTCTCAAACTGTATCCCAGGGTGAGGGTGCTCTCATCCACGCACCGCGGATACACAGCTTCCCCAGGCCACAGATCACCTGGTTCAGAGATGGGCGTAAGATTCCCTCCAGCAGTCGTATGTAAGTCTGCTCTCGTCTCACCTCGCCTTGGCTTGTGTGGTGTGAGGAGAGCGTGTGTCTGGGCTCTCTCGCGTGTGAGTTGTTGGTGAACGCCGAGCGGCAGAATATCTCTCACTTGGAAGAGAACTCAGAGAAGTTCAATACCGCTCACAGATTTTCTCCAATCCCCCACACACGGCGCTGAAGTCGAGCAGAGAAGTTGATGAACGAATTGTGGTGCAGGCCCCGTGTTCATCATTGAATCACTTCTCAGTGATAAAGCGGGTTATTATATCGCCCCTATTGACTTTGCAAGCAGAATGATTGAAGGGTAGAGATAGAGCAGGCAGCAGGGGAACCAATTAGACAAAATTGGACAAAAGGCCTCAATTGATGATATGTTTGACTGACAGCACTCACCCCTGGGTGAATTTTGTGTGGGAGTGTGTGTGCATATGTGCATGTGGTAAGAATCTGTGTATGTGCACAGTGGGAGTTAATCTGTTGGTGACTGCATGGGCTTTGCTGTGTGAGTGTGTGTGTGTGTGTGGTAACTTCTTTCTTTTTTTGGATTCACGTCTGCATGCATTTTTCCTGAAGAGATACTGTGAAGGTAATCGCCAGAGATTAATTTTGCCATCCAGACAAATAGACGAAGGCAGTCCGCAACTCCTCAGAAACCACCTCCTCATCTATTATTCAGCAGTGAGCTCTACCATGTCGAAGCTGACATGAAGACTTTTACCCCCTCGCTTGAAGAAGGGATCGGTGTGTGTGTAGCCTCTGCCTGCAGGGCTCCAAAAAACGCAGTACAAGCAGAGGGAAATTGTAAGAAAAATCTCAGCCTCTTCCATGAATGTCTCGACCAGTTCCAGAGCTGGTTACTCCGCCGCTGACTCTTATCAGAAGTGAAGCGCCGAAGCTTTGCTCTGTGACAATGAGAGGCACTGACAGGACACTCTGCATTTACCGCTTGTTTGCTCGCTTTGTGTCAGGCCGCATTGATATTCACAGGCGCGTGTGTATATTGGTGTTTGCGTGTTTGTGTAAGTGTCTGTTGACTCGGCGAGAGCCGCGGCTCCTAATTGTCCAGGAGTGTGTCTGTTTATCCCGCGCCGATCAGGCAGATGCTGGCAGATACCAAGAGTCTAATCTGGCCGCGTGCTGCTTAGCGTCAGCTCTCATTTAATGGGCCCTTCTCAAACATTTGTGTCCATTTCAGCCTAACCAACATTTAACCATTCTCGAGGCTACGGGGACGCAACAGTCACAGAAATTATTTTAAAGCAGCTGCTTGGCATTTTTCAAACCAATTGCTAGTGCGCGGTTTTTAAAGCTTGACATGACCATATATTTTTTTTACTCTGCAAAGCTTGTCATAATTACTGTAGAAGCAATTAAAGTAGGAGAAATCGAAAGTCTATTTTAAGCCTAAAAGACATTAAAGAGATCAGTCAAGCCAAGATTTTATACTAAATTAGGGACTTTAGGTGCTTATCCTTTCAGCATCTGTCTGTTGCAATAATTCATCTCTATGTAATGGGGCAGGTTGCTTAAAGATGGACTTGCATCACAGACAAGTTCAAAAATGTAATTGAGTAGATATTCTATGAACCAAAACTCAGACTGACCTACAGTGTCTCACAAGACCAGCCTAAATTATCCTGATTTATCTTGCAGAGGCAATTAAAATTACAGTAATCTTTGTACTAATGCCCCAAATACTGCAGGAACAGTGAGTATGAAATAATGAGAGAAATTCTGAACTATTCCTTTAAGACACCTTGGTAGATGGGAGAGCTCATAAAAACTGTTTTCATGCGCTTCATTTCAGTCATAATTTATGTGTACGTGTGTGTGTGTTTGTGTGTGGGTGGGTGTGTCAATTTACCCTCAGGATTTATTGACTGTGAGAAACAACTACTCGCTGGTTTTAATGATATTAGTGTGTCTGTGCGCTTGTTAATGTGTGCGGCTGAGTGTGTGTGTGCTGTGGGACAAATTTTGAAATGCGCACCAGTTGACTGGGGATGTCTGATTAATTGGGAGCCAAATCGGCGACCCCAATTTGATTTAACTACATTCAACACTACCTAAAGCTGTTTGCGTCTTTATTAGGCTGAGGTTGAGGTTAAGTGAGTGCCGTGGGAACGAATGGAAGCCGATGCATTGCCCTTAAAAGTATGCTGAACTAATGGGAGTGTGTGTGGTGTGCATGCATATTTACCCAGTGCCATCACCCTGGAAAACACGCTGGTCATCCTGTCCACTGTGGCGCCCGATGCGGGACGCTACTACGCCCAGGCGGTCAATGACAAGAACGGGGAGAACAAAACCAGTCACCCCATCACGCTGACAGTGGAGAGTAAGTGCACGTGAAAACACACACTCAGACAAAGACACACCTCACTGGCAGATTGTGTCATCCACGAACAGGTCGTATTAACAGGTTGTTACGGATGAAAATGTAGTTTTATGCCTCATATTCTCAACACCTGAGTGCACACATTCATTCCACAGCTACACAACAGGTGTCTCAGCCCAGTGACAATAGAAGCAGAGATAGCGCCCTCTACTGGCGTGCCCTTTCATCATCTCACCCCCTCGTGCCGTTTCTTCTCCTCTCTGGCCGACAGTAATCATACCCATTACCTTCACCACAATAGCCGTCCTCTTGTGCTGCAGCTCAACCTCCGGCTCGAGCGGTGAATTACGCTCATAAGGTGTGTTTTAGGCGGTGCTCCGGCGGCACCTCTCCGACCGGCAGGATGCACGGGCCCATAAAGCAGACCTTCACTTTAACCGCCGCTCACAAAAATCAGATTTATGAAAATGACACTGAGCGAGGCGGGATATGATTAAACATACACCGACCACGTAAACAGGCGCGAATCAGGATACAAGGTCGGCCTCACTTATAAACAGAGCGCGTTCGCAACTTCAAATAAGCTTTGGCTTGGCTTATGAAAGGTTACATGTTGGATCATTAGTGTTTAGATGAACCTGTCATGTCCTCCACCTACTCTTGCTTACTTTCATCTAAACAAAATCAGCCTTTCTCTGCTACTACAAGCAGCCAATTATAGGAGTCATTGCATGTATTTTCTAACTGGCTCCTTATGATATTTACCACCTATAACAGAACCTTTGATAAAAGATGAAACACGCATGTTTTTTTTATTATCTATCCGATGTGGGTTTTGACTGTGAGGATTTTAGCCTGTTCACATGTGCACATTTTTAATATCAGCGTCCCGCTCGCTCCAGCACATGCTCATCATATTATTAATACAGTGTTTGTAATTCAACACGCGTGACACGGCAATCTGTGGGGACCAGATATCGGGGAATATCACTGAATCTGGCCGCGTGGATCACACAACCGTATTTTGCATCTGAAAGTCAATAAGGTTTTTACGGCTGCATTTTGTTCATCTTAGCAAAGTCTGTGGAGAAAAGACAGAAAAAATATGCAGGACAGGGAGCATGTTGTTCCGAAGGGATCATACAAATGAGACAGAGCTGAGTCTAATAGCAAAAAGCAAACTGACATTGGCTTATACTCCAACTGAGCAGACATTTTTGCCTTCTGTTTTATTCTTCAGAGTGTGAAATTCACCACAGTTGACTTGGGCTCACAGTTGTCTTTGGACAGATGTAAACAATATGGTGACATTAGCAGCGAGAATTTGCTATGCAGGTCACCACGTTGTTTACTTTCCCCATTTAATTAGAAGATTACACACTTGAGGTATTCTCAACACTGAGAGTTTATGAACTGCAATACATTAATTAGTGTCTGCCAAGCGACCAAACATGTCTTCTAGAAAATAAAATGAGTTATTTGACAAGTCCAATGGATTCCCAGATTTCACTGGCAAACATTGACGACGCTCTCGGCCAAACATTATGGAATTTAACTTAATTTAACAAAGCAATTAAGTTTACACAAATCTGTAACGCACTGCATTAATCTTAAATACATATTAAAGTGTAATATCAGCTAATTGAAGAGGGCAATCCAGACAACATGACAACAAAAACAACAAACAGTAAATCAATCATAGATTATTATGTGCTGTTCATATCAATTAGAGTCCTCAGCGACTTTTCTTATTCTTCATCTTGATCTCCTCTTGAACTTCTTCTCCAACAAATGTATCAGGAGCTCAGAGACCATAAAACCCACACCAATCAAACTCTCCACATAATCTCACTCACTAATTAGGCAACAAAAAACTGCACCGGCCAAATGCCTGTAATCTCACATTTCAGCCAATAACGTCTGATCCAAGTGATTTAGAGTTTTTCCTCATAAATCCCTTGGACCTTTGCAAAATCGCCGCAGCCTGTTAAATTTCATATTTTTCATGTTTTTGTTTTTTTTCGACTTTTCTGATGATTTGACAGAAAGCTATTCTGCATTGATTGGTCTTCGCCGTGCTAATAAATAATGATGTCAATTAAACCCTCCAGATGATGCTTGTAGCGCCGTGATGAAATGGATTAATCAGGAGGTCTTAAAACCTTTTACTCAGCTGCAGCATCATAAAAAAAAATATCTATTTACATATCAATCAGTGGGTAAATTATCCGCCTGCAAATTCTTTTAAATCAAACACATCACATCTCTGCAACTTTTTTTTGCATGTTCATACTTCTAGCTTCAAAACCCAAACTTGCATTTTTCTGTCTGTCACACATCATGACATTGCATTTTAGGTTCAGAGCACACCACTTACTGCAAATGTTTTACACCCTCTATGGTGCCATGAGGAATTATCTTTTCAATCTTTAGGTGTGCTCTGAGGTTAATTCAAACATTGTAATTTTGAAATGTTAAACGCGTTCTTTAAATGTGCCAGCAAAATGTCAGCCGCAGCTAAATGTGACTTGCTGTAAAATCATACTTAATACAATGTGGATCAGCTGAAATCACTTCTTTTAAATACAGATTTATTGTCCACTGTCTATTTGTAGTCAAGGCTGTGCTTTACACTGATTTTAAAACCTAAACTTCCACGTAGTGTATTACATAAACAAGAATTCATGCTATAAATTTAATTCCACAAATTGTTAAAAAAATGTTTTCATAGCAACATGTTCGACATTCTCTTTGGATTTTGTGAAAGTCGTGATTTGAAACTCTGCAGCCGAAGAGCTGGGGACTTGAATGAAGCAATCAAATGGGGAGCAGAGCCAAACAGCAATAACCCATCAGGAGGGCTGCTCCTACATTCAGGCCGTGTTTGTGGAGGAAGCTTTGTCGTTGCACTGCTGAGATTACACAAAAATGGGCCGTGAAAGAGTGTGATTTACAATGAGGTGGCACCACATAGCAATAATGATAATAAAAACTTGATTAGGCACCCTATTAGCCTGGGGTAGCCTTGAAAAAAAAACTTGTACCATCGCAAACACGTGTGCATACAGTACACACCGTAAACGCCCAATCACTCAAACACATACGAGCGCACAGGCCCATGCCGGTACTCCGGGGAGGTGAGGGAAAATGAGATCAGATTCAGAGAGAGATCACTGATTGAGGGCAGTGAATCGATGGTTGGCTGGAGGCACCATGAAACCCGTGAGTGATGGTGCTGCATTTAATCGCCTTTTGTGTTTGTCTCAATTATGCTACATAATGGCTTCTAACACCTGGGCTAACACCGCGCTCTGGAAACGCTGTGTGCACTAGAAAAAGGATCTAAAGTAAAGACAGGGGTGTTAATAGTTGGGTGATCGTATGCTGGCTACCTGCTAGTGATGGTGACAGATTGTCAGTCTCTGTGTAAGGTTCTAGTCATGCTCAATTGGCTGTATCAGGCAGATGCACAGGTTTAATCTGAGCCCCGGGTACAGTTTATAGATTTTTTTTTCACCTTTTTTTCTATTTGCCTCTATGCGTGATAGATGTGGGAGGACCCGCAGACCCCATCGCCCCGTCGATCATTGTCCCTCCCAAGAACACCAGCGTAACCATGGGGCGAAACGAGGCGATCATGGAGTGCGTCGCCAATGCGAGGTAAATTTTGAACACAGGCACACGTGGATGCTGAGGAAGACACATGCAAATACACACAGGCAGGCATGCAGGCATTATCAAAACACCTCCACCCTCTCTCACCTCCACATCTGATATTTTTTGATTTGAATGAATCTTGAAACCTTTTGTTTGAGCATAATGGAAAAGTATTTTGTACGTCTCTCATTTTGTACCTCTCCTCCGTTCTTCCCTTTGATTCAAGGCTTCACTCTGTTCTCCCGGTCTTGCGCAATCCCAGCTCTGAATTCTGACTATTATCTCCAATTCAAAGACTTAATCAGAATGACAGATGTATCACATTGCTCCCTCAGTGCTCCGTAACCTTGAAACAGAATATGAATCTGTATTAAAAACCACGCTCCCTATCTCTTGCTCTTTTTTTCTCCTTTTCATCTATTTCTCATCCAGACCCCTCGTCAAAATGAGTATTACTTGGAAGAAAGACGGAGTGGTGGTCAATACGGGGATCCGAGATTTCGGCCGCAGATTGGTCATCAGCTTGCCTGCGGTCAGCGACAGCGGCTACTATGAGTGCGAGGCGTCGCTCCGCAGCAGCAGCGTCCCCTCAGTCACCGCCGGGGCCTTCCTGCATGTTCTGGGTAAATAACCCCACAGTTTATGTTTTAACCTCGCACGGAGCAGCTGAGCTTAAATTATCCAATCATTGCATCAGCCTGCTAACCCCCATGCTGGGAGAACATTTTGCTGCCATTTTATACTTCAGTAATAGAGTGGAAGTTGTTATCTAGAAGGGCAGAGATAAAAAAGCACGGATGATTTGTGAGTTGTTTTCCAAAGGCTTTAATGGAGTGATGTTTTATGCTTTTTCCTCTTTGAAACAGAGTACCCTCTGTTTGTCAAAGAGCCACCGAGTCACATCAGTGCTGAGATGGAGAAGGTGGTGGATATCCCCTGTCAGGCGAGAGGTTAGTGTTTGTTTCTTTGTGCAGTTACATGTGTGAAAGAGCAAGAAGGATAACAAAAAGTACACAAGGGTCACGGTGACAAGTGAGGAAAAAAAATCCTCTAATCCTCTCCTTCCTCTGCAGGCACGCCTCAGCCAGACATCGTGTGGTATAAGGATGCGGTGCCCATCAGCCCGGTAAAGATCCCCAGGTACAGGGTGTTGGTAGGAGGCAGTCTACAGATCAACGGTCTCCTGCCAGATGACACAGGGATGTTTCAGTGCTTTGCCCGCAATCTCGCAGGAGAGATCCAGACAAACACCTACCTAGCTGTTACAAGTATGTCCCCTTGAAGAAAAAAAAATTTCAAAGCTATCTCCACGTCTGCTGCTTAATTCTGCTCATCTTCCCCTCTCTGTTCCCTCCCTTTCTTATTCCTAAATCCGCTCCACTGTTCTCCTTTCTAATCCTCTTTTCTCCCTTTCTCTCTGCCTCCTACACCCGTCTATCTATATATCTCTTCGCATTGACAGATTTGTCACCTTGGATGCTCGGGCAATTATTGGCTATTTTTGAATCAGAGAATGTGCAGCAGAGGCAAAGAGAGAGAGAGAGAGAGAGAGAGAGAGATAGAGGGAGACTTGCCTTGTCAGATCTCAGAGCTGTCCCTGAAAATGAGACCTGACAGCCGCCCCTTTTGTCAAGTCTATTAAGCTCTCAGTAGCTGTCTACTTTATTAGGGAGAAAGCTGTTTATATCTCTCATTATCACCTCTGTCTCACCTGATTTTGTTTGCATGTGTGCATCTGTGTGTGTGTGTGTGTGTGTGTGTGTGTGTGTGTGTTCGCCTGACCCCTCCCCTCTCAGGTATCGCGCCCAACATCACCGCCGGCCCCTCTGACAGCGCCGTGATTGACGGCATGTCAGTCATTCTGCATTGTGAGACTTCGGGAGCGCCACGGCCAGCCATCACCTGGCAGAAAGGTGCGTGGGCTAACAGCATTAGCTTCAGAGTGGGGGTTCATTATGCCGCATTTGGACTTGTCAAAGTCAGACGAGAGCCGTGGAAAGGATTCTGAATATGTATTTTTCTATGAACAAGCTTTGCTTCTTCGCTTTGGCTTTACAGTTTTCCCTACTGTTTGTTTCCCCTGACATTTCTCCAATACCCTAATCTGCCCCCCTCCCCCTCTTTTTTTCTCTTTCATCCCATACCATCAATCACCTCCGCCCTTCCCCGCAGGTGAACGTGTCTTGGCCAGTGGCTCGGTGCAGCTGCCCAGGTTCACCCTGCTGGAGTCGGGCAGCTTGCTGATCAGTCCCTCCCACCTGTCCGACGCTGGTACCTACACCTGCATGGCCAGTAACTCCAGGGGCATTGATGAAGCTTCAGCTGATCTGGTGGTTTGGGGTAAGCAAAACAGAAGCTGAATGCAAATCATTCATGTTGCCTGCATCGTCTGCAAAACTTTCAACCTTGTGCTGCACATATGGAAAACACTGCAAATTGTGAGTCCAAGCTTTGGAAAATCTGAAAAGAAAAATCCTTTATTAATCCATGACTTGTTTACTTGAAGATTCAATAAGTACCTGTTTCCTGGAGGTCATTGTCAAGATATTCTGTCTATAGTCTAATGACTCATGTGTGTACTTATGCATAAATTCACATTCCCAGTCCTTGACAAGCCTTACAAAATACTCCACCGAGCAGAAATACGCTCTGATTCACCCTGATTCAGAGACACATTGAGTGAAAGATGACACCAAGTCTAGTAAGCACTGTTCAATCCGCTGTTCAAATACACCGAATAACAACCTCGGTGTGTGTTCGCAGCACGTACCCGCATCACTAAACCACCACAAGACCAGAGTGTCATCAAAGGGACCAAGGCTGTTATGACCTGCGGTGTGACCCATGACCCCAGCGTCACTATCAGGTAATGATCCAGCTAAAATTTTCAGTATCTTGGATTTGTTTTCAAATCACATGCAATTATAATAAACCTCAGACATCACAGCTACTTCTTGATGCAACCCCAGTCTAGAAAACAAGCTCGGGCATCAATGCCGTACTTAATTAGTTTATGAAATCTGCGAGAGATCTTATAGTGTTTATCGTCAGACGACCTCCTATGGGAAGATTTCGAAACTCTTAGAGTCTGATTGAGGAATTAGCCCATCGCTTTCCCTCACTCTTCAGACAGTCTTGAGCATGATAGAGTGTGTGTACATGCATCTGTCTCAGAGGGAGTGAAATGATGTCTGTGGAGCCCAGTGATTAGAGTGCCTGTCACCTGTGGGCCCACGGCATTGATCAGATCGTGGGGTAAACAGATGAATATGTAAACAGAGTAATAACTTCAGACAGCGCCTTTAATTAAACGCAACACAGAGGAGATTAGCTGGAAAGCCCGAACAGTCGCAATTAATCACCGGAGCTCCTAGTGTGTGCATGCATGTGCGAGGGAGGGGGGGGGGTCGTCCATATGTGCCGTTTGGGTATGTGACAAGGAGAAATACATGGAGGAGAGGTTCAGCGCTGTATGTGTGACCGAGATGGTTTTCAGATTCGAATCACTTTGCCGTCAGCCTCGCGAGGCTTTTCATCGGTGTCAGCGCCTTCTGTGTTCTGCTGTATGAAGTGACACAAAGCAAACAGATTTACTGTCACAACATGCGCAGATACAGACTGCTAAAGTGTGTGTATGTGTGGGGGTAGCAGTCTTACATACAACATGTACATATCACCTGCAGGTACGTGTGGGAGAAGAGCGGCTCGGTGATTGACGTGAGCATGTCGCCCCGCCTGCGGCTGGATCCCGACGGGACCCTGCACATCTCCCAGACGTGGTCGGGCGACATCGGAACATACACCTGCAGGGTGACCTCAGTGGGTGGCAATGACTCCCGTAACGCCCACCTCCGAGTCAGGTGCATATTTGCCTCCGCTGTCTTATCTTGTTGTGTATTTTTTTTCTCCTTTTTACGTCACACCAGGACATGATGGATGGATGTTTTCTCCGCTGTTGTGGTTTATCACTGCTCTCCTCACTAATCCATCAAACCCTCTAATATTTACAATGCAAGCCTCTCGGTTTGGCTGTTTAATTCTCTTATTTGCTGCCTCTCTTGTCTGATTCTATTTCGCTTTATCACTTTGTCCCTCACTCTCTCTCTCTCTCTCACACACACACACACAAATGTACATACAGGCAGCTGCCACATGCGCCAGAAAACCCAATAGCAGTTCTGAGTGCCACAGAGAAGAGGGCCATCAACCTCACATGGGCCCAGGCCTTTGATGGCAACAGCCCCTTGATACGCTACATCCTGGAGGTCTCGGAAAACAGTGAGTAGTTCATCGTGGTTCCCCATTACACTGCATGTTGCTCAGAAAACTCATGCATTAGTAGTTCCTTGTTAGTCATTTTAAAGTTGATATTGCCGCTTCATGCTGCCTGGAAGCGCTCATTTGCTACCCCTTTTATTACATTACATTTCCATCGGCAGTTGTGTCCCCTCTTACCTCCTGCAATCAGTATAACTCAATTGCCTCACCTGTAGGCTTCCTTGCAAATGATCAGGGGAGCCGAATTGTGCTGATGCCCGACGCTCGCACTGCATCTCGCTTTTGATAAAATCAAAGAAGAGGGAATGCTTTCACCCATAGAGAGTAAATCGTTCAGCCATTGCTCATCGTAGCTCGGGCTAACTGAGAAGATGACAACTCATTAAGAGGAAAATGAATCCGAGGATGCAGATGGGATCTGGTTTTTGGATAATTGAATTTCAATCTGATATTTAGAAGGAGTGTGTGCAAAATAAATGACTTGTTTTTTATCGGCTGCGATATTATTACTGAAAATGAAACAATGGTGTGCAATAATAGGCAGGAATAGCAGTGAATTTAAATTTGAGCTTGGAAGCTCAGAAGAGATCTTTCTCAAGAATGTGTGATGCTCTCGCAAGGTCATTTACCGTTCGTTGGCTGTCGCTCACAGCTCTGTCTGGATG
Source organism: Centropyge bicolor (assembly GCA_037975185.1). Taxonomy (NCBI): domain Eukaryota; kingdom Metazoa; phylum Chordata; class Actinopteri; family Pomacanthidae; genus Centropyge; species Centropyge bicolor. The sequence goes on along the minus strand of JBBMOC010000091.1, from coordinate 919,953 downwards.
TGTGTCTGTTCTCCGTCTCAGATGCCCCATGGACGGTGCTGCTCGCCAACATTGAACCAGAGTCTACCGGGGTCACTGTTGGTGGCCTCATCCCAGCGCGCTCCTACCAGTTCCGCCTGTGTGCCGTCAACGACGTGGGCAGAGGCCAGTTCAGCAAAGAGACTGACCGGTAGGTGTTTAGCTGTTCTGCATTAGCTGAACATTAGATATGTTGCTGGTAGTGTGTGTGTGTAACTTAATGTGTGCGCCGGCCGTGAGAACAGCGTTGCACTTCGGGGGCTTTCACAGCTCTGGAACAGCCCGTTCTTCCCCCTCGTCTTGGCAGTTCAATAGAAAATCCCGTGATTATTTCCTGTAAGTCCACTTTTTTGGTCTTGGCTCCCGCGGGAGTGAGTGAGAGATGAGCCAGCTTCGGGACGGGCCTTTTTCAAGATAAAACTGTGAATGAGCTGAAATTGCGCTTTGTGAAGATTTGATGGGTGCGCTGACCCAGCTTCGTCTCCCTCCCTCCTATTAACTATCTTTGCCGTGCTTCATGAGTAAAATACAGAGAGGCTTGACAGAGGCAGAGCTTCACACAGGCACAACTCTCAAGTAAATTCTCTTGACTACCAAGACGGTCATAATTATGCACACACACCCCCAACGCACACTCACAAAAACACACATTCTTAGCTCATCACAATTCACCTGTACGCGCTACTGTCTGACCTCATCTGCATCAACGCACCCCATCTCCTGCAATCACACCCGCAGCAAGGAACTCCCTCAAACTGAAAGCCATCACTACCCATCATGCACCTTTTTGCACTGCACACTCATTCCGAATTCCTGTGCGAATGTGCCCAGACAAGAGCGCACCGCAGGAGGGTGACTGAGCGTCAGCGAGAGTGCAGGGCTTTTCTGAGGCATCTCTCGGGCACACCTCTTTGATCCTAAACACTCTGCTTCATCTCCTCCAGAGCAGTGCTCCGGTGCACTGGGAAGAAATCAAGATGTCATCTTAAATTGACTTAAGGGAAAAGTCTGCCTGGATCGCTCTTTCTTGTTCTTTTATATCTTTCTCTCACTCGCGCCGTCTCTCTATTGCTCCATTTTCACCAAGGCCTCTTTGATCCTTGTCGCGCCACGGCGAGATGTCCCTCTGCGGACAGTATTATAGAGAATATGTTTTGGACAAAGACACAGCCACGCTTATCGCAACTTTCCTTTATGGTGTTCTAAAAAAATTCAAAAAAGCGGGCTTTATTATGATTTGATGTCTATGATGAAATGGGATAGAAATATGCAGAAACTCGCGATAATTAATGCATGGTTTCACTCTTTGTCTCCTCTTTCACCTCGCTTTTCCTTTTTCTTTCTCGGCTGCTGCAGACTGACTCTCCCCGAGGAGCCTCCCAGCGCCCCCCCTCAGACAGTCATCGCAAGTGGACGCACCAATCAGTCCATCATGATCCAGTGGCAGCCACCCCCAGAGAGCCATCAGAATGGACCACTCCAGGGCTACATCATCAGGTAAGGAGACCATGATAGCCTGCCTAATTTCTACCCGGTGATAGGTGCCTGTCTGGGCCGATGCCATTCAGAAGTGATAATAACTGTTATGTCAGCTCGTCTCCATTTTGCTTCATCCTCGCTCACAGCTGCAATAGAATAATTGGTGTCAATTAAATACCTTCCTCTCCTTTCATCTGTTGTCATCTCTCTTTTTGTGGCCATTTTTTGTGGAGTTCTCTTCCATTACTACTTTCCTAGACCCTGTGTTCTAACATATTTATATTTATGTCTCTGTGTCTGTGGGGTCTCTGTCTGTCTGTCTATCGATCACTCCCTCCGCTGCCAGGTACTGTCTGTCGGGGCTTCCTGTTGATTGTCAGATGAAAAACATCACCAACCCAGACCAGACCAGTCTGCTCCTGGAGGACCTCATCATCTGGACTAACTATGAGATCGAGGTGGCAGCCTATAACGGAGCAGGCAGGGGCACCTACAGCCACAAAGTCACCGAATGGACCCTGCAAGGAGGTGAGGGCAACATATATACTGTATATTCCCAGGGAGGCATACAAGCAATATAGGCAGCCAAGCACAATTAAGCATCGTCTGCAAGCGTCAGGTTATGAATTTCAAAATGTTTCCGGCAGCTTAGTTACTATAAGTACAAGGTGGCTTTATGTGGTTTTACAAATTCCATTCATTACCTGCAGCCTCATCATGTTAGTCCCCCGGATAAAGTTAAGCCTGCGGCACAAAACTTGCAACTGATAGTTAATCCAGTCATCTGTTTTTGGACGATCAAATTAAAAGTTGTACAGTCGTGTTTTCTCCACTGCACAGTCTTTTTTTTTCCCCCATCCTTTGCTAACCTTGAAAAGGCGATTCACACATGTAGGTAAGAAAATGACTTACTCTTGTCTCAATCAGAAGTCAGTGTTTAAACTGCAGACTGCAGCAGCAAGGCTTTTAGAAGGAATTTAAGATGGCCATGTAAGTGCTATTTTCCTCTCGGGCTGCTTATTTGTTTTTGTCAGGTTTAATGTCGGTAATTTCTCAATAAGTGCTGCAGTACTGTAGAACAAATTGCACGCAGACATGAGACTATAGCTTCACCAGAGAAAGAAAAATTCCATCTGAGCTTTTACTTCAGGTTTTATGTTTAGATTGACTTTCATCCTGTGGATTTTTATTGTAGCACCTATTTTTGTATGATTGCATTTACTGATTTTATCTCCACTTCTGAATTTGAATGCTCCATGAAAGAAAAACGCTGTTATTAAGGCTCTTTTTTTTCCCTCCTCGACTGCAGCAGCGAAAAAGAAAAATGTTGATATTGACCACCTGCAGACGTCGGTCAGCCTCTCCGTGCCCATGTTTAATTGATTCTGCACATAAATTGCCAGGTGATGATGTGCAGATGTACCTTTCAGTGTTGCCAAAGGAAGCTGCCTCGGTTGGTTTCTTTTTTCATTGTACATGCTGAGTAGTATAATTAGAGCGCACATTGTGAACTTTTCCCCGGTGTCAAACAGCTACATATTTCTGTCACGGCCAGTGGTTCCAGCACCTTCTGTTCTTTGCCTCTGTGTCTATTCAAAATCTTCAGAGGATGAAAGTCACATTTGTCACTGGGAAATTTTATCAAGTCAAATGTAAGATTATTTTTGGCATCAAACCCAAAGAGAATATACATGGATTGTGAATCGGGCTCAAACTGGAAGATAAAGCCAACGTGCGATTTTACAATGAAACCATAAACCTCACATTGACTCGCTGCCTTTTTGTCCAGAAATCCAGCCAAAGACGGCTCCAGCTAATGCAACATGTTGAAAGGTTAATCCATGTTTTTATTACAAGAACACTGCGTCTTTACTGGCTTTCCTAAAAAGTCAATTCATAGATTACAGTGAGTTCAAATTGCTGCTGCCAGACTTTAACAAACAGAAGAAAGAGGATATCGCTCCTGGTTTCGATATGCTGCGCTGGCTTCCAGTTTGATTTTAAATTCCCTTAACTTGTATATAAAGCTTTGAAAGGCTTAACACACTCACACATCTCTGAATCCCTGTCATGTTAAATCCACTCCATGAACAGAGATCCTCTACACCAGGCTCACTAAATATTCTCAAGAGCACTCATAAGAAAATTGGGAGTGTTTCCATTTCCTATTCTGTTCCACTCCCTGCTCCGATACAGTTATTAGAGAGGGTGAATCAGCAGATATTTTGATCTCATTAGATTTTACAGGTTGTATATCAGCCTGTTACACCGGTTTCAAGTTGAACTTAATTCATTTATGTAGCTCTTTGTAATGAGAAATTCTGAGATACTTAGGAAAAAGTAGACAGAACATGTTGAGTAGAATAAAGTATTTCTTATCCTGACCTGAACTCTCTGGCTCTCACAGCGGGTCTGTACATTATCCATGTTCCTCAGTACAGAAGTAGTTATTGCTTCCACTAGTTTATATATTGTGAATGTTGTGTGGGTAAAAAGATGGCTTCCATTTCCACCAGTTTCTTTTGGTTGGATGATTACAAAATACTTCAAACCCGTCAGAAATGATGTGTGTTACCTGGCACGTGTTATCGTTAAAACATTGGAAACTTCAGCAGAGTTTGTGTGATGCCTGATCAATCAGTCAATTAATGACTGGGCCCAAATGAGAGTCTGATGCATCTGCAAATAAACAAGTGTGCTCTGTAAAGCCACGCATGATCGTCGTGTTTAATTAGCAAAATTTTGAAACCTGGAAGGTGTCGCAAACGTCACCCCTTTATTTTCATGTCGCTTCACTTCCAGAAAATAAATAATAATTTCATCATCCAAGTCACTGTCAGTGAATAACGACAAGGAACGGCGCATTTGATTTAGCTCAGCTCCCATTAATTAGATGTTTCCGTCGCTCACTCCATTGAAGGCACAAGGATATAAGATCATAATGTGCATTTAAATACATTCAAAGTGAGTTGAGGACAACGTCAGGAAATGACGACCGACACAGGCCAATCAGCTTCATTAATGTGTTTCTCCTTGACTGTTTTCCGGTCTTACGTCAGGATGGCATGCTCACTTCAAACACACTGCTGCAGGGTTCACCTGGAAGCAGCCTGAGGCAAGCGCTCTCACACCCAGTTTGATTGGCGTGTTCTTACCTCCCCAAATGAGCCCTGCGAAAAAAAAATCCTCAGCCTGATTCTCACGCTGCAGACAAGGCTGGCCTGAAAGTGCCTGCTGTACATTTTCAAGTTTTTACTTACCTTATCTCATCGCTACTGTCTCTTTTTCTCCCTCTATCTCTCCCTCCTCTCTGTCTGTTTTTTTCCCCCTCCTTCCTCTGGATCAGTGCCCACTGTGCCACCAGGAAATGTACAAGCCGAGGCTGTCAACTCCACCACGGTGCGTTTTACCTGGAGTGCCCCGAGCCCTCAGTTTATCAATGGAATCAACCAGGGATATAAGGTGAGCAGCCCCTATCTGTCAGCTGGTGCACTCTAGTGGTCAGAGGCAGATGAGCACTGTTGGCAAAATCTCATTACGTTGTCAGATTGATTGCACTGGAAGCCTACATTTCTCAGCGGATCATAAACTTAACAACTGTTAGTTTTTTTATTTTTCACATCACTAAAAAACTGATACTCCCAGTTCTGTACCTAAAATACATTAATTCCTCTTTAATGTGCTGATTTGCAGCTGTTGGCGTGGGAACCCAGTCGTGCAAACGAGGTGACCGTGGTCACGGTGCGTCCCAACTTCCAGGACAGCGTCCACGTCGGTTACATCGCCGGCCTGAAACGCTTCACGGAGTACTACACATCAGTACTGTGCTTCACTACTCCTGGAGACGGCCCCCGCAGCCCGCCTCAGCGGCTCCGCACCCACGAGGATAGTTAGTGTTCCCATTCAGGATATTATATCGTATTTGCAGATAATTACACGTCAGGCTGTTGTTCTCTTCGTTTACTACCTGTTCTTTTATTATTTTTTTAATAGCCCCCGGTGCTGTAGGACACCTTAGCTTCACTGACATCTTGGACACCTCACTAAAAGTCAGCTGGAAGGAGCCACAGGAGAAAAACGGTGTTCTCACAGGTAACCATTAAAGATAACTGCATAACGTTAACATGTCTGCTCTGCTTCTCTCAATTTATGAGTCACCGAGATGTGTTTTCTGTGAACACTATTTAACGCTTTGGAACTTGTCACTTCCCTCCAGGCTATCGTATCTCCTGGGAGGAGTTCAACAGGACAAATACTCGAGTGACCCATTACTTGCCCAACTTAACTCAGGAGTACAAGGTGACAGGACTCACTGCCCTCACCACTTACACCATCCAGGTAGCAGCCATGACCTCCAAGGGCCAGGGCCAGCTGTCCGCCTCCACCATTTCCTCTGGTGTACCTCCAGGTCAGATGAACTTTTGACTTGAGTTAATATTGAAAGTATTTGAAGTATCCACTCAAAGGGCTACGACGAGATTTTAAAATTAGTCATTCCACTTCCTGCTGAACAGATCTCTACTCAGCTATTTCTAGCCATGATAATTTTGAGAGGTTATTTTAATCTGCCTTTGCTCCATTCCTCGTCCGCAGAGTTGCCTGGTCCTCCAACCAATTTAGCTATCTCCAACATCGGCCCCCGCTCTGTCACTCTGCAGTTCAAACCTGGCTATGATGGCAAGACCTCCATTTCCCGATGGCTGGTTGAAGCCCAGGTAAGATGCTTCAAATCTATTTCAACATAATGAGAACTGCCTGCTTTCTTTCATGTCTTAGTGTTGGTGCGCGTGTTTCGCAATGCCAGTTAATTCGTTTAATTAGTTTGGCTGCTGATATCGCCCCATTGTCTGTGTGCATTTCAGATTGGTATAATAGGCGAGAATGAAGAGTGGCTGATGGTTCATCAGCTGTCTAATGAACCTGATGCCAGATCACTGGAGGTCCTGGACCTGAACCCCTATACATTCTACAGGTGAGCACACACACACACACACACACACACACACACTTATATAGGTGCTGCGTGTGAAATAAATTGCACACCTTGCACACCTGCCTTATATATGAAATATGAATATGATAATGTCACATAGTGAAAAATCTGATAACAAATACATTTGTCGCTGATTATCCTTTATCTTGATAAATTCAACCATTTTACTGTAATTCATAATTATTTTCTTTAGCTCTCTATTCATAAAAACATCCTATTCTCTGCTGCTACAATGACCCAGTTTCCTTGTGGGAATCATTAAAGTTTCATCTAATCTAATCTAAAGTAATCCTTTTCCGTATCATCATGATTAAACGCCCACCTTTAGATGCTTTACCCGCCATCAGATGGGTTTTTTTTGCCCCAGGTTCCGAATGCGCCAAGTAAACATTGTTGGCACCAGTCCCCCCAGTCAGCCCTCCAGGAAGATCGAGACCCTGCAGGCTCCTCCAGACATCTCCCCCGCCAATGTCACCCTGCGCACAGCCAGCGAGACCAGCCTGTGGCTCCGCTGGGTGGTGAGTTGTCATGGCTCATTGCACACTGGGCCTGAGTCAGTGTGGATGAAGTTGGCAGAGTTTTATAAGATTATTATCAGATTTAGATATGAGTTGTTCCTATTCAGACTTGGACGATTGAAATTTCTGTGCTATAGATTTAGGCACGCCTCTGAATGCATATAGGCTATTTGAAATTGCTGTCTGTTTTCTTTTTTTTGTCCTCCTCGTTGGCATGGTGGAAAGTAATGTTGGGACTGAATTGGCAAAATGCCCTTGGGATATTAATTGGATACAACATTTTTAAGATAAGCTTGGTAAAATCAGATTTGGACAATTTCATTTTGCCCCTCAAATCCATTTTTTTCCTTATATTAAGAAGTTTGACATTAAATGATGACTTTCTCTGCGACAGTTGCCTTCAACTCAACTGACTCAGAAGCATTGCTCTTGTCACAAAACCTCATTTCACCTCATCATGTCATGGTCTTTTTTCCTTTTCCTTCCTCTGTGATTATTTTCATGTACTCTTGAAACTGTAATAATAAGAAGAATAGCAGTAATAAAAATAATAACACAGTTACAAAGTGCAAACAGGGTGTACAGTAAAGACAAGGTTACACAGTGCATTTATATAGCAATATAATCACTGGTGAAAATAAAAGGTAGTGGAATAGGAATCATGCAAGTAGGATAAAATAAAGCAGGAATAAAACGAAATAAATCGATCCTCCCCATAAGAAGGCTTTTATATGATAATAGGTTTTCAGTCGAGATTTAATAGGGGACGCTGAAGTCTGACATCCTGAGGTCTGGAGTTCCACAAACGAGGGGCCGTTATATGATGAATCCAGGCAATGGCACTGATCATGTTTTGGAAAGATGGATGGATGCACTCTGTCCCTTAATTATTGCTGCACCCTGCGTCAGTGTTTGCTACATCTGCCCATTATCATCACTGAGCCAGCGCCCGAGCTGTGCCAGGCGGCGAGAGGCAGAGGCGACAGACAGACTCCTGCCGGATTAAAAAGAGTGCACCTTACCTGGATTTAACCGCAGAGGGGCGTCTGCTGTGTGATACAGCTCCACAAATTAACCACATAGCCCAACAGTTGCGGCCCTTTTCAAAAGCTGGACTGAAGTAAAATTTTGTGCAGTCATGGCCGTGACACTGAAATCTTCACAAGCCCACGTTATTTTATGAAAACGAGCACTTTCTTAAAAATCAGCCCAGCACATCACTTATCACACTCACAGTTATGTGCAGAACAGATTCCTGCTGGCTGAGTGACTTTTACACACTTTTGCAAACACTTAATTTCCTGTATTAATGCAGTGAAAATCACTCATACCTGTACTTAGGCCTTGTATAGCAATCATGCTTTTAACTGATTTTCAAGAACTATATTGCCTGCTAAAATATACATATTTACATTTTTGGATTATATTATGAGTGACTTAACAGATTTAGTGCTTAAGACAATGCAGTGTTACTCTTTACCAGGACAACTGAATGCAGTGCTAAGTGCTGAGAGGGTTTACTTCTCTTCCCATAGTGCCTCTCATCGTTCCTGACAATGCCTCTTAGCTGTTGTAAAATCACTGTAAAGTACGACCTCTCATGGCTTCCCACTTCATTATGTGCTCAGTTATGATGTCATTTATATTGATTTCTCTTGAACTGGGGGAATAAAAACCACAACAAAAAAAATCCTCTTAGCCTCTTCCAGAGTGGGAGTACAATGGGAATCCAGATCTTGTTGGCTACCGGGTCCAATACTCTAAAGCTGGGTCTAAAGGGGGAGTTCTCTCTCATGTCATCATGGACCGACTGGAGAGGGAGTTCACTATCGAGGACCTGGAGGAGTGGACCGAGTATGAGGTCAGAGTTCAGGCCATCAACGGGATCGGCTCTGGGCCCTGGAGTCAGCCAGTCCACGGCAGGACCAGGGAGTCTGGTGAGAACGGGAACATGTACACAAACACATACTAGCTTGACACCTACTTGTGCGTGCTAAACTCCAACTTCTCGCTGCAGTTCCCTCCAGCGGTCCCACCAACGTGTCAGCTTTCGCCACCACCTCCAGCAGCATCCTGGTGCGGTGGGGGGAAGTCCCAGAGACTGATCGCAATGGACTCATCCTGGGGTACAAGGTCAGCAGTCGGCGGATTACCCCTTCCATCTGAGAATGAGCTGGCAATGACGTATACTAAGACGTCAACATGTGTATTTCAGGTCGTGTATAAGGAGAAGGACGCGGACACAGCTCCTAACTTCTGGGCTGTAGAGGGCAATACCAGCCACAGTGTCCAGCTGAGCGGTCTGGGCAAGTACGTATTGTATGAGATCCAGGTCCTGGCCTTCACACGTATAGGAGACGGACGGAGCAGCTCGCCGTCCATTTTAGAGAGGACGCTGGATGATGGTAAACACATGCATCCTATCAGCCGATTTCGTCTTGTTTCTTATCTTTGAAATTGAAATTCACTTGTTGCTAATTGATTTGTAGTTTGAAAGTGGTTTTTCAGCAAATGATTGAAACGTTCTGCCTTAATACTCCATGTATGAAGAGACATGTAATGGATTTTTTTTTTTTTTAATCTTGTTTGATAACGATCATGTTTTAAAGGACCAATGTGAATGATTCAGTGGCATCTAGCGGTGAGGTTGCAATTGGCAATCCATTGAACAGCCCTCCCTTTTCAATCCTTGACGTAAACACGCTCTGTTGATGCAGTGTTTTCTTTGTCCATTCTGGGCTCCTGTCGAAACATGGCGTGCAACATGGCGGTCTCGGTGGAATGTGCCTATGTAGATACTATAAAGGGCTCATTCTAAGCTAACGAAAACAAAATGACTCTTTGTTTTGGGTGATTATAGACTAAAGAAAACATACTCCACCTCTGCCAATAGATCCCTCTAAATCCCACACACGGGTCCTTTAAGATGGATATATTTCCTTGATCCAGTTTTTATCCCTGGATTTATGTCACATGTAATACTCTCGCCTGATTGGTCGTTTTATGTTCGACAGTACCGGGCCCTCCAGTCGGCATCCTCTTCCCAGAAGTCAGAACCACATCAGTCAGGCTCATCTGGCAACCTCCTGCACAGCCCAATGGCATTATCCTGGGTCAGTTTACAGTCCACAGACTTTCATCTCAGATTTTAGATATTACCATGAGACAAAGTATTTTTGCTTTCGTCCTTCAAATGTCTCCCTATACTATTGTTTGATTTGGCAGTGCGGCTGAATTGTTCTCTTTGCTCTCTCCCTTTTTTATGCGTGACTTTACACTGATGTGAGTTTGCCTTCTCAGCCTATCAGATCACATACAGAAGAAACTCTTCAAACAGCAACGCCGCCACTGTGGACGTGCTGAGCCCCAGTGCGCGTCAGTACACAGCGACTGGACTGAAACCAGAACTGGTTTATGTATTTCGCCTCACTGCTCAAACACGAAAGGGTTGGGGGGAAGCTGCTGAGGCTTTGGTGGTCACAACAGAGAAGAGAGGTAAGTGTAAAACATTCAGCTGAAAAATGAGTCACCTCTAAATATTAAGTTTTGAGAGAGAACGTGTGTGTGTGTCCTTCAGCCCGACCCCAACCAACGAGCCGTCCTGTGGTGCCTCAAGAGGAAGTCCAGGCACGCAGAGTGCTCCTGTCATGGGAGCCGGGCAGCGACGGCCTCTCCCCGGTGCGTTACTATACAGTCCAGTACAGAGAGCTGCCAGACAGCAACTGGACGGTCCACTCGGCATCAGTCAGCCACGAGACGCACTCCTACATCGTGGACAGGTACATAAGATAAGATATTCCTTCATTAGTTCCACAATGGGGAAATTTGCAGTGTTATAGCAGCAAGATAAATAGTAGGTAAACAATATAAACAACAGAAGTATAAAAAGTATTAACAACCTATTACTATTACCTATTACTATAACTATATTAGAAGTATTGATGGTTTAACTATAGGAATATACAAGTATTAACAGGCCAAACCAGGCAAAAATGTATTGACAAATTTACAAGAATAATATGAAAATATGAAGTCAAAAAGGAATTGAAATGACATGCAATGCGATGAAATGAAATATTGCACAGAGTGAAATAATGCACAGTAATGAACTAGAGAAATATTGCACAGATATTTAATGATGACATAAATGACATAGGAATGAGTATAGTAGTAGTACTGGGAGCAGTGCTGGTTGTACAGTCCATACATGCACATGTTTTTATTATTCACAAAACAGGAAGTGAGTGGGACAGAATGTGACATGCGCCTTTTTTCCCTTTTTTAAGGTTAAAGCCTTTCACTTCTTACCAGTTCCGTGTTAAAGCCACTAATGACATCGGGGACAGTGAATACAGCCAGGAGAGCGAGGCCATCACCACGCTGCAGGACGGTGAGAACTCATGAATGCTGTAATTAAGCCGAGTCAGAATCTGTTGATTTTCCTGTCGAGTTGTACAGGAACATTTTTGTAATTGTGTGAACATGCCTTTATATCGATGTTTTATCTTTTGGATTTTCACAGTGAATACTTTACGTCAACAGTGCATGCGTGTTTACTCTCAAGCTGTTCCCGACCAGACTGTTTGAATTATATATCACTCTCCTCAGCTGTGTTGGTTTGAGAACACCAAAATTCATTTTATTTTTTATTCCTTGCTTATCTTTCTCCAGCCCCAGACAAAGCCCCAACAATTCTGTCTGTTACACCTCACACCACCACATCAGTGCTCGTCCGTTGGCAGGTATGCTGTTGGATCACTCGCTCTGGGATTGGAAAAATGAATGATGACAGTGGCATTTGTTTGGCCAGAGCTCATTTTGATTGCATTGTATTTTCTTCCGCAGCCTCCCTCTGAGGATCACATAAACGGAGTCCTGTTGGGATTCAGAGTGAGATACCGAGAGCTGCACTATGACCGGCTACGCAGCTTCACTGTCCGCACAGTAAACAGTCCATCTGCCAACTGGGCTGATCTCACTGGTGAGTCCACTTTTTTTTCACTGCTTGCTCATCAACTACTTCTAGTTATATGCAGAAACTGTTACATCCAAGTATCGCTTTGATGCTCTCAGCAAGGCCTGCAGTGTGTTTTGCAAAATGGACACGAGTCCACTTATATTGCCTTACCTCTCTCCCAATCCTTTGAACCACCCTTTCGCTCCCCACCCCGCCCCTCCTCTATCACAACCTCCAGCTCCTTACAGCATCAGGAACTTAAGTGAATCCTCGCTCACCCAATACGAACTGGATAGTAAGTCTTATATCCTCTTTTTATGCCTCTCTCCCATCACTCTCCATCTGTTTGCATGTCATCTGTTGTATTATACTTCCACAAATTATGCAATTTGTATGATAATTTACAGCAAGTGCACGCTGGGCCATCCTCCCACTCAGCTGCATGCGCTGAGGGGCCGCCGCTCATTCTTATGATGTGTATATCACTTTAATCTCTCCAAGCTGCCCTGTCATTATTTCAGTGTCTTTTCTTTCTTTTTAATCACTGACAAATCTTCCCCGTGTCCCCACAACAACCCCGTCTTTTCATCAGTTTGCCTTATAATTCCACCCCTCCGTCTTTTTGTTCAATTTGTGATGTCTTGCCACGGGCGTCACTTTGACTGTGTGGTCTCTCTGGAGCAACTTCTTTTTGCTCTTTTATCTTAACTGTTCTATTACAATGCCGCTATGGGTTCTCTCCTTGCAGATTTGAGTAAACACAAACGCTACGAGATCCGTCTCAGTGTGTACAACGCTGTGGGGGAGGGTCCCAGCAGCGCACCACAGGAAGTGTTTGTTGGAGAGGCGGGTATGTTTCTTCTCTCTGTGTGCAGCATGCGTGTTAGTCCACTTACCTTTAATCTTGTTAAGCAAGTCAAGTGAAACATGAAAAGCATTGCTGTTGACACTCTTCCCCATTCCAGTCCCCACGTCCCCTCCCCAAAGTGTGGTGGTCCAGTCGTCAACAGCCACACAGCTGGATGTCACATGGGACCCTCCTCCTCTGGATGCTCAAAATGGGGACATACAGGGTTATAAGGTATAAATAATGCGTCTAATTTTCCTCTGTATTGCTGCGTATCAGCCAAACTTGCATCATGCCATGCCTTTATATTATATTTTCATTGGAAAACGTATCAATTCTGCACCCAAACTCTTTTATTCTGTTTATAGATCTATTTCTGGGAGTTTCAGCTCCAGAATGAAACGGAGCGCCTGCGCACTCTTTTCCTGCCAGAGCTTGGAGTGAAGCTCAAAAACCTGACAGGCTACACCACCTACATGATCAGTGTGGCAGCCTTCAACGCTGCAGGGGATGGGCCCCGCTCCCTGCCCACTAGAGGGCGCACTCAGCAAGCAGGTGAGTTGCAGCAAATCCAGATGTGGTTGAGCAGATTGCGGTGATGTTCAAAAGACCTGTGGCGTCAACTTGCAGCTCAGACCTCCTGCCAACACCATGTAGCATTTCACAGCTTCGCATTCTGCATTTGTTTTGGGCTCTGTTTTTCCTCGAGCTGCCTCCCTGTCATCTGCACAATTATGCTCATTATTTAACCGCATTGATTAGGTTCTCAAGTGCTTGTGTGAAGTAGCATCTCAAGGTTAGTCGTCTCTTCAGTCACAAAAGGTGTCTAGATGATGAGGGTTTTCATCTCCAGCCATTGTGTTACACACAAACCTGCAAACAGGAGCTGAAGTACTGCAGCCTTAAGACAAATAATTCAAGACCCGCTCGTTCTATTCACCAAGAAATAGAACCTTTTCACCAAAGAGTTTAGTTTCGTCCTGTGGGATATTCCACAAGAGATCAGACTCTTCTTGGCACCTCCTCCAGGAGAAGTCACGGGGGTGGGAGTCTAATGACAGCGGCAGAGCACTGAGCACAGAGTGCGGGGGACACATGTAGATTAATTTTTTGGCCGCTGCTGCACAAAGACGTCTGTGTTTACCAGCTTGCACGAGTCCCTCCTCTGCGGTTTCAGCACAAAAATGGTTTACAGTATAAATTTCTCTTGTCTTTTCCGCCCCCTTGAAGGCTGTGACATTGGCGAGGGGTACAAAATGCTGAGAACTTAAAAACACAGGCAGGAATTTTGGCTCTCTGCACCACAGGGTACTGGGAAGCGAGCCAACACAAGCTTTTGTGAATTTTATGCAGAATTGTAGCGAAATCCTGACACTTAGCTGGATCTGGGTTGGGTCAGCAGGCAGAATTCTCACAGCTCTTGTTCAAGGTCGCAAGATGGTTTTGCACAGTCTTATGTCGACTTTGTTTTGTAGTGACTCATATGCTTAAACGGTCTGTAAACCTACCTGATTTTATATGCACAAAACATCTTATTATTCATGCTCTGATAATGAACAAGAAGCAATAATTCTGCTTTCATTATTAATCCTCCAGTATCTCTGTTTCATGCCATCAGCATAACATGAATTTTTTTTCCTTCCTTCTCTGTAATATCTCAAATTGCCTGCTGCAGACAATGAGCTCTGCCTTTGGATTTCCCTCTGTCGTGCTGGTCCTGTGCTGTTTTTGTTGCCAATTTACCCAAATGTCTTGAGAATTTGCAGCAAATGGGCAAAGTAGCTGCAACAGAAGCAACTTAACTAGCTGAAAATGTGCTAAAAAAAAAAATAAAAAATTCCAACTTCTGAAAGCTCAGATGTCTACTGGAGAGGAACGTCAAGAATGAATGAAATAAATATTGTTGTGCTTCAAAATGCATGCTGTAAAAGTATTGTAAATAAATGATGAGTATATTTATCTGTTTTTTCTTATTCATGTGTGTCCCAGTTTGCGTCTTAATTACAGAATTCTAACAGTTTCGCTGAGAATTTACAGATGTTGTCATGAATATGCAGCATATGCAGATCACAGCATTGCAGTTTTGAAGCTGAATGTATGTAGCTCTGTGAGAAGATCAGACAGTCATCACCCCTTCTTTACCTTTTTTTTTCACCCTAAGCCCCAAGTGCTCCCAGCTTCATCCACTTCAGCGAGCTGACCACCACGTCAGTCAACGTGTCCTGGGGAGAGCCCAAACAGGCCAACGGCATCATCGAGGGTTACCGCCTGGTTTATGAGCCCTGCACTCCTGTCGATGGTGAGAAACTCTGCCTGGAGCCTAATAACTCTGCCATGTCTTGACATTCCTCAGCTGGCTTTTGCAGACAAGTGATTTACAACCCCTTGCCTAGTTACCATTAACTCTGGCCGCTTAAGCTCACGCTCTAATCTGTTACAGATGAGTATAGGCCCTGCAGTAACATATATGGCACGGCTGATAAAAAAATATGTTGAAATGCTCTGGTGAGTCTTCTCAGCTCCGACTCTCACTGAGAGAAACATGGCTAATAGTTGAATAAGTGTGGTTGCATGGACCAGATTGTCAAGTAATTGGGAGCAGAGGTGGAATGCTGAGCTGAGGCTGCTGTGGTCCCTCAGCTATCCACTAATGGACCCAGAGCAAAGCTGAAAAGAGCAGGAAAGACGGGGAATATCAGTTGGTCTATTATATAAAGGTCCTGGTGTCTCTTCCTATCTGGATATCTCGAAGGCTGCAGGAATAATAGACCCTTTCTGTTACATACGCAGGGATGTGCACGTCTCTAACCGTCTGTCTTCTAACTCCTGAATTTGTCCGTGTGACTCAATGTGTCTGTTCATATGCACAATGCTTGGCTTTTTGTCGCTTGTAGAAAGCAGCATCTAGAGTCTTAGTGTTTCCTGTACAGACTCCTCTCCTCGCACTCCAGGTGTCAGTAAGATAGTGACAGTAGATGTGAAGGGCAGCTCTCCCCTGTGGATGAAGATCAAAGACCTGGCTGATGGTGTCACTTATAACTTCCGCATTCGGGCCAAAACACTCACTTATGGGCCCGAGGTGGAGGCCAATATCACTACTGGGCCTGGAGAAGGTGGGACTCTCTCAATCTTTGTTCACATGTTGATATCGCTAATAATTTTTCAGAGCGGCTTCCTCACAGATCAGGGGACATTTTTTCTTACTATCCACCATTTTTGTCTCCCCAAGGAGCCCCAGGCCCTCCTGGAGAACCATTCATTTCTCGGTATGGCACTGCCCTCACGCTGCATTGGACCAGCGGCGATCAAGGACGTGCACCCATCACACGATACGTCATCGAGGCCAGACCCTCCGGTGAGCCACATGCATAAACAGTTTCTGGGTTCAAACACCCTCACTTGTGTTTCCTATGTGGTGACCACAGCTTTGATTGTCAGTATGGTCACTTATTTCCCATCCTGCCTTTAGATGAAGGATTGTGGGACATCCTCATCAAAGACATTCCCAAGGAAGTGACCTCCTACACTCTTAACTTGGACATGCTGCGAGAGGGGGTCACGTATGACTTTCGGGTAATTGCAGTCAACGACTATGGCTATGGGTCGCCCAGCGCCCCCTCCCCCTCAATATCAGGTACTTTAAACAGAAAAATAACTTAAATAAAGTGATGCTTTTTTAAAAATTATTTTCTTTGGTTTATTAATTTCTGTGTCATGTGTTCAGCCCAGAAAGTGTCTCCGTTCTATGAGGAGTGGTGGTTCCTGGTCGTGATCGCTCTGGTGGGCCTCATCTTCATCCTCCTCCTTGTTTTCATCCTCATCATCCGAGGGCAAAGCAAAAAGTACACCAAAAAAGCAGATTCAGGTAGGAAACTCAACTGTCCGCTAAAAACTCACTGCCAACGTCTCAGTTGCTGCAGCTGAAGCTATCGACTGGAGTTTGTCTTCCTCTCGAACAGCTCTGCTGAGAATTGCATTTTAATGAGCGCACATCGCAAAGTCTATTTTTGTAAATGGGAGTGTGAAGGCTCAAACAATTAGACAAATTACCGAGATTTCCTCAACATTGTTTGGCTGACAGAGGAAAGATGGGAGTAAAGGTTACCGGTGAAACAGCTGAAATAGGCAGGTGAATAAACATTATTGTTCATGTTTAACTGCAGTGGAGATCAATACTGGGATAAATGGCTCGGCAGTGGTTTAATGCTCAGGTCATTAGTCAGACTGAGAGTAATTATATAACTACGGCACTGTAGCAAGAAGCCGATTTTCATGATTGTGAATTATCCCAGGTGACATTGCTGCTCCAAGAAACTCTTTATCAGAGTTTCTTCAAACCCAAAAACATGAGGTAGAGGAAGTTAATCAATGTTAGTAGACTTACTGTTAATATTTCACATTACGGATGGCATCTGTGAGGGCTGCTGAGGCTAGCTTATTTTAGACTTGGTTTGGTCACCCAGCCCCACAGAGGAGCCAGCAGGGGAGAGAGAGAGGTGGGATATTTGGAGGGTAAAGTGAAGGGTGAGGTCAAGCCATCCTAAAACCTCAGACCAGTGACTTTTCAGCTTAGTTAGCATTTACCAGGGTCAGTAAACAGGGCTTGGTGAGACCAGTTCAGACAAGGACTGTGTTTGTGTGGGGACACAAAGAGGGCTTCTTAGCCCCTCTCAACCCCTCCCCAATTTTTTCAGCCATGAAGCTGATCTGTCCCACTTACTGCTGTTTGGTTTACAAGGGGCCGGGACTGGACAGTGTTCCTGACTGACAGACTGACTGACAGCAGCATTTGTACTTGAATTGTACAAACCTGATTCCAAAAAAGTCGCAGTGTAAAACACAAATTTAAAACAGATTTAAGTCATTTGTAGACAAACTGTGTTTATGGACAGCAGTTTTATGAAGTGTTCCTTGTAGTAATCTCCTTTATGCAATCATGTCAAAGTGTTGAACCTCTCTCAATCCTTGCTTGTGAACGACTGAGTCTTTCCAGGATGAACCTTCCACACCCAATCATGATCCTCTCACCTACCAATGAACCTGATTACTTGTGGAATGATCCAAACAGGTGTTTTTGGATCAGTTCACAACTTTCACAGTCTTTTGTTGCCCCTGTCCCAACTTGTTTGAAACATATTGCCATCAAATTCAGAATAAGCTGATATTTACAAAACTAAATGAAGCTGATGAGGTCAAACATTAAATATATTGTCTTTGTACTGTCTTTAAATGATCAATCAATGATCACATTATGTTTTATTTATGTTCCTCACAGTATCTCAACTTTTTTGGATTCAGTGTTATATATGTAAAGGTTCAAGCCTATGTTTTATTGTGTTGTGTCCATCTAATCCCAGAGACTAAAACTGATTCTAGATTTAATGGAGGATAAAAAACTGCTTCATTTCATTCCGCAACCCACACAGTGTCGTCCTCCTCCTCCTGTCCAGGCAACCACTCCAACTGCACAGCTCTGCCTCTGACCCACGGAGAGATGGTGCGCCTGGACGAGGGACGCTTCCCGGCCCTGGAGCTGAACAACAGACGCCTCTCCGTGAAAAACTCCTTCTGCCGCAAGAACGGCATCTACACACGGTCAGTCACGATCCCTGCAAACGTGCCATCAGTCATACAGAAACAACCAATGGTTTTCAGCTGGTTTTATCGGCTGCATGCAAAGGTTGCACCTCTCAGACATATTGTTAGCTCGGTCCTGTCTGAGCTCCCTCTTGCTATTCAGTGTGTTGCTTTTAATACTGGCAGGAATTAATAAAGTAGTGCTGTGTGTTCCCTCACAATAGTCTGTCAGTCTTGAGAGAACGAGCCGAGCCTCGAGGAGCCCAGCTGCTGATTTGAGCCTCCTTCCGCTCCCCTCGTTGATATTCAGTGTTTGTGTGGAGCAACAATTTATAGAAAGGCACAGCACAATACCAGCTAATTAGCATTCATGAGCTTCTGCATGTGCTCTTTGTCTGTCCATCACCGCTTTAGACAAAGGGTGCTTATGGGTCAGAGCCGACCGGTTTTCTCCTGGCCTCCGGCCCAGAGTTTCTCTCAAGTGCAGAGCTGTGAGAGCTATCTCAACCTGGAGTGCAACACCGTCGGTATGAGGACACGTCCTTCTGCCTGTCAGAGGCGACTGGCTCTTTGGTAATGTTTGGGTAAACATTAGATAAGAGGAATTTCACAAACCCTGCAGCAGGAGAAGTAAAGGGAATCTCCTGTGCAGAGGAGACATAGGTCATATACACATTTAGTGGACGAAGGGTCGCGTGGTTGCGTTAGGAGCGGGCGGGAGTTCAGGAGTCTGCTTCTTGTCACAGCAAACAAAAAAAAGAAGATGTTGGTTTTTGCATTACTGTCCACATTATGGTGGAATGTGCTGGAAGGAGGGGTACATTAAGGGCAGCTGAATGTGTGCTGTTTTCTCCTTGACCAAGGAGGCCAAGAAGGGGATCAAAGGGTCTCGAGTTGCTCCCTCGCTTTGAAGAGCTCAAATCTGGTAACGTAGTCTGCGCTAATGATCTGTGGACTAAGGAGGAAGAGTGGGAGGACTCCCTATGGGATATTTGAAAGGGTGAGGGAAAGAGGGATGAATTAAGACAGATAAGGCAAGAGGAAAAATACAGTGCTCCTAAATAATTCAAAGCTCACTGGCAGCATTTCGGAGTGTGATCGGTAGCAGGATCCATCGCCTCTCCCCTCTGCTCACGAGGCCCCATCCTTTTAATGTCTGACTCAACCTTGTCTGAATTCTAAGTAGATTTTTTTTTCTTCTTCACAGTCCGCCCCCTCACATCATCCCCTTTAACCCAGAGGACGTGTCCCTTTGTTGTGTCAACCCTTTCACGGCCGTTGTCATGTTGTGTCTTTTAAGCTTCTTGTTCCTGGCATTCCCAGTGATTTAGCTCCCGCATATATCTCAGCACATATTAATTTTCGTTTGAGAGCTCGTCAAGGTTGTCTGCTTTATGCCTTAATATTACACTTGACATAGCCGCGTTTGATGCTTGTCTGGTCTGCCCCCACATACAACGTTTTCCATTTCACATCATTTAAACATTTACTTTCATGCCATTCCTAGTTTATATAATGCTTTAGTCTTTTTCTGAAACCAACTGAGCAAACTCTTCTTTTTCATGCCGCGTTAGCTCCACTTGCATACTGAGCCCACTGATGTAGCTCAGCGATGTGAGGGGTAGTGGTCCGGGTTTTGCCTGTCTGACCGTCCAATTCAGTCTCAGCAGACCTTGAACGCAGCAGCAGTCATTACAGCAGAAGAAGAAAAATAATTGTCTGCACAGATGTTTCTCCCTGCTTCCCTTTATGGACTTAATGACTGGAGCCAAAAAAGAAACTAGGGGTCTTTTTACTTGACCTGCACTCATAAAAGAAGTTTATAATACTTTGCTGAGCTCAGGGCCGTGCTTGGTTACGCAGCTTTTCTGCAGGAGGTCCAAATCTCTGACTGGCTCGAACCGTACCGTCATTCAGCTCTAATCACTACAAAGAATCCTTTCATGGAGACGCTCATATGTTTTTACACAGGTTTCTGTTTGTGCGTCTCATGACGGTTGAGGTGAGCTGAACTCATGCAGATCTCGCCCACCCCCTGCCAAAGCTCCTCACCGACACTTCAGACGAAGATCAGAGCAAATTATAACCCCTTCGCTGCATTGTGTATTAGTGGCTTCCAGGAATGCACAGAACACCCTGCGGCTGTCTGAACTGAGCTATCATTTTCATTTTCATAATCGATGAGTCTGTGTGCGTTGATCCCGCTGAACCTCCTCTGAGATGTGAAGCTTCTTCATTTTCAGAACTGTTTTGCAGCCTTCCATTAGTCATCTGAACGATGTCAGTCACAGGCATGATCGGGCGTTTTAATGTTTACTCAAAAGTGTCAAAAAAAAAAGAGGGAGCTCTTGAAAATCTGTTTGAGTTTCCCAAAGGAAAATATGCTGATGATCAAATGGTTTTCTCTTATATAACCGTTTGCTCTCTCTCTCTTTCTCAGTTTCTGTCTTTGGCTCTCTGTCTCTCACAGGCACTCACTCTGTCTCCTTTTCTCCATTTGTCCAGGTCTCCGCCAAGGCCCAGTCCTGGAAGTCTGCACTACTCGGATGAGGATGTCAGCACTAAGTACAATGACCTGATCCCGGCAGAGAGCAGCAGTCTGACCGAGAAACCCTCTGAGATATCTGACTCTCAGGTAAGCAGTGATCCTGGCTCCTGGCCCGTGTCCACTCCAAATCTGGAATAGGAAATGAACTTAAATTAAAAAGTAAGATTTGACTGTTTGAGTTTCTCAAAGTGAGAAAGTCCTCCAGGGCAAAGTCGTAACCTTTCCAAACTCAAAAATACTTCTTTTATTTCAATTTCTTTTACTTCTGTCACATTGGCTGTCTGTCTTTCTGATAACCATTCAAAGCCTAATTTCTGAGAATAAACATCAATCTGCCTCAAGTGGATCACCTCAAAATGAGCAGTCCCCTGTTAGCATAGGCTGGTCATGGCTGACATCTCTGTGAGTTTTCAATACTGATTTCTCTCATGGGAAGGAAGCACAGGGCTGATTCTCATGTCTAGTGTGTCCTGAAATGTCTTCATAACTAATTAATTTCCCTCAAACAGGAAATGTTGCGTTAATCTGAGCTGCAGCGTGTCATGTGATGATCTGAGCGGCTCAGTATGTCTGTGTGTGTGTGTGTATGTGTGTGTGTGGAATAGGGAGGTCCAATGAAGAGACAGTGAGGTTAGAAGTGATGAGGGATGATGGGTACAAAAGGCGGAGAAACTGATTGTAGCAGATCGCGAACATCTGTCTTCCCACACTCGCACCGGGTCTCCCCGGCCAATTTATCTGGTACCTGCACAGTCAAAACATTGTTCAACCCGGTTTGAACAAACATCGCTCTCGTGGGAGACACAAACTGGTGTTATTCTTTTCCTCTGCATTGCCTCCCACTGTTTACCTGCCACTTGTGCAAATAAATGGTGCTTCAACATCTGTTAGGCTGTAGTATCTCAATAGAGCAGTGGATGGGCAGGCACTTGTCAGGCACACAAATGTGCCAAGTGTGTAATGTTTTCTGTGAGAGTAATTTGCTCTTTTTTTCTTTTTTTTTTTTTCCTTTTACTGTTTGTGCCTCTCGTCCTGTTCAGTCTGCTGGAAAGGCGACAGGATACACCCACACAAACATTTGTAGCTAACAAGACTGATGGATTCATATCACAACAAAAGCAAATTAATCCTGTAAACATTGTCTCTGTCCAATTTCTAGGACACTCTTGTGTGCACTTATCACATCTGTGCTCCGCAGAGCTATGGGTGAGCTGCTACGCGTGAAAAATGCACAATAGAAGTGATTATCTGCCCCATAGAGCTGCAGTTGGATTAATAGATTTCCACTTGTCTCTCAGTAGATACAGTGCATCCTGCTGTGCTATGATGTTTGGGAGTAAGGCTGCTGTTAGATTTAGCTGTCATTGATCTTGGTAGTAACATCCTACACATGCTTGGTAATCTCACTGTCTTCTATCTCTGTCTCCTGATTGGCTCACAGGGCAGCGACAGTGAGTATGAGATGGATCAGAGTCGACAGAAGACCCACTCCTTCGTCAACCACTACATCAGCGACCCCACCTACTACAACTCCTGGCGGCGGCAGCAGAAGGGCGTCTCGCGTCCGCCGGCGTACGGCTACTCCCAGCCCGAGCCCCTGGTGGAGCAGGAGTCACGGCAGCACCCGCCACCCGTGCCCCCTCTGCCCCCTCTGCTCCCCCAGAGCGCCCCCTCCCCGCAGCCCCAGTGCCAGGGCCAGGGCACCCTGTTCAGGTCGAAGGGAAGCCGGACTCCCACCCCCTCCCTGCTGTCCTCCGAACCCCCCAGCCAGCACAGCACCCTCTACCGGCCCCCAAGCAGTCTGGGCTGTGCCGCGCAGGCCCCGACCGCTGGCTTCTCCTCTTTTGTTTGACACACAGCTCTCCTTCCAATAACAACAGGACCCTGAGGACGAGTCTTTAATTTTGTTGTTGTTGGTTTATTTGTATTTTGCTTTTCTTTTTTTTTTGATCTTTTGTTTTTTTTCTGTCTAACTGACAGATTTGTTGCTCAATATTAAGCATTGCAGGCATCTTGAATAGCGTTTTCTCCTCTGTGAAGAGTGTGTGTGTATGATTGTGTGTGTGTGTGTGTGTGTGGCGCGTATGGTTGGTTAATCCATGTGATATGTATTTTATGAAAAAGACAATCATTTGAAAGTTTTTATGCGTTGCTTCAGTACATTTATTTGAAGGTACAACCATGTAAACAAGGGAGAACAGAACCCGAGGCTCTGAAAAAAGAAAACCTTGTTTTAAAAACACTGTATTATTGTTTAATATGAGAGCTTTATGGAAAAACAACCACCTTAGAACCATTTAGAGTATGGACCACTTGGCTTGCTGAGACTGTACAATGGAAAAACCAACTCTGATGGAATAATGTGATGTTTGGACAAAGGACAAAACTGATAGTGAGGAATGGACTCTGACTCGGAGAGAGAGGCTCCAGGGGCCGCCGTGGCCCCTCGGCTGCCTTTGAGTTTCTCACTCTGCCTAATCATTGTTGGAACTGCATTATGTGTTTACTATATGTACTTGTCTCATATTGTTTACCAGATATTTATATCAATCAGCTTCAAGCTCAACATTTTCAGAACATCGCTAGTGACAATGTTATGAATCACATTAAAGCATTGTGGCACCTTTATAGTAGTCTGGGGAATGTGTTGATTGTGTGCTGGTACTCATGTCAGTAGATATACAAGCTAAGACAACTTTCTTAATGTGAGTCCGTTTGCTTTTATGTTATTCACAGACTATGACCGTGAGGACCAATAGCACAAGGTCAAATGATATTATCCCATCACGACCACGTCACAACATAGTGCTATTAATATTTGTCGAGGAAGTACAAGAATAACTTTGAGACATGAGGAAGATTTTTGAAAGGTGGGATGCAAAGTAGGTTTAATGCAGGTTTACAGATCGAAGAGAGCTACGCTGTAAGGCTCTAATTTTCCAACATTTTTTGAAAGTGTTTTCTTGACAACACTACAAAAAATTCAAAATTGGTCAATCAGAGATGGTAAAAATCCAAAATAAGAAAGCTGATATGTATTTTCGGTCGGCTTAAATGTGCATCTATGTTTATTTAAGAAGCTTTATTTGATGGTGGACAACAACAGGACGCTGGTATTGTGCATGAAGTACATCACCAGGGATGTGAGATTATGTGTGTTCAACATGTTACAGTGTAACATGTTGTCGATATGATGACTGAAAATGTGTTTTATGCTCACAGGACATACAGATATACATTATGTTATGATGAGATGTTTTCTACAAAGACTTGAATATGCTGGATCTTTACTTTAAAAGTTGACTGGGACATTGCTGTGCTGGAGGTGGACCCATAGTGTATAAACTTAGACAGTCGGTCCAAAATATCATCTGTCAAATTTCCAATGTGAACATCACTGTATACATCATGAAGGAAACATTATGGACCTATTCATGGTAGCTCTCTAAAATAAATTATTCTATTTTGTAATGGCTTTTTCTTCATGCCTCATCTGAATACTATGTACAATCTAATATTTTACAAAATAATATATAGCAAAAGAGACAGACATCAAACAGTGGTATAAACAGAGGGTTTTAATAAAAATAGACACCATATCAGAGCCTACAGAAACTATTTTACAGGCCTATTTGCATGGTCTGCAAAACAAACTTATTATAGGTGACACTTGATCCTACAGTGCAGAAATGACCTTATTCTCTGAGCCACAACAGACACATAATTGGGATGCATAAGAGCATGAGTTACAGGGAAGAATGTGAAGAAGAACCTGATCCGGTGCAAGCATGCTGAAAAGCTGGGGGAGGGTGGGAGAGTGTGCCTGGGTAATCTCCTTATTTCAGGCCGGAAAACATTGATCTTAAGCAAGGCAAAGGGAGGGAGGAACAGAGGGATCAGGTTGGAAGGTTTTAAGGGGAAAAAAAAAAAGTCATGCCAAGGGTGCAGATAGTTGGTGTTGGAAAATCTTTATTTGCCCTCATCAAAAGCTCCAAGACACCAAAATGTCAGTATTTTGCAAAAGTGGATGCAGCATCACGTATGGATAATTGATCATTATGCAAATCATTATGTTTTCTTAAACGCATCCCCCAGCATTAAGTCTCTAACTGCAGAGGAGAAATCGGTCATATCACATCTCATGTATATTTTATAGCCCAGTTTGTTTCTTCAACAAAACGAAAGCTCAGTTTTTAAAAAACTAAATATAACATATTGTTTGCAGCATTCTAAATAATTCTATTTTGTAACTCAAAAATATGATAATTCTTTCGCACTCAACGCTACCATAACTATCGAGTACCTTCTGCCAATTCACTGCGAGGAGGCACACAGATTAGTCTTCTGTTCGCACACAGACGTAGAGACACAGCTTCACATCAACAAATCTGTTTTTGCATTTCAGTTCAGTATCTCCTCATGGGACCGACTTATACAGAAAGCGTCCCAATTCTGACTGTGCTTGTTGGAGTGCGTCAGAGCACATGTGCAGTAGAGCTAACTCATCTTGACTGGTGACTCCAAAATTAGGACAAAATCAGAACGGATGACACAGAAGGAAATTGGACGTTGCAGCTTTTCAAAAAGTTTTGACGGAGATAAGATTTTGCCAAAACGTCCTGTTATTTGACTCACAGACTCCATCACTGTGCAGACAGTTCATGCTGCTTCATAACAGTTGATAATATTATGGTTATGCATCATAATGCCAGTTTTGCGAGCATGGTCAAAGCTCTCCAATGGGTTTGATAATAGGTTTGTTCTCTGCGAGGTACTGTGCTGAAATCTGCTCTTACTTCTTCAGTCAGAGCTGTCTAGACCTTTTCCGTAGTATTTGTCCTTGTATACAGCAGTAAACTGCCACCGCCTCCCAAATGGACAGAAAAGAGACAGACAAAATGTAAAAAACATAAAAGGTCAAAGGGCACACGTCTCTCTATTCTGTGGTTTATATAGCCTTAGCTGTGAAGCCGGACCTTATTCTGCACCCTCTTCTATGAGACTTGAGTGGTCCTTCGATCCATTCCATGATACTTCTTCAGTGAGAAAAGAAATCGTTACATCACGCAGCTCTTCGTCTGATCTGCTAACATCACAACAACAACCTCAACATCTGACCCCCTGAGCTTTTGCTGCACAGCAGATCTTGAAACCAGGAATAAAAAAATGCACACAGCAAAAAGATTTTCCTGTATGTCCAAAATGCCACGGCGGAGAATAGATGTGTAAGGTAGCAAGGGAGGAAAGCACCACTGAGACACTACTGCAAAAACTCATATACTGATGTATCATTGAGCAGAGCTGTCAAAGCTGCCAATGCAATATGCAAAGCTGCAACAATAGGAGGCTGTAAGTTGCTCCAGCAGCAGCACGAAGTAATCGACCAACCTGGATTTTACATAAGTTTAACCAAACTCAGTAAAATTTCATGAAAGAAAGTTTTATTTTTTCTACTTGACACCGCGTTGAATTTTTCCCTTTGATACATTTCTGAGAAGCTCACCTTCCCACCATCGACTATGCATTTCCAACTTTCTTACCTTGAAGAACTTCATGAGCACCGAACGCATGACGTTCACTCTGTAACTCAACAGGATCAGGGCCAGGAGAAAAAAAAAAGATTACTGACCAGCTGCATGTAAATAAAGGTTTTCAGGTTATTGCAGTGTTTGGATGCAATCCCTCTGATTTCCTGTCTCAGCCAGATTTCAATAACTGGGTTTGGAGAGCGGGAGAGTCAAACCTCTAGTCAGCGCACACGTTTAATCATTCATTTTTTTTTCTGTTTATATCAGAAGCGAGTGGTAAAATTTATACTTTTGGGCCATGAGTATGTCATAAAAGCGACTAATAAAACGTGAACACAGCTTGATCCTGGACAAAAGGCCACTGCAGTCAAGTTCTCATCATAAAGAGGCCTGTTCTCCCATCAGCTGGTGGGACAGACCAAACTGGGAACATAGCCAAAGGCAGGAAATAACTTTTGAATGTGAGCGACGGACACTCTCCATGCTGCTCATTACATTATGGCACGAACAGAGATATTGAAGCACAGCACGGATACGTACGCTTTCGAACGGCTGTGAGAGACAAAAAATGAATAGTCATTCTATCCAGGTAGTGGAGGAGAGTGACTTTTGCCCTTTGATAATTATCAACCATTCACACATTCCTTTCTCTTGAGCTCAGGGCGAGCATGCACAGCCCTGGGGTTGACTGCGTCTGCTTCCCTCTCATTTCCATTGTAAAAAGGTACTAATGAGCGGTCACTGACAGAGGGCAGCTGATCAACCTGGAATACACAAGTTCAAAAAAAAAAAAAAACCCGAACCACTGAATCAAAAAAGTCTTTTGTGGTCGCAGAATGTAAGAAATCCATGACAGCTTTCGAACATCTTTCCTCCAAGTGTGAATAATTTGACTAAGAGTTGTGAGTTTAAAAAAACGAGAAAGGCTATTTTTAAACTTCATTTAATCCCACTGACTTCATCTGTAAATGACATCATGATTTGCCTTATTCTAACTGTAGAGTTTTTCAACCTTTTTGTGCTTGAAGATGTAGAAAATTTTGCACAAACATATCAACAGTGAATGTATTGTATTGTCTATGTAAATCTATTGAGGTGTCTCTGGGGTGGCATTTCCTCAAACATGCATTATAGGGCCCTACTTTTTTTCAAATAAGGGTTACATCAACTGCAACAGTACTTGATTGTAGATGTCCAAGAAGTCTTCAGTCCCGATAACATCTCACTTCTTATCTCTCCTTCTTGGATAAGAAGTGTCCTCAAACAACTACAAGTCCAGCTGCCGTCAATTTAGGCCTTATTTGAATAGCATGACCTGGATGATTGAGAACCTTCACAGAGATATTACTTTTTTCCCTCCTTTAATATGTTTGGCGTGACTATAAGTATTTTTCCTATCAATGTGGCAAAGTGAAGGAGCAGTAGGCCTACTTTGGTAGACACTGCTCTTTACAATATAAATACAGTCTTAAATGGTGAGTGTTGTCTTGAGTGGCAAAGATGAATCTGTGTTTGTTTGCTTTTGTCTGTTTGTTTTCTATTAGACTCAGCCTTCATTGCATGCTTGTATTAAAGCTCTTATTATGATTCATTCCCCCCTTGTTTCTTTGTTGTGTCACCACTGTTCAGAACACATGGGCGGGGTGTGCGAGGATGTGCGAGTGGCCCCACGCTGGCAGCCTGTGTCTTTAAGGAGCCGTGGAAAGAGGGCGTGCTTAAACGCACCACGGAGGCAGGACGCGCTGTGGTGGCTTCACTGCGCCTCAGAGCTGCTGCAGCGCGGTGACAGCAACACAAACACATGCGTGAAAAAAAGAGAAAAAGAAAACAGGCCTGTGTGTCTTATAAGAGTCATTTCGATGTCCGAGAGCTGATCCGAGCGTCTCCTGCGGTTTGATGAACGCAGCCCCTTTGTCAACCTGCTGGGGGCCTCAAAGTGAACCCGGCTGTATGAATGGGATGCTCGGTAAGTGCTTCAGTGTTTGTACTTGCACTTCAAGACATAAAACGTGCATTTGCACTACAGTTGCAATTTGCAACCTTTGCATTTGTTCTGCAGGGCTCATATGTTTATTAACAGAGCGGCTTTATTCGTCCAGTGTTGAGCAGCTGACCACAAAGAGTCAGCTGCTCATTGTTCTCCTGCTCATTGACCCACCCGGAATCAGAGCTTTATTGTTGTGTGATCAAATCATTGCACAGTGAGACATGCAAGAGAGTGGATTGAAAAGGCTGATAAATGGAGACTTGTAAAGAAGTATTTTTTTTCCAATCTTCTGAAGCCGTGGAGGTGATTGGTGCAACAAACATGGAGCTTATTTGTCTGCAGCCCCTCAGCAACAACCTTAATTTATTCATAATATTATGTTGTTTTCAAAGGCTCTGAAGCTACAGTTGATGCATTTGTATCTTTTTTTCCCATCAAAGCATAACTCTCATAGGCCTCAGCTTGAGAACATGCAAAATTAGGTCAAACATGGATGACATTTTGATTAGCATAGGAGTGAATGTGATGTAAAAATGCAAAAGCTTTTTCTCACACTGCTGATATATATATATATATAAATGTGTAAACTTATTAGTGAATAAGATGTCTAATACATGATCAGATGAGTAAAAAAAAAGAAATCACACACTTTCCAACATGCAGAGCACGCCTGTCCTGCTTGTCCACCTCATTACCCACGTATCCCACAGCCTGTGGACTTGGCAGCCCCCCTCCCCGGTTCAGTCCGCTTGGCATCTGCTGGAGCTCATTGACTGGGATAAAGGCGGTGGGCTTCGGGTCTGCAGGCCGTCACTCCATCACTGCCACACTGATAAGAAGCTCCTCAGCAATTGTTTGAGGAGATAATGTTATCAGCGGTCTGTGTTTGCGAGGCAAATTGGGTGGCTTTCTTTTGTTTCCTCAGGTTTATAATATGGCATTTGACCTGTCTCATCCCAAACACTCAGAGGCCCTTTGTGAGCTTGAGATGGATTTAGGTTGAGGACACGGCAAACAAGACGCCTCATCTCCAAGATTTATGTGTCATAAGGCTTCTTCATGCCTCTGAAAACATTTCCAACCAGCACGCACAGGTTCTGCCTCCTCGACTTTCTTCTGTCTCTTAAATTACAAAGCATCTAATTGCCTGCAGGAGACATGTGTTTAGTGCCTGAAGGTGAAAGTTATCCTTCCTCTGCGCCGTGTTGGACACCTTGCCAAGCACTCTGTTATTGGGCACAGCATAGTGTAGACAGCATTTACTGGCCGACAGCCCAGGAAACACAACCTGCTCAGAATTTAGTTAACAAAAGTGTTTGCGCGCCTCACTTTCATTGCAGAGATAATCAGCATCTGAAAGTCTTTCTGTGGGCGTCGCAAAGTGCAGCTTTAGTGGCGTTATTTGTGGCCAGTGAGTGCAAAGTCCTACATCCATGTTTGAACATGTCTGCAGTTTGTGTGTGCTCATTCGAGGCAGCGTGTGTGTGTGTGTGTCCCGTCCAGCCCCTGCACATTCCAGGAAATACCAATATAAACTGTTATTTTTTTCCTGGAATGCCTCAGAGGATGGTGATAGAGAACTGCTGGATTATTATAGAGGACATGACAGGTCTTTAGCATAAGTAACATGTTGGGTTGTTGTCATCGCTGTTAATTACTACCACAGGCCTTGCGAACGTTACTTATAAATCCCAGCTCGGTGGAAAATATAGCAAACTTTCTCTCAGTAAACAATTCGTGGATGTTGTTGGCGAGTTTGATATAAACCAGCCACCTACCTTTTTTATGACCTTGTTGTCCCAACTTGAAATTCTAAGGGCGTCTCATGTGTCAGTGTGTGAATGCTGTGTTTGTTCCTGTGTCTTTTGTTTGGTGGCATTGTTTTCTGGTCTAATCCAGCATGCAGCGCTGTGACCCGGTAGGCTGGGGTTGGTGCTGCGAGCAGGAGGAAACGGTTTATTCTTCACTGCCGTCCTGTTTCCTCGTCACGAGTTGTAAATATCGGATAGAGTTGATATGAGTGTAACAGCAGATAATGGCTGCATTTCCACCCAATGTTCCCAGGAACTACTTTTCAAGGTATTAGAAGTTCAGCCTGTTGGCATCTTTCTTTCCACTGTGGTGTAAAGACCCATGAACATTAGGCAAATTAGTTCTGTTATGTATGAAAAAGCAGCAAGTTTGCAGCTGCAGATTTTTAAAAATGGTGGCTGAAATAAAAAGCTCAGAGTGCTCGACCAATCAGAAATGTTGTGTAGTGCTGCAAGAGACCAAAGTTCCAGGACTTTTAGAAAGTGTAACCCCCCTGAGCAGGGACCTTGTGGGGGGTAAAATAAAATCCCGGGAATTTAATTGAGTTCCTAGACCTTGAGAAAAGTTCATGTGATGCAAACATGAGGGCATATCATTTTAAAACTGCACAAATATGGTGATGGCTTACTAGAGAACTATCATTTTTTGACAGTAAAATAAAGGTTTGTCTTAGTTTGAACCCTTTTTTTATTTCATTTGTTCTAAATCCTCTAAGTGAATATTTAATTCTGAAAGCGAAGCCGTGCACGGTGCACTCATTATCCACTTCAGAGTGAGTCCTCTGCCCTGCTCAAGTCGAGTGGTTTCTTGTGTTTTCTAAAAAATTAAAGCCCTCCACCGGTTGATAGCTGCTTCCTTGGCTTCCCTCCAGCCTCAGCATTTTGTTGCTTTTCTGCCGTTCTGACCCTGTAATTATGGCACCCTCGCACTTTTAAAGCGAGATCCCATAATTTTCCTGCATTCTTTCCACTGAGGAGCAGCACAGGTTTCCACTCGAGTCTTTCAAAACCTAACCTCGCTCTTCATCTGCGGCTCTTCAGAGATACCTGGCCGAGCTGCACGGGGGGCGATGATACGGACACCTGGGCCCGAGGCCGGAGCTGTCATCAGCAGGGGACTCAGAAGATCCGGTTCTGTCTGGCTTCTACAGTAATTGAATGTCAGTGAACCTGAGGCGGATACATGTTTGTGAGGCCTGCTGTTGAAGCCACAGCCCTCTAGGTTATTAAAACTGTGTGTTGATGGAGATATGAGCCGTGTTTGTTTGGTTAGCCCGTCAGAAATCCAGTACGATGGAGGACAACCTTGTTTACATTATGAGTGGTCAGGAAGGCCAAGCTGAGTAGATTTCCGGAGAGATGGGAGGGTTGGCTGCATCATTTGCTCCCTGCCCTTCCTGTGGACGAAGCCCCCAACAAATCATCGTGTTTCTCTGTTAAACTTCTCCATCGTGTGTGGCTATGCCTGCGTAATCGGTGCTCTTTGAGAGGCAGCGGGCTAATTGCTGAGGTTATCTGGTGCTATTCTGCGTTCAGTTTAAGAGTGCTCAGACGTCTGTGGGGGAGACGGAGGCGGGTTATTGATGACCCGGAGCTGGTCGTTGACCCTGCAGGTCTGACTGGATGAGAATGAAAGTTTTAGTCGTGTCTCATTAGTGAGAAACTAATGCTCCTGTATTGATATCGCTGATGTCAACCTGCTTTCTGCTCGGCCTCTCTGATTATGTTGAGACACTCTAAATGCCATGAGTGCTGCCATTTTCTGCCCTCACCACCCTCCTTGTGTGTTTAAACCCAATGCCCACACAGATGACGTTGACGTCGAGCCGCGTCGGCTTCAGCTCCATGTTTGTTAACTGTTACTCAGATCAGAGACAATAGCACAAAGCGGGAACAGACAATAATGTTTATGGATTTAAAAGGCGTTGTGGATCCATGAAAATGATGTTGAGTCTTGTTTAACCCAGAGAATAATCTCCATTCTTGAATATACATAGTGGAGTGCAGCGTTCTTGTTCGCTGTTCACCGCCTCTGTAATAAAAGCTGTCAGCCTCATCACAGTGGAGGACACAGAGAGAGAGAGGGAGGGAGAGAGAGAGAGAGGATGGAGCGTCGTGTCTGGAGGCTGCGTTGGCTGTAAACGTGAAAGAGACGAGTCATCTCCTCTCGGGTATCAGAGGTCAGCTGGTGCACGTCGAGCCGACTCGCTGCAGGCCCTGTTCTCTGCCAGGAAGCTTTTCATTGGCTGTCGGGCCTCTTTTGAAAGCTGCACCGTCTCTGCCGTGGTCCCGGTCATCATCTGTCCGTCACTCCCCTCCCTCATTCGTGTAACTAACAGGGACTTTTTCTAGTCGGCCTATTGATGATCGTGATGATGCTTTCAGGGTTTGAGATGGTGCTTATATGGAATTAACAGTGTGTTCAGGTGTGTAATTATTCCCCGGTGTGCTCGATGTTATTTTTAAACACCACTGAGTTCTTCTGAGTTTGTTCTTCCGGTCCAAGCTGCTTACCTCAAACACCTCACGCCCCGATCTGAGGATAGCTCCAAATTTAGCGCTCGCCGACATGAATGCCAATTTCAAAAAGCTACAGGCACTTTTATTAGCAGGAAAGCTCTAACAAACTGTTGTGCTTTGATCCTTAGCGAGCAGAGTGTCCTGCTGGGTGAGGTGTGACATTAGCATAACAGACCGCCTCACACCAGCTTGCCAGGTATGAGTGAGGATGGGAAAAACACTGATATGTGATTTTCTTTTTTTTTTTGCTGCTGTCAGTGTTTGCCTTTTATCTTCTCCTTCCTGCACTCTTTGTTTTTGGAGGAATTATATTAGTATTAGAGGTTTTATTTGCCTCTTTATAATTAAGGACAGTGGAAATAGTTGGGTGTGTGTGTGTGCATGATCTTCTGCTTCAATAACATCAGTCTAGAGCTGTAACCATTTGTTTATTTTAACCACTATTTTCTCAATGCGTTGATTAGTTGTTTTGTCCACAGTTTTCCAGAGTGGTGTCATCAGGCCTGTTTTGTCTGATCAACAATCCAAAAATGGAAAATATTTAATTTAGAATGGTGCAAAACACAGACAAGCAGACAAACTTGAACACCGTGTTTGGCGTTTTAGCTTTTAAAAAAAGTATTATCAAAGTATTTTGCTGATTTAAAATGTCCGTCTGTTGACCAATCATTTCAGCTCTCTGTCTGTCAAAATGTGATGAAAAGGTCACAGAGAAAAAAGCGGACGCACGCAGGCCGGGGTTTTGGTTTGTGTGAACAGCGGCTGGTCAGCGAGTTCAGCCAAAGTCTGTTCCTGTGCTCCTGACCATTTCCAACATTTCACAGTACCGCTAACACATTTTGGATTCGCCTTGCTCTTTTAGACCACAGAGGATTTACACTTTGATCCGAATGAGCCCTCGGCTTTCTCGCTGTATTGAAACGGCGCGGTGGAGAATGGCGCGGAAAATGGGTGGCGGGGCAGGAGGGTACCAGAGATACCCTGTAGGTCAACAACTTGATCTGAATCCACGGGCACCACGAGCGAGCGGCGTGCGGCTTACAGTGCCCCAAATGGGCCAATTATATCTGGCTTTCATGTAAGTGGGAGGGCTTTATTTGTACGTTTTCATTAGAGCAGCGTGTTTTCTCACTGCTGTATTTATCTCAAAGGGCAGCATCAGCTTGATGTCTGTTGTTCCCTGTCTGTGTGATTGAGAGATAATGTGATTTCCACTGTTTGTCCTTGGGCTGCTCCTTCCTAAATGAGATATTCAGCCCTGCTAACTGAGTTGCGTGGCAGATACCCATCTCTGTCGGCTTAATTACTGGAACATGTGTGTTGAGAGTGCATGCTCGCCTTTTGCCGAACATATGGGAATGAATGAGAGCAAATGGGATGTTTGCAAATGGCCTCATTGTCAGGGTGCTTTTGAGTCTGAGACGTCAATAGGAAACTGGGGATTTTCAGCCCCCTGTTTTGCACATAGAATTGGGTGTATGTTGTCTCCCACCCCCTCAATGTCATTTCACCCTCAGGTCATGCAGTTGTCCATCCAGGTCAGTGCCTTCAAATGAAGCAGACAGAAAGCCCCCCACCCCCCACCACCACCACTGCTGCAGCCACCCTCTCCCAGACAGCAGAATACACACAGGACGAATTAGGCACAAAGAAGATGCATCAATGGTCAATTAGGGAAATGGACCATTCGTCATGTTTGAGTGTGTGTGTGTGTCTGTGTGTGACTTCTGGTGTGTTAGTGATGACCAACCTTGTGCGAGAGAACTGACAAGAAATGAAGTCATGTTCGTCTTGAGGACAGTTTTTTTCTTCTTCTGAGGTTTAACAGGATGTCACATGTAAATTCAGTCGTCTGTTTCTTCTCGGTTAGCCAGGCTGAGTGATTGAGTGATTTGAAACCTTGACTGAATTTTTTTTTTAAGTCATAGCTTGAGCTTGTTTGTTCACTTCCTCTCAAGAATCGACTGCAGCACTTCCTCTTAGGATACAGAATTTCTCCCAGGTGAATTCACTCTGATTTAGCGTTCCCCTTTTCACCCCTTTTAGTGAAAGAACCCATTTCTATTTATCTCCTTCCTGTGTTATTTCTGTGCTTTTCCCTCACAAGAATTGGGTGTGTATATTCTTCCCACAAAGCAGTGGCTACAACCATATGATATTTAAGTGGATTTAGAACCCTCCTTAGACCCAGGCCTGGTATTTATATTGATAATTGACTTATGAGATCTATAAACAGAGCTAACATTACGGTCCCATGGCATAAATACATTTGGGGAAATGGGTTTAGCATATCATTTGCTCAAGCAGATGTGAAAAGATGAGAGAAATAAAGCAGCCTTGGCGACGGTTTGGAGACGTTCCCAGTGTGTATGCATGCATACATGTGCTGCTGCTTTTTACGCAGCAGTCGAGAAATACCACATCAAGACCCGGTCAGTCATCTTCAAAATCACACATCATTCAGAAGAGCTGTAGGTCAGAAGTGTGCGGGGTGTGTGCAGTTTTTTTTTGAGAAGCTTGTGTCCCATTTTGCTGTCAAACTGAAACGATGCAGATGTGCTGGGTTTGCTCATCCTGTCCTCCAGTGGCTCTCTGCTGCAGCCAGACCCCGAGTGTTGTGAAAGTCTGTTTATAAAGTCAATCCCCTCGCCGCGACCCCGTAGTTCCCACGCTAACTGCTGCCTTCTCAGGCCCTTGTCCACTTTTTTTTTCTCTCAATCACGTGTACACTCACACATGCATGCACACTTACACAAAGATACACAACAGCTATAAATACAGTAAGTCTGTGAATCAGGTTTGATGTTGCTGCTGCAGAGCTTCTGGATCTGATTTGGATTCAGCTGATGAAGAAGCCATATCCTGGCAATGGGCACCATTCAGCTTTTCACATTGATCCTGACCAGGGGGGGGGTGGGATGGAGGAATGGAGGCAGGCTTTCACCAGCTCCCTCTTGTTTCATCTGCTGCTTGTTTTTCTTCATCTGTTTATGCCACCCAGAATCAACCACTCAGACAAAAAAAAACCTTTTTTTGGCTTGGTGTGAATTATTTCCTCCTCATTATTTCTCAAGAAAAACAGAATCAGAACATGCAGCTTCAATAATAAATATGTTTCTGTGGAAAAAAAGTTACCTTGTTTGTGTGTTTGGCACAAAACCATTTGAAGTTTATGGAAAGTTTTCACATCGTATCTAAGCCTCAGCCAAAAAATGCTGCAATCTTACACATATTTCTTTCTCTTGATGCAGGCGCCTCTAGTTTATGTTTGTGTATTTTTTCAAGAATTTCCATTTTTACCAGTAAAAGCACACACTAAACGGATGAAGTGAATCCGTAAAAACATAGCAGGCATCAGATTAAAAGGGTGTATTGTGTGAGCTCTAGGCTGCCACAGAAGGAGGCCATGTGTTGCATGCTTGTATGAAGCCCGAAGCCTCCTGCAGCCCCAGACAGGAAACACTGTTGCTTGCTTGCAGGAGGGTGTTTCCATGGAAACCGAGGCAGGTGAGGGCATTAACAGGAAGAAGAGTAGTGGAGGCTCAGCTGGCAAAGACGGAGGGGGTGTGGGGTGGGGGGTGGAGACATGAGAAGAACGAGGTCAATGCACTAAAAAGCCTGTCACATTAAACAGCCCAAATCTCTCAACGGCACTTCTACCAAGAACAACTCTGACTTAAATATCTTCCGAAGGCAAGAATCCAGAGTCAAGGTTAAGTCGCCGACTGTTTTAATGATCTTCCTGTGCTAGCGTGTGTAAACAAAGAGAGCGGCAGTATGCACGCTCAAGACGGCAAGGTAAGCATTTTCCTCTTCAGGCCGGCTTACGTGTAACCTTAGAGATTTTCCACCCACAAGTCAGAGGTGCATGTGTTTTTGATGTCTGTCTGCAGAAAGTGCTTGCACTTCACTTTGCAGACCACCGTGGAAGTTCCCTTTTAATGTGTATTATATATGTTGGAGATGTGTCATTAATGAGACAGTAGCAGCAGTGACTCGCCGGCAGCCTGTGGAGAGGTTTCCTCCATCTGGGCCGCTTGTTTTCAATAATGCAGGAACACGATTTCGATCAGCTGTCACTCACAAAACTCGAGGGGCTTAAACTCTTGTTGTTGAAGAAGAGGATGAATATTGTATCTCGTTTCTCACAGTTTCATATACATTTGTCAAAACAGGGCTTCTGTGGCTGTTGAATAGCATACCCAGTTGAGAGGGGTGTTATTATTCTCTGATGCTTGTATAATTGATTTTTTTTTCCTGTGACTTGAATATTAGTTTTCTGTCGTATACTCTATGCTGTGCAGTCACAGTCGAGTGTCGTAGCAGAAAATCTCTGGCAGCTCTCAACTCTCCTTCTCAGACTCACTTTGGTCTGTGGTTGGTGTTTTGCTCTCAATTATAATGCAGTTTAAAAGCAGAATCCTGTGGTGTCCCCCATATTTTTATTTCCAATGCTCTTCAGAGGTCATCTCTCAGAGATGTTTGTAGGGTGCTGCTTATCATTACTGAGTTGCATAATTGCTGGTTTCAACTCTTCGTAATTAGTGGAACATTTGAAATTCCTAGAAATGTTTTAATTTGCTTGATGGGATTAAACAGCCAAATATTCTACTCAGTCTAATGTGGAAGTGGTGCAGTGAATAGATGTCTGTTGGTTACCCCCATTTGATTTGTTCCTTTCTGACATCAGTAAACATGTTTGGCATGAAGATGCTACACAGCATGTTTTCTGTGTTAAGAAGTGATGTTCACATGTAGTTTCATGTCTCTATTTTGATTGGCCGTTACATCTAAATAGATGCATTCACTTAAAATGCCCTTTGTATTTCAACAGGATTCATTCATCTGCAAAGTTAAATTGTAATTTAACCTTGTGATTTATTCTATTTTCATTTCTCAGGTTCCCAGGCTGGCTGCAATTGAGAAGCATCAATATTCATTCCGAAGTCTCTAACAAGGATTATATTCGGGATTTGGGAGCTCTTATCGTAGCCTGACTGCGTCTTTGACTACCTCTTTGTGCCAAACAAACCAGCTAGTCAGCCACCATGCCAATCCTAAAACAACTCGTGTCTGGCTCCCAGACCAAGCGCCGCTCACGCATGGACCTGACCAGGGAGATGATCAGCGCTCCGCTGGGCGACTTCCGCCACACCATGCACGTAGGTCGCAGCGGCGACGCGTTTGGAGACACCTCCTTCCTCAGCAGTCGCTCGGGGGAACCTCCGCCAGAGCCCACGTCCTACCCCAGCTCTCCTCGGCCCGGCCTCTTGTCTCGCACCTTCAGGAGCAGCAAGCGCTCCCAGTCTGTGACTCGAGTGGACCAGCAGAGGGACAACACCCTGATGGTCCCCGGGGGGTCACCGATCTATGTGAAGAATGCCATGTCTCTGCCCTTCCTCAATGATGGAGACAGAGGGGACAGCATGGTGGCAAAGAGTTTATCCTCGAGTCCTTTAAAGCAACAGGCGGAGGTGGATGGGAGAGGCGCAGCTGCAGCCACTCACTTCCTGGAGCTGGAAGAGCGAAGCTTCGGGGAGCTGACCGAGCTTCCGGAGAGCTCCCACCACTACGGAGGCGGCATGAAGCACGCCGAGTCGGTCATGTCCTTCCACGTGGACCTGGGGCCCTCCATGCTGGGCGACATCCTGGGAGTGATGGAGAAGGAGGAGGATGATCTCGGCTACGAGGAAGGCAAGAGCAGCGAGGGCCGCGCCTCCCCGCCTCTGAGCGTCCACGGCGAGGAGGAGGATAGCGTGGAGAGAGAAAAAGATGAAGGTGCAGAGGAGCAGATGGAGGCAGAGGAAGAAGAGGCTGAGCTGCAGCATCCGGGCGGCTCTATCGATCTGGGGCCTGAGAACGGAGGGCCCTACACCCCAGAGTACACTCCAGAGACTCGGCCCAAACACCTGCAGCACCTGGACAGCTGCTCCATGTCCAGCTCCGGCTCCGCTGCCCTGGACGAGAAACCGAGCAGCCAGACTTACGCGGGAGACACAGACAGCGCCACCTTCAGTGCCCCGCCAGAGGAGGAGAGCAACTTCTCCTCGTTCTTGGAGGATGAAGACGATGAGATCCGCGTATGAGATTCCAAAGCCTTCCTGGGGAAAAAAAAAAGAAAAAAAAATAGGACAGAGATCTGGAAGGGATTTATGTGAAAAACGGCAAGTCCTTTGACGATGTGGATTTGCACTTGAACGGAAATAAGTCACTGTTGTCTGGTTCTGTGAAAATGGGACTGTGAAAGAGACGGAGGAGTCCTGCTTTGTAGGTCTGCAAGGAGAGAGTGACTGCTCCTTTA
The DNA here is from genome assembly GCA_037975185.1 of Centropyge bicolor. Lineage (NCBI taxonomy): Eukaryota > Metazoa > Chordata > Actinopteri > Pomacanthidae > Centropyge > Centropyge bicolor. The sequence continues at coordinate 880,869 of JBBMOC010000091.1, read as the reverse complement.
GGACAAGCCCAAACTCCATCTGTCACAGAGCCTTATCCTCCACTCTCTGTCTGTCTGTCAATTCGTCTCTCCCCTTTTTGAACACTGAGGGAACTGACATGGAAGAGCAGCCACTTTTTAAATATGGAACATTCCAGAAGTAAGCAGGGAGAACTGGTTAGAAAGAAACTTTTGTAGGAAAAACACTTTCCATAACTAAAGCTCTGTTCACGCTTTCTCTCTCTCTCTCTCTCTCTCTGTCTCTTCCCCCTCTCACTTGACGTGTCACATGTGCTTTTTTCATTTGCTTCTTGTTGTGCTTTCTCTCTCTGGCTGTGGGACATAAAGGGGCCTGGGCTGAAGAAGAGGCCTTTGTCACCGCAGGATCACTGCTAGGTATCTTGTCACAATAAAGGGGGCTGTGTTTGGCACTGGAGTGTGAAGCCCTGCCTTGAGCCTCTTTCATCTGAAACTATTATAGTAAAGTGCCATAGATCTGTCAGAGTTTTCTCCCTTATGTAACTCAGGGTCCTTGTGACGCCGCTCAAAGGCTGCCATTTCCTGCTGTGAAGCCGGACCACAAAGCCCAAAACCAAAACTCTCCTCTGTTCAATTCACTGTGAGCACCACAGCGGCTTCGCCCTCAATGTAAATGTGAGGAAAGCAGGGCTGTAAAGCTAATGGAGATACATTGGCATGCATTAACTATAAAGCATGGTGTTACTACAGGAAACCAGAGGTGTGAAGAGCGGTGTGTGTGTGGCACACTGGAGAGGGACTGCACACAGTGTTGTCTCTTTGTCTCTTTTTTTCCAGTGATCAGATGCTTTTTATTTCCCGCCCTGAAGTCAAACAGATGATGATTTTGCAGATACCTGGGAGCTGATATGAATTGGCTATCTTTCTTTGACTAATCTGTTATTTCAAGTCGCAACAGAGGAGAGCTTCATAACCACTTCCTTCCTTGTTTTCATACATCCGAGCAGCTGCAGTGGTGCAACTGAAAAAGCCTTGTAAAAGATGTTGATCCTCATTAGTACAGGGGGCGCCTTAATGTATAAAACAGTTTCCACTACGACTCACAAGAAGAGCTTTAGGGTTTGTATTGTTGGAAAATCAGTGAACCAACAGGCACAATTAAACCAGACACTACTAGTATTTGGTGTTTAATACCCTGTTGTTTTTTATCTTTAAAAAAAAATTGCTATGTTTGTTTTGTCTGTTTGCAGAGTGGATGAGAAAGAAAGACACAGCCAGCAATATATGCAAGAGCATTAAGTAAAAGATTGCTATTTTTATGCAAGCTGCATCGTCATTGCAGCTCCACTGTATCTCTTGCATCATTAAAAGCCGTGGCCAGAAGTATAGAGGCTGAGTTTGCGCTGATTGATTTCGCTGCCTTAACTGAAACTGACAGATGTGCCAAATCATAATTTTCTAGCCAAAAATAATTTCAGTAGTGGAGCTCACTTTTTGAGATTGCCTGTCAAGTCTGTCTGTTACTTCCTTCTCTGTGTGGGTAATCGCTGTTGAGCTTAAGTTCAGCTCCTGGGTTTGAAAAGGAAAAAAAAAAAGTTCTAAGGTCCGATGATATCATGCAAGTCGAAAAATGAATTTTTGCATAACTGGATATTTATATTTCCAATCACTCAAACACTACATAATCTATTCAGGTAATTTCTAGGGTTAATAATTTTGTGTGAATGGGAAGTTGTCTGTGTGATGTTGTATAGTAAGCCTTACTGTTGTCTCTCTTTACTGTATATTTACAGCCTTTTTTTCTGTATTATCCAAAATAACCTATATTTTTCAATAAAAGAAAATCTGAACATCTTCCCTGCTGCATATTTTATTGCCAGTATGGAAGATAACGCAGCCGAAGTGCTTCTCAATCAGCGGCATTAACAAAGGAATTCCTTGAGAGCTTCCTCTGTTTCCTGTCACTATTCTTATGCTCTCCCAGAGGAGCGAGGAAGGAAGCAATCGAGGCCTAGATGGACACGTCTCTTAAGTATTGGCTTGCTTGAGGAAGATGTGATGACTCATGAGCAAATGTGTGAGCGTGTGTGATAGAGAGAGAGAAGAGCGTATACCCCCGTGGAGCAGCTATATTCTCATTAGTGCAGATGTGGGAGGGGTGAAGAGATGGATGGAGGAAGGAAAGGTTTATCATTATGGAGAGATGCATTCATAAACAGTGATGACAGGTAATTCTTCTCGCCCTGCTGATTGGACGACGGATGAGTCTGGCAGTCAGTAACACCATAGATCCTGCTCTTCATCATAGACTCAAAACTGTTCTGTCACTTTTCATTTCACACGCTGGTGAACCTCCTCGCCCGCTCGGTCAAAGTTCGCTGCGCTCTGTGTGGTTAACACCCGGCTGCAGACGGTTCAAGGTCTCCATTCTGCTTTGGTGTCTTTTTTTTTTTCCTGGTCAATCTTTCATCTCCACTTCAGGGGATGTTTAATCTCCTTCCACTTTCACTTTTTCACAGTCACATTATACCAGCGTCCAATCTGCCAGAGGGCTGGAAAAAGTCATTATTCTTACACTTGTGGTAAAAACAGGCCATTTATATTGATTGTTGTGGTCAATACAAACCAGTGGGGTTATTGATCCTACTTTTCTCTGTCTGTATAAAGTCGTTTTTCTTTGTTGAGATTGTTGGGGTTTTTTTCTTGTTTGTCTCAGAGAGGGAAAGGCTAAATCTTCACTAGTCCTCCTTTTACATTTGTTTCTTAAAGCCTTGGACTTTTTAACTGAATTATATATGGCCCATCTCTTGTCAGCTGGTCCGAAGCCAAGGAGCAAGTTGCTTTGTGTAAAATAAATCTTGTTATGTACTGCCATCTAGTGGTGGTATATGACTCACATCTGGTGATGGGTGTGTCAGTGGATGGGCTGATTTAACTTTGGGGGCTGTAAATTCAGCTTAGTTTCATCTCACATCCCCCAAAACATCATATTGATCGATGAGTTTCATTCGATTTCATTCATCTTTTAGTGCCTGCACGTTTTACAGCGTCTGCAAAAAACAAGTGCTAAAAAATAATCTAGCTCATCGGCCAGACTGTCAAGTGAGATTTGGATGATTTGTAGTAAGAGGCAGGATGTGAACACAACTGTTCGAGTTGTCCTGCACATTTGAACTTGATACCGGAGACGGCAGATTTGTTCAGGAGGCTCAGCTCACCTCCCTCCCCCATAGACGCTCATTGTAATTTGAGTCTGCCTTGCAGCTGTTTCTCCCTCTCAAACACCCTGGATGTAGTTTCTCATCTGCCTCAGAGGCTGTCAAATGTCATTTCCCTCTGGTTTCCAACTCCCTTTGAAAATCCTATTTTCTTACTGGAGCCACCAATGGGAGGCGCTCATTACCTTCAGGTTTATTATGTCAGGAGCCTCAGCCTGGACCCACAACCTTTTCCACCAAATTCCATCAGCAGACTTGCAGCTCTTCCAGGAGGCCGACGGCATGCTGAAATCTGGAAAGTATTAAACAACCTGCTGGTGGAGGGGACTGGGGAGGGGAAGGTGTGGGAGGCGGGGGGGAGGCGGATGAAGGAGGGAAGTGAAAAGTGGGGGGATGGGGGAGTAAAAAGAAACAGAATACAAAATTGTTCATATACCGCCCTTTGCCTGGCTCTGCTCCCTTTTCCCCTCCCACACACACACATGCACACACACATTAGTGTGTGAGGCCCCCCCCCCTCAAAAAAAAATCCAGACCACTCCCCAAGCAGCTCAAGCATTTTTCTTTTATGTTTGCAGCAGTATTTTGCAAGTCCTTTTTTTTAATGGGTCATAAACAAACAGCCGTTTCTGCTGTGTCGTTCTGTGCCGAAGGGGGAGAGGCTGGGGGAGTGTGTGGGTGTGGTGTGTGTGTGTGAGTGAGAGAGAGTGTGTGCGGAGTTGTTTGCTGGCACAGAACTGGAAGGCGAGTGTGATGGTCGAGAAAGCCCCAACTGTGTGTTTGTGGCTGGAAGCGAGAATGAAAAAACTGGAGGCCATCCAGACATCCTTTCCCATGCCGTGAGACACATATCTGACCAAATGTATGCACGGCATCTGGGAGGGCGAACTGCGCCGCCCCTAAGATGTATAGAATCTGAACCGAGTGTTGAGCAAGGAAGAAAGAAATGAATCATCACAGGGAGTGAGATAAGAAGAAGTCATTCTCTCCGCTAAAGTTTGACTGTGTTTCAAATGTTATTGTCTTTGATGATCATCATGTTTATTTGTTAGTCGTTCAGTAAAGACATCTCTCCTTGGCTGCTTTATGTGTTGATTCAGTCTCAACACTTATTTCCAGAGTAATATATCTTTGTCTACTCAACGTCTGCCTTTAGCGCAATCTGCCAAGAAACCAAACAAAGTGTGAGACGGTTAAACTAACAAACATTATCATTAAGATTTCCCCCCCCCCTTTGTGTCCTAGAAGCTAGGCTCGATGTGTTCCAAGGCGCAGCACTACGGATACTGGTGTTAACAGGAGCAGCGAACATAAACATTCCAGTACCCGGTGTTGACCTCTTGACCTCTAAACCCCGGAGCTGCGAGAGACCACACACACGTGGTGGGAGGAGACGCAGGGAGGATGCGAGACTTCTCCGGTGTCCTCGCCTTAAAGAGCTTCAGATGCCTGCGAAAAAATCAGCCCATCCTCTAAACATCGGCGAGGTCTTCCCGCTCAGGGATGGCTGCAGGTATGTCAGAATGTGGGTACGGCTTTTCTCAGACGGAAAAGTTATTCCAAGGGAAACACGGCTCCCGTCTCTCTCCTTCTCAGTTCTTGTGCAAGAAGCAGTTTCCTTCATGAATCTGGAGATTGTGTCATAACCTCTTTGAGGCTGAAGTCTGCGGCGTTAAAATGTGTTTTTCCATCTTGCAGAACCACAATTGCTAAATCCGCCTTAAACTCAGCCGACTGAGACAATGAATTCAGAGAAGATTTATTGCCCTTCTTGCTATGAATGAACAAACAAAACAGCTGGAACAATATATGTAAGTTTTGATGTGTTTTCAATCATGAAATCAACTCCCCCGCCACGATTCTTCAGATGTGCTGTTTCCGCATCCAGAACGTGGAGGACTCATTTTTGCCATAAGCGCAGAAACAATGATTCATCCCTCCATTTTCCATTCTGTCCTTCTGTCTGTGCAAAAACCCTGTCTCGCTCTCGCTCTGAAGAGAAGCGCGCTTCTTGCAGCCATGTGCGTCCCCAGGAGGTCTAGCCTGGCCTGCACTCAGCCATGACCGCATAGGATGGGGCTGGGGGCTCTGCTGCCCCCCCCCCCCCCACCTCCTCCTCCTCCTCTTTGCCAGGGGCTGCTTCTCTTCCAGGGCCTGTCCACGGCTGGCTGACACTGGAGGAAGAAGAGCACACACATACACTCCTCCGTACACCCACACCTTTAGGTTGTGAAGTGCAATCACAAACTTTTATTATTGATGAAAATAAAGTTTTATGTTACTATAGGAAAAACGACTTATTCTCCATTCATCTCTGCTCATTTGTGGTTATTTTAGCAGCAAGCTCAGGTTTGATAAAAGCAGCCTTCAGATGTTGATCACACAGCGAAGCTTCATCCTTGCCAACACGGACTTGGCGCCGGCCCAACGCAGGCTGTACGTCCACACAATACCCTCCTTGTTTAGTAGACACTGCATGCCCACTGTGGAGCCAAATACTCTAAAGCTGACCAGGAAGCGAGGGATCACAACAGGTCACTTCCCATAGGCCGGCGTTAAACTTTGACCTTCTGGTCCTTCTTCAACTTAATCTTCCCTCTCTTCTGACATAATGAGTAATGCCAGTGCCACTCACTCTCCGCAGGGGAAGAAATGAAGGACAGTCTCCGAGATTGATGCCTGGGGATAATCTGGAAATAAGTGGCTCCTTTTGTCTGACACGTTTCTTTCATTCAGCACCTCTTTTCTGCAGCAATCTAAAGTCATGTTTAATATATAATAGCCTTGTGCGGTGAAAGCAAATTTCTGACCATCTTCCGTGTTTCTCCAAACTAATTTCAGCTTCTCAAAAGTGTGTTAAATTAAAGTCTACACGAGCGGATATTAGTTTGGAAGTTTTCTGCACTTAGAAGCAAGTGTCCAAAAAAAGATACCAATTATGCAACTCAAAATGCTTTTCACTTCACAGCTACACTAAAGGGTATTTAAACTTTTCCCTCTTTCACTTCTTGCTTCATACTTGGTCGGATGAGATGAGAGGCTGCGTTCAGGCCTCGGCGCATTCCTCGGTTAGCTTTATAAAACACACAGTGTCCACTGTTCGCATGGGCTCCGACCTCAGTGATTTCATAGTGCAGCCTGCTAATATCACTTTCCATTACAGTCTATCGCCATCCTGTTTTCATGCAACTTCACACGCAGCCTCCACTAGTGGAAACACTGCAGCAGCTTAAGGGCTCATTGACTTTCCTCGAATCTCAACAGCATCATAAATCAGGGCGTGTCTGTAGATACAAAACAACACAAGGGTGAAGAATCCCAGAGCTCCATGTGGAGAAATGACTTTAAAACACACTGTACTGGGTGTTGGTCTTCAATTTAACAACTCCGTCATCCAGTTTATGCTCCCCTCCCTCTGGCCGTGGTTCCCTCAGGGCTGAGCTGGAGAGGAGAGGGGGAAAAGTCCGGGCCGATGCTGGCTCTCTCCACCGTCCTACCGGCCAGGCTCTGACTCTCCTCCTCCTCTGAGATTACGCAGCCAATCGGAGGCGGCAGAGCATAAACAGATGTTTTGTGTGTGTGTGTTTGTGTGACTGGGTTGAGTTGTGTTTATTTTATTTCCTCTGGTTATTAAACGCTTGAATTTTGGCTGGATTTACATTTGACTTTAATAAAAACAATTAAACACTTAATTTTAGGAGTTGACAAACAGATGAGAAGAGGATGATGTGCAAAGTGTCCTCTCAAAGAGATCTAAAAGGAAATTAGGCACAGGCAGTGTAATAATGTGCAAAATATTTACATCTTGCACCGATTAAATTGCCCCATATTATTTTTTTCTGCTCTATGCTGAATAACAGAAATGAGAAAAGACTGTACAGCTTTGGTAAGCAGTCACCGTCCTGCAGGCATCCGTGCTAAAAACGTTCAAACCCAAAACAGCTCAGCACAAATATTTGATCTCTTAAACAACCTTAACATTCTCCTATCTGTCATGAGATATTTTCTTCTCTCTGGATGGATTTAGGCTTGAAATTTAAATCTATCTGCAGCGTTTATTTTAAACACAAGCGCTCAACGTGACGCTTTGCATGCGATGTAGAGGCGTGTCTGGCTCCGAGCTCAGGAAGGCACAGCTGAGCATGAGGCCATCTCTTGGCTTTTTCCTGCGTCAGACAATTGCCTCTTGGCGGTGCACCTAGCATGGTAAAGCCTGGTATAAGCCCTCTCCGCCCTTTCCATCTGTAGCTGTTTACTTTGAGTGACGGCTCACTCACAGAGGCAAAGAAAGTTGTACCAGATTCATCTGAAGCGAAGCGCTGCCTCGTTTCACACCACAATCTCCAGCAAAACGTCATGTTGACAGCGAAAAACCTCAAACTTTGAGGGAGTGGGCCGTGCGTATGTGAGTGTGTGTGTGTGTGAGTTCAGGAATGCAAGTTTGCTTACGTGGGTGTTTGACCGACTTGGTGAGCAAGAGTGAGGTTGGACAAAATGTGAATCGGAGCAGGATGGAACAAATAGAGAAGGAATGGTTAAGTAATCATCCAAATCACTTTCTTTTCTTTTTTTTTCCACGAGTCTCCTGCTGCACGCTCCAGCTGTGCTGCTGCTTTGGGCCAGCCAGGAAGTGTTGGAGGGGGAGTGTTTTTGGGGTGGAGGCAGGGTGAGGTCACCGTGCTGTCGGCCCCTGGGATGGGAGGATAGAGGAAAGACACTTGGCCCACTGTCACAGCTCCATATATTCATTCCTAATCTTACTGTTAAACGAGCCTTTCACCAGCAACATATGGCAACCCCAAAGCGTTCCAGCACGCACATCTGGAGCCACGCACAGTGCTGCCATTTTGAACGCTATCGAACACTGACCCCTTCTTTCACATGTGCTCCCATGTTAAGAGTCACCCACAGAGCCGTAGGCATATTTAGAGACCACTGTGTGAGCGCCTGGCCCTGCGTGCCTGGGATGCCTTGGGTGTGACCGGGGTGGCCTGCAGTGGGTGTTTGTGTGTGTGTATGTGTGTGTGTGTTTTGGTCGATCCAGCTGCCTGTCGTCTGCAGCCTGTCCCATCACTTCTCGCTGAGGGAAGAGAGCCAGCCAGACAGCGACTCGAGCAGACACCACACACACATTCACACACACACATACACAGATGGAGGAAAGGCTACTCAGTGGAAAGAACTGCTGATAGTATTTGGAATTTCCTGGTCACTAGTTTCATTGGGAATTAAGCGCTGGTCATTTTCAGGCTTTACGGTGGCACTGATAATCCCACACAGCTCATTGTAATACTAAATGGGAGTTGAGAGAGTCGGCTTTTAGCTTCCTGATATCCGGATGCAGTGGTGAGAGGTGAAACGGTTTCACCGTCACCACAGAGTTTCCAGTTTTCTGTGAAGTTTCCAGTCATCCATTGTGCAACAATTACACTGTAGTTAGTCTGCCGATTCTCAGGACTTGGCCAGCGCGGCCTACTCCCTCCTCCCACAGCCATGTGTGTAGTTTTTACAGACTGGGAGATCTACAAACCCAACCATGACCTCAGAGAATTAAATATTCTCCTCGGAAAACCCCCACATCCCCAAAGTGGTAGTTTAGGTTGTCAGCTGCATTGTGATCATATGCGAAGTTTCTGTGTGTGTAAGAGTGAGCAAGGAACAGAGAGAGTTTTTGTTTGTGGCTTCAAATATGTGATTGTTTTCCATGAGCATGCATCTCCAGCTTGTGCTTTTTTTGTGTGTGCGTGTGTATGCCGTCAACACATGTTTGCACTTGTGGTATTTGTGCTATACATTGGTTATTAAAGCCAAAAGAGGGACATTAGGTCTTGCAGGAGCCCGGCTTCTTTTACAAGGCTGACGCTGAACTGTAGGCCCACTGTAACGAGAGCCCAGGTAATTGTTTTGAAAGGGTAACTTTATAATGGAAAAATATAAAAACAACCCCTGTTTTCAATTAAGTCTTTCCATCCCATCCCCCCACCCCCCCACAACTCCGAAGAAGTGGAGAGTTCAATCCAAGCTGCCATGCTATATTTTCTTCTCTGAGTTCACCGCTTGCCTTCACCATATGGCCAAGAATGGGATTTAATGTAATTTTTCCGCTTGCACATTCTGAACCTCGGTTTTTCATTCCTGGAAGATGTCTGAGGCTTTATTTATAGTCATTCTTTAAACCTTTTTTGTTTCAAGAAAAAAAATGCAACAAAAAACTGAAAAAGGTGAAAATGTATAGACGCTGTTCTTTTTCTCTTTGCGACGCTGCCACGCCCGACTTTTCTTTTGTCATGAGAGAGTGAAATTCATTACGTAAAAGGAACTTAGCAGAACACATGTTTTGAAACGCTCATATGGGTGGGGGGAACAGGCTAAGGTCTCATCTGGAATGCATAAAACATAACAATACATCCCAACAGCTCTCATCACGCTGGATCAAGAGCGAGGTTAGGCGGGGATGGGAGTGGGTGGGATCTGCTATGTCTTAAATCCTTGTGGAGCAGTATAGGATAATGCTGTCGTCTGTATAGATCAAGCTGTTCCTCCAGCACCCTCCTCCTTTATGTTTGCTAGAAATCTGTTCTTTTTGGGCGGGGGACATTTTTTTGTTTGTCTTGCAGTTGGGTCAAAGTGATAATCTACAAGATCTGTGTTTTTTTGGGGTGAATTTTGGACACATCTTTGACTGTGGTTTTGTTTGTGCTCTAAGTTTTGAAGATATCATCCAACAATCAAACAACATGGCCAGTACTGTAATAAATTTTTCCTTAGATTTTCCTTTTCCTGTTCATGCTCAGTCACGGCGTTTATCACTATTTGTGGTAACCAACCAACTGTTTTTCTGTTTGTTCCCGTTATGTTTTGTTCTCATTTCTCACTAACCAAAGGAAGATTTTGTTCTTGGGAAAACATACTATTATAGGCCCTCGTGAACTCGTGCTATGACATCATACAAATCAAGAAAAGGGAGTAGCAAGACTGTGAGTCTACATCTGTGGCAGTGAGGCTGAGCTGAATGTTACTATCAGCGTGCTAACGTGCTCACAGTGGTCACCATGGTCACTGTCTCAGTTTAGTACTAAACACACTAAAAGGCACTACTTAGCACTAACAACACAGCTGAGACTGATGAGAATGTAATTAGTTGTGTAGGTATTTGGCTATAAACAAAAATGGGTTAAATTAAAACTTTGACCCAGTTCTGAAAAAAGATGGGACTCTGTGTAAAACATGGATAAAATACAGCTAATTTGCTCATCCTTTCTGGCATATACTCAATTGAAAACAGTACAAAGACAATATACTTAATGTTTGACTTCATTAACTTCATTGATTTTTGTAAATATCTGCTTCTTCTCAATTTGATGGCAGCAACATGTTTCTAACAAGTTGGGACAGAAGCAACAAAAGACTGTGAAAATTGTGGACTGATCCAAAACACCTGTTTGGATCAGTCCACAGGTAATCAGGTTAATTGGTAACAGGTGATAGTATCATGATTGGGTCTGAAAGGTTCATCCTGGAAAGGCTCAGTTGTTCAAGAGCGAGGATGGAGGGAGGTTCAACACTTTGTCAAACACATGACTGGATAAAAGAGATTACTACACAGGCTCAGGAACACTTTGTCAAACTGCTTAACACTGGTAAACACCATTCATTTACAAATGATTTCATTCTGTTTTTATTTTGCGTTTTGCACAACTTTTTAGAAATCAATTCATCCTAAGGGGGATCATGAATGTGTGTACCACATTTTATGGTAATGCATCCAACAGCTGTCAAAAAGGTTTCATTCAAAAACAAAAATGTTGACCGACTGGTGACACTAGAGGTAAAATCAGGGAGTAACTCAAGTCATTTGGATTCATCCCCTGAGGACAATAAATTTCTGTATAAATTTTCACGGCAATTCTTCAAATAGAAATTTCTGATCAACCGCATTTGTCACCACTAGAACCATCCTCCTAGTAATAAAAAAGATATTTATGATGAACCACTTACACATTATTGCTTTATGGAGAGGGAGAGCTATTTTACAGACAGTGTTTGGGTTGATCTTGGAGTCAGGGAAGGCTTGTTGTTGAGCAATCATCCAAAGCTGTTTGTGCATTTGCGGTTGTTTTCAAGTGTTTGCATTATGCATGTGTGGATTCGTAGCACGTGCTGGTGCATCCCCGCGTCTGCCAAGATTCATCGGTCCGTCCTCACCTCCTCCTGCACTCTTCCGCTGAGAGGAGCTGTCAGTGGGTTCGGTGCAGATCTCGAGTGAGTGGCTGCTCTGGGCTGCAGTCCAGACCGATGCCGACGGATGAGCACACACACAACACAGCCTCTCTGCTCCAAGCCGGGCTTTACGGCATGGCCGCAGCTTCCCTTTGGCCAGGCCACGGTGCAGTCACTGGGTTAGCCATCACATATGTACAGTGTGCGTATCACCACATTCCCCCAAAGGCAAACCAAAATGTGACCAGCCTTCCTCTTCTACAAACACAGCCAGGAAACCAAAACACCATGAGTATTATGGATTCCATTATCAACTCTGGTTTCATGTATCAGCAGCTGCATGACTCATAACGTAAGCAGTGAGTCAGATCTCGACAGAGATACAGCTGAAGCTTGTTCAGCAGCATGCTCAAAGATAATCTTGTTTATGTTCTGGCCTTGTTCATTCAGGACAACAGCTAGTTCTTTGTAGCAAAATAAATCAGCTATTTTACACAAACCTAATAACGACCTGCAACTTACACTGGCCTCACTCACCACTGCTAATCATGCAAACACCTCTAAGAGTAAAGCTCAATGCTAGGTGGTTTGCATTGGTCGATCGTGACCTTTGACCCCAGAAGCAGCTCTGCACTGACAACAAATAAATGCCTTAGATAATGCATTAATGGCTTAGAATCGGCTCCTTCTTCTCCAGACAGACAGAAGATTTATAAATTCTACAAAGCGCTGGCAACACTTTCGGAAAGAAAACATTCCCTGGCACACAGTTTCTTTACATTAAGTCAGATCTGGCAGCCTCTAAAGGAAGCGCTGCACTGTTAGCTGTCAAAGGAGCACAGATACCCGGTTTGAAAAAGATAGTACATCAGCAGGAATGAGGAAACCACCGACAACAAGGAGGCAGAAATGATTTTCTGAAGGGGATTTCTAGCTGCAGATATAAAAGCAAATGAATGATATGACCATGGGTGTTTATCCAGACATATTTGATTGTAATTAAAAATAACTAGCACGGAGTGTGTCTGATGCAGCTTAGATATTCAGCCGTCGATAAGCGAGCTGTGAGATCTGTGCAGAAATGAGAGCGAGGCAATTCAAATTGAATTCTTTCATTGCTTTTATTGCTTCATTCCAAACCCCTGAGGCCAGAATCACTCTGATTCGAAGCAACAGTTTGTATGCTGGTCCTGCCTGTTGGGATGTGTGCGCTGATGACATCGGCTCCAACAGGAAGCCAGGGGCTAATGATTAGCACATGTTTAGGATCACTAGGGTGCCACAATCTGGAGTTCGTCATGCACTTATGTCTCTGATTTATTTGGTTGTTGTTGCTTCACAGGGAGGGACAGGCCCATTTTCTGAAGGGAGAGAAACCAAGCCACCTCTCCCGTCTGTAACATCTTGGCCCGCTTTATCTGATTTCGCTCCGAGCCAATGGAGATCTTCAGCTCGGTCACGGTCCATTTTGGAGCTTCAGAGTTTAAAGCGAGAGAGGTGAGACAGGGCATGCACGGCGCGGATCCTCTAATGTGATCCTGCTTTGCGTTTGCACACAGACCTGCAAATTATGTTGCTTTCACACACGGCAGAGAGATTTTTTTGATAGTACAGCCTCTTAAGGATAAGCTGAGCATTACAGTTTGATGCCAGGTCACATTTGAGGAGAAAGAATCTGTGAGCTTGTCTTTTTGTGAGTGCATATTTATGATCCATCTCAACACTAGTATTACTGTCACTGTGTGTAAACAGTGCAACATGGTCTAATCCTTCATCGTAGGTCTGGCTCTGGAGGGCTCCTCACCAGCTCCTCCTGCGTGGTCTGTGCCATGTTATCTGATAGTCACTAAGTGGTGAAACACAAACACTAAGAGTAGCACAGAGAGGCCGCTTCAGGCCTGAGGAATCGGGCAGCGTGAGGAAAAGAGCCACACGCATCCTGGAAAGCAGAGAATGCATCTGCTAGAGGAATGTCGCCGTCTATAGTTTCAAAGCAAACTGAGTGATGCATTTTGGGCCACAACGGGAAAACAGGGCAAATTAACACAAGCTGTAAGAGAAGTATGAAGAGCAGCTGGATAAGACTCCAAGGTTTCCCAGCTGCGATGAGCCAGAGATGACCAATGAGATGACCTAAGGATTTTTTTTTTTTCTGTGTGCGTGGACAGGCGTTGTCAGCTACTCCTGATGACATCTGACCGGGCTGACTTCAGAGCTTTAGTGTTTCCTCTTGTTTTGGCAGTGGCTTCCATAGGTGAAGGAGGCTCCGCCATTCCTCCATACTCCCACATGTAAAATATGCCTGTCCAGCTGTCCCACTAAGACGTCCTCCGGGCAGGCAAGCCAGGGTCAGCTCGAAAAGCAAAACCACCTAATCCCTAATTGTCTCACTCTTCGCTCAGTCCCATGTTTGCTATTGGAGCTGGAGTCCAAGAAAGAGTCATGTTGGCCACTCCTGCAGGTGGAGCCCAGCGCTGTGTTCTAGGGCAGGGCTTGAACTCAGGCTGACTCATTCTGTCACGAAACACAGGACCGTTCCAGAAAAAAACGCTCCGACTGTGGCACAAGCCTCAACTTGACTTTTGACGTGACATGAGATTAACACAAACCCGATATCACTTCCACCGATGTGAAAAGGAAACTGAAAGTAAGCCCTCACCTTGCCCTGAAGACAAGTCCAACCCAGAAATATTGATGTAACTGTAGATTCAGATCTAAATGTTAACAGCCACACACAACAAAATCAACATATTATCATTGTAAAAATATCAGAACTGGAGTTAGCCCCATTTTAGATGCATTCTCTGGAAGTTGGCGTGATTTCCTATTAAAAACTTTTAAAGACTTTTTTTTTTCCCACAGAGGCAAAGCCCAATGTTTTATAGCATTACAATTTGTACTTTCATTAAATAACAGTGCAATCACTATGGCATCTATGCGGTTTTGTTGGGTCAGCTGTTTTGCTCAAGGCGCTGTTTAAGCTGTCCCTCTGTTGCACAAATCTGTGAGGTTCATTTAGGGAAACTGGAAAAATATCCCAGTTATTCGTCTCTCAAATTCTGATAATTCAACTTCCTGAGTGACCAACTTCCTATCTCACCTGTGTCCTGTTGAATCTCTCAATGAAGTAAGAAGGTGTGTCTGTGGTTTTGAATTTCATCTCCTCGACACAATGGCCACGACTTCAGTTACTGGTGAACTACTTGGGCCTGTTTGCTTTGTAATCCTTCACTTTCAAAGGAAGAGGAGCTGTGTGTTTTTCATTTAATGGGGGGAAAAGGTTTTTGGATGGTTTCCAGTGCTATCAGCCATGCAAGACAGATCATAACTCTTCGGGGCTATGGTTGAGCTATCACTGACAGCACAAAGTAATCAGTCAGAGGTTGGTGCTAATAAGCATGCGGGGTGAGAAACCCTGCACATATCTTTTCCGAGCGTCCTCACAATAACGGGGTGTGTTTCATACTGAAAGAATTATTGCAAAACTTCAAATAATAACTGTATAAAAGATTAATTAAAAAGGCAATATGTGCATGTTTTTATAAAAAATTATTAAACATCCAACCAGTGTATAATGATAGGATGGGTGCAATTCCCCAGTTTATTAAATTAAAGTTAATAAAAGATTTAATAAAGGAAAGGGTGGGGCTCTGGTAACTGTAGCTCAGTGCAGCGAAGCGTCATTTGCTGAGGAATGTATCACAGATGCTGCATTATGAGAACAAAACCAGAGCAGGTTTATAATTTTAAGTTAGCTTCATTGTTATTCTCTAAATAGACTTTTTTTTTAACAGAGCAAAATAGATTCAGCTCTTTAGCATTCTGCTCTGCGTGTGTTCTCACTCTGTGAGTAACGGGGCAGGATTGTGTGTGAATCATCTCATGGGTGTTGGACCACTGTGACATTTCTACTCTCCACACACATCTGCTCCAGCTGGGCAGCCAGGTTTGACTTCTCACCCTGCTGCTGGCACTGCCCTCCACCTGACCACTGCACCAATTACATCTTCATAAACAGCTTGCTCCCAGCTGAGTGGTCGGCTGATTGTCAAAAAACCCACTCTCTCTCTCTCTCTCTCTCTCTCTCTCTCTCTCTCTCTCTCTCTCTCTCTGTGCCTCCTCCAGCTCTGCCGGGACTCACGGCTCCTGCCTCACCCCGGCATCCCACAGCGAGCCTGGGCAGCAGCTTCCAGATCCTCCCCTCGCGTGTTTACAAACACAGACCACAGGAATCCACCTGATGAGCCAAGAAACTGCACAGGAGAGGAGAGAGAGAGAGAGAGAGAGAGAGGTCGTTCAAAGCTGTGTTGCAGCAGCTGATCACAATCACGTTTAGACTGGGAAAGGGTTTCAAATGTGTGTTTTTGTCACTGGTTGGGTTTACAACTTTGTCACTTGTGAGGAAATGGCCTGAGACCGCAGTGTAATGAGGGATGCAGAAGCACGGCAGGGCTGAAGCAGGCCAATCTCTGTCACTCATCCTTGAATCATGTGTGTGTGGAGATGCAGGCCCTTCCATCAATTTGGCGTGACCGAAACGTTGCACCGTGTTAACTCCCTTTGGCTGTGGACCAGCTCTCCCTTCTGTCTGCAGACGCGGGAGTAAACAGGAGGCCTGCCTCTCACACACACTCACACACACACACGCTCACACACACACGCTCACACAAGCATTCTGGGCATACCGCGGGGCCTCCAGAGGGCTGCTCCGTTCACATGCAAGCGCACACACACACACACACACACACACACACACATACACACACACACACTATCTGTACAGAAAACTGCTGGACATTACAATGCTCAATGTGCACATTTAAATTGAGTCAGTCAGTGGGGGTCAGTCGGGTCAGTCCTCCTGACAGCTGGAGCTCAACTTCTCAGGTGTGGCTTATAAAGACAAAACATATACACTTTAGGATGCAGGATCAGACCTTTAATAGAGACCACAAAGGCATCACAGCTATAAAATGAGCATGAACACAACCATAAAATGACAGAGCATCATTTTGCCCTCATTGGAATTCAAATGGTTGTGTCGTGATGTTTTATTAGTAGAAGTGAAATAGAGACAGTCACACTACATTTTTTAAAGCTTTGCATAATAATATATAGTTCTCCATACACTTCTGTGGACTCCAGTACAATCCAGATGATAGGCTGAGAGGAGGGGGGGAAAAAAAGGAAAAGCGTTTTTTTGGACAGGGCCTCTGGTGACGTGCAAGGCCTGCAGGGCGGTGTTCTCAGGCGGAGACACAGTCTGACTGGGGTGTGTGAGCCACATCTGGAATAGTAGCTCCAGAGAAAGAGTCGAGAGGAGCAGAAGTGAGCTGATACTTTCCCAACTCTTCACTCCAGCACTCCCTTTTTTCACGGACACAAACTTCTCACTTTGCCCTTTTTTAAAAAAAACTGTAAGTTGGACTAAAATGCGTCGGAGAGTTTTTGGGTTTTACGCACTAACTTTTTTTTCTTCCTCCCCACCTCTAACAGGACTTCAACTCTGGACTTTAAATCGGCTTTGGATTTACTATCCTGACATGAAAATGCAGTTGTGTTTCATAGGTTGATGCTTTAGTGACTCACTCGACCGTTTTTAGGTTGATTAATTATTCTCGCGTCAGAGGCTAGATGCGTAAAAGTTTGGAGACGCACGCATGGCGCCTTTACGCAGGAATGTTTTTCATGCAGATGGTTTGAGTTTGTTTTCCAGCAGCGTTGCATTGATTAGCCTTGAATCAGCCTCCCTCACTCACATCGACCTACAGTTGCTTTCGCCAAGCTTTTTTCTCTTCTAATGCTTCTTTTTTTCCACTTATTTTACAAACACGCCGTGCGTAAAATTAATGAGTCGTAATTAAATCATGTAGACTTGTAGATGGATCAAATGTTCAAATAAGATTTAGAATCGACTTCTAGCAGCCTGATAGCTGCTCTTTTAAAGTCATTTTTTAGTCCCATCAGGAAGAAATTAAACTTCCTTCTTTCTTTCTACGTTTGTAAGGGGATACTTTCACATTGAGGTAAACATTGCGGTTGGTGCAGAAGTGAGGAAATAGCGCCATCTAGCGTCGAGATGAGCTGAAGGGGCTTGGTGGGGGTTGTAACTTCATGTGGACTGACTTTCTTTTTTTTCTTCTTCTTCTTCTCTCGTGCATCCCTTTAGATCTACTTGAAAACATGCTGCTCATCCTGCTTGGAGTGCTCATCTTGCACCTTATCATCCTCATCCTTCTCATTGTGTCTACAGCAGCAAGTGTAAGTTACATTTTATTTCAAATGGTGGGGAAATATGTTGAATGCAATAGATAGATGATTTAGATTCCAGCTGCTTTGTTGCATGATCAATAACTAATATTGTTGTAATAGGTCTAGACTCAAACTGGTGCTATGGATGCTGCAGTGTATTTGAATGTTGTTGTGTTTACCAGGCCTGGACTGTAGGTGGGGAGAGGAGCACAGATCTGTGGTACTCTTGCAAGACAGTTAATGGAGGCTACCAATGCACGGCAGCCAGCAATGAAGGTTTGCCAGCAATCCTGAGAAACAGACTATAATGCTGCATTCATTGTCATTCAGGTCATGGTTAGTGTTTGAATTCACACTCTCCATCATTTCTGTCTGTCCTCCAGACTGGATCCAGGCGGTTCAAGCCCTCATGATCCTCTCCATACTCTTCTGCTTCTTCTCCCTCATCGCCTTCTTGTATCAGCTGTTCAGACTGGTCAAGGGCGGACGCTTCTTCTTCACCGCCATCTTCCAGATCTTGGCTAGTGAGTATGACTTCATCGCACGCTGACCGGTCACACCCCGAGCAGATGTGGGTGGAGTTGCAAGATCATCAGCGTCACTCACATCCTCCTCACCTCCCCTCTCTCTCTCTCTCTCTCTCTCGCCTCTTTCCTTAGGTGTGTTTGTGATGTGCGGGGCCATCATCTACACCGTGATGAGTCCGGATGATGGATCCGCATCGCAGTTCGGCTACGCCTACGTGCTGGCCTGGGTGGCCTTCCCTCTCTGTCTCATCAGCGGCCTCATTTATATCGTCCTGAGGAAGAAGGAATGAGAGAAGGAGCAGAGGAGAAAAGAGGGAGGGGTAGTTAGGATGCCCCTTACAACAACATCGCACTGTGCCTACTGCCCACAGACCATAGACTGACATCCCAACAATACAACAAAAGTGCATGTGTCATTAACAATTGTAAACACAAAATGGAGACATTTATCACTGCTGGGGATCTTTTTTTTTTTTTTTTTTTTTTTTTAGCTGTATTTCAGAATCTGTTATTTTCCATCACATGCTGAAAAACATCACACCTGTTTGCTTTGTGAGTTCCAACAAAGGCGGAGTGTCGCTGCACATGTTTCCTGCGGTGACTTCAAAATGTGTTTAGAAATGGCTTGGTGACATATTGACTTTTGTTGCATGCCGGCACCCGACTTCCACAAATCCATCGTGCGTGATAACAAAGACGAGTAATCCTGCCTTGCTTCAGTACAAAGATGTACATAGTGTCTGTGGTTTTTAGACATATTTATAACATTTTTACATACATTGTGTACATAGTGTTGTCAAGTTAACATTGTCATGCTCATTTACGTGATAGAGTTCGTGTCTCTCACAAATCATGCAGCTGTGCCAAAGAGATGTCGCTTCAACTGCCAGAGTATCAAGCTTTTTAAACTCTTTTTTTTGTGTATGTGTGTGTGTGTGTTTGTCAAATGCTTTGAACCGTGTGCCTTACTCAGAATATCTGTGTTCTTCTTGAAGGAAATGAGAACATCCTCAGAAAGTATAAAAAATAACTAAATAACTGAATAATCTGAATTATCATTGTACTTGATATGCCAAATAATAAAAAAAAAATATGTTTGCATTTTGTAATCTAGTCTTGAAAAATGGTGCTTTTTAATCTACTATTCTTGAAATGTATACTTTGTGTCGCCAGTGTGTCCTGTGATTAATTTGCTTTGTACAAACCAAAGTTTGCATTTTTGTCAGTATTCTTCTAAATAAACCCTTTGAAATTAGTTCTACTTCGTCCAGATATGTGCATAATTCCCAGAAGTTGATTTAACCATGTGCAAGTGTTATATTGATGAGTGTACATACAGTCATTACAAACGTGGAGTGATCTTAATCCGAGATATTATTTATGTTCTTATTGTCATTCTTGTATGGTATGTTGGGATGACAAAAGTGTTGAAGACTGAGTCACACGTGGCTCCTTGTAGTAGCTTAATTTCACCACTTGGCGGAGCTGTTACACACAAAACACTCCCAGGACTGACCTCTCTTTCACCTGGTGGATGGTGAAACATGAGGGCAACACAGAGTCATATTTTACAATAAATACATTGAGTACAGTACAGAAATGTGAAAGAAAACGTACAAGTGAAACAATCAAGTATATCAGAGCTTTTGAAAAGTTTGCACACAGTGGCTTCTAATTAAAATTATTCCTTAGTGAAACTGCTGCTGAGGTAGCTCCTCATGTACCTTTAATTTATACCCTCATTGATTCTCCAGATTGTATAGACACAAGCTGAAAATACAAACAGCACCACCTGGCTACAGCTTGAGGACATGCTTATCAACTGCTGGAAACTTGGCACCGTGCACAGACATTATTTCAGCAAGACAGCATAAATCAAAGAACACAGTTAAATGTGGTTGAGGAAAAAATGCTTCAACAGCATCTCTGTGAGGAAAAATAAATAACATGTCTAAAAATATTGTATTTGGATCCTTGGCTGCTGCACAGTAACGTGAAGCTTCTCATAGGAGACAGAGCATTCTTTATGTCAAACAAGAGCCCTCTCCATCTTACATCTGTCACATGTTTAACCTCCCAATACAATCTTGATTATCAGATCACAGCGTGGTGATAATTCAAGTAGCTCTGTGTTATAAGTTATATAAATAAATAACTGGAGACTGAATTTACCAGAGTTCAAGAATCACCATTAGATGTCAGTAGAAGATTTATTTATGTGTCCTAGTGTTTGTTTTATTCAGTGGTGGAAGAAGTTTTCTGATCTTTTAACAAAATAAGCAAAGTGTAGTTCTACAATCAGAATATAGTATAATATACTACGAGTACCAAAAATAACATTACTCATTATGCACTTTAATATACAAAGTATTACTGAATTATATTTAATAGTGTAATATTGCAGCTGGCAAATGTGGAGTTCATTTAAGATAAGATAAGATAAGATAAGATAAGATAAGATAAGATAAGATAAGATAAGAACTGTATCAAGCCTGAAGGAAATTCTTGACATTTCATTACATTTTGGTATTTAAACCTATATATTATATATATATTATAATTTATTATAATTATGCTCATAATCTGAAACAAAGCAAAAGTCAAATCAAAGTAACTACTAAATAAAGCTGCCAAATAAATGTACCAGAATAAAAAAAAAAAAGTGCAATATTTACCTCCAAAATTTTGTGAAGTAGAACCCTAACCCTAACCCTAAAAATGGAAATATCTAACCTCAAAATTGTACTTAAGAATGATACTGAGTATACACTTAGTTGCATTGCACCACTGGTTTTATTCTGCAGGTCTGTTAGCAGGAGCCTATATCTTATTCTCTAAATCCTAAGATCCTTATAATCCTTTAAAAGGTGAGCACTAATGGGACCAAGACAAGACTTTGAGGAGCCTATTGCTTATGAATCCACTAGGTGGTGACTGCAATGCACTTTTCTGGCCTTTTATAGTCTCATGATACTTTGAACAAGTTTGAAAAAAAAGGAAAAATCAAAGTCATATCCTATGAAATATACTGCTGTTTCTGCCGAAGTGGAGAAGATGTGTTTCCCCACTCTTAAAGCACACAATACTGGGGTAACATGACACTAATCTTTACTCGTTCTCCCTCTCAGAAGTTGGCACCGCAGTGGATTATTGAAATAGGATTCTGCCTTTGATCAAAAAGCAGTTTATAGATGTCTTATACTTAACATCAGAAACAAAGTTTATGGCTGCCAGCTCGCAAATCTACAAAACGACTACGCAGTTTGCACATGATGTTTAACTACGAAACGACGGCAGAGTTTTCTGATGTGTTCTGAGAAGTGATGGCTGCACTTCAGAGGGAGTGAGGTTTGAAAAATGTTGCTCTTTAGGTGTAATACAGTAAAACTAAAAAAGCCTGACACTACTGATTCCACATTATTTTTCTAAGGAGCATGCATGCATATTTTTTGGACTGCTATCAAATGACAAACCTTATATATAGAATTGTTATTGCTTTGCTGTAATACTGATGCTCTTAAAGTTTCTAAGTCAGTTTCATGATACAGCTACATGACATGAATCAGAGCGTCTTCAGACATTTTCACAGATAACACCAGCAGCAGCAGCAGCCATAAGACAGACAACAAGCCTTTTTTTAGCTGCCTACCAGACGCCAAGGTGCAATTACCATTAGTTCACATACTACCCGACGCCATCTGTGCACACTCTTGTATGCACGGCTGCAGCACGCTGTGCAGGAAAACAGAATTCACCACACGTGCAAACATGCATCATATCCTACTCAACCTGTGTGCATACAATAATTCATCACGGCTGGTGAACATGCAGACAGAGAGTTAAAATCTCATCCTCTGGTTCGCTGGTTAAAAGAACTCCACCTAAGTTCATCAGCCCTGACACAAAAGACAGGCCAGTTAATGCTGCTCTGGTAAAAGTCCCTGGGCATACAGATAACATATTGAGGATGTCAAGAAAACTCCGGAGGCCTTTAATGGCCTCACAGCTCCATTTCAAACGTGGTTAACCTTAAGGGTTATTTATCACTGGGAGGGTCACCGGGGGGCACTTAGTATTTACTGCAGGACATGCAGGATGGGGGAGAGGGGATAGAGAGGAAGCCACCCTCATAACCATCCACAGGGTACTTACTTTGGTGGCTGTATACATACATCAACACTGTTTAACTACTTGATAAAGAGGATATTTCTCTGACACGTCTGACTCTCCTTAGTGTTAAACTGTTGCACAACAACAGCCAAGAACATTTACATGCTGGCAGCCAAGTGCTTTCTCGGTATCCCAGGAACACATCAGGATCATTTCCATAAGTCTACGGTTGGGAATTTCTCTGGTGAGGCAGTAATGGTCGTGAAGCAGTGAATACAATGGGCTGCAGCCAGCTGATGGGTCCCTGAATGGGACATGTGAGGACTTCAGAGGAGGCTGCAGCCCTCCTCTCTTCTTTCCTTTTAGATTTGTTGCCTTTTTATCCCGGGTGTCTGTCTCCCGGAACAAACCCCGGAGCCTTCAGATGTAGCTAAACGATAGAGAAAATGGGCAATCCCAGTTTATTCAAAGCTGATTTCATCACGCCCATAAATCTCGGAGAAATCAAAGCCCATCTTACGCCCGCCCCTCTCCTCCACCTTTGTCTTGCTAATACACATTAGAGTGCGGCTGGCTGCCCACTTTGACGGCGGCCCGGACAGGATCTGGGCAAAGTTGCAAATGTGGAACCTGGAGGCACCTTTGACCCTCGACCCCTGCCGTTAAATCTTGCCACTAGCGTCCGCCTTAGACCCCCGCCATGCAGAGGAATCTCCTGGCTCCATTTCCTGCCTGAAAACTCACAGGGAGACATAAAGATATATAGGAGGTGGATGACAAGGCACAATCATGACCACACATGGCTGCACCTATGCACACACACACCTTCATGAATAACTCAGAAACATGTTCAGACCAACGTGAATGAGAATAAAATCCGACATCCTTCATGCTTCTTATAGCATCGGCACAGATGTGAAGCATTTACCAGCAGCTGTCAGGAGCCAGAAATATTCGCAAAACTCATATCGACTCTGAAAAAAAACCCAAAACACACTTTTAGATTAAAGTTTAAATGACAGCGCCACAATGTGTATTCACTCATCCCAAGTGACCCTGAATAATATTTGATTCAAAACATCGCTCCCCGTAACTTGAGACTTAATTAAAACAGTGTGTTGTTAATAATTTAGTGCCGGCAGCAAGATTCAAGCAGTCATAATCATTGAGTAAGAAGTGAGGTGGTTGCATGGTGGTGGTGGGGGGGAGCAGAAAAAAAATCAATTATTCACTGCTATTTTTACGCACATTAAACCTGGTTTCAAATCGGGGAGGAATTTGGGGAAGCTAACATTTGGTGCTTCAGTATGGTGTTTTGTTTCTCTGTCTGTTCTCACACACTCGTACACCTGCACACTTAAGACACGCTCAAAAGCAACGTGGCCACTAGCCAGCAACAAAGACCTTCTAATCTCAGCACTGGTGGCTAACAAGGGTTTCTATACTGGTGTGACGAGGCTGCTGAGGCAAACATTTCTCCTTTAATTATGCAACAGCGAGCCGGAGAGTGTCTCGCTGCTCTCTGGCGTTTCAGGCCTGAGCAGGGCTCGTCCAAATTAGAGAGCAGTGTGACAGTGCCGAGATGCATCACTGTGGGGGGAAACACGGAGCGGCAGTTGCACGGCTGCTGATCCGTTTATGGGCTTCAAATACGTTTCCCACATTTGAGTCGGAGATGAAACTATGCAGATAATTTGAGAGAACTTGCACATACAGGCGCGCGCGGAGATAATTACACACAAAGATGGCACAAAAGTGATTTAAAAACACGATGCAGTCGAGAGCATAGAGATTCTCTTCTGTCGGCAAATGAAGCGTCGCCGAAACCATCACCTCGAAGTATTAAATAAATGTGATCATTTTGTCCTTGGAAACTTGTCTTCGCTGTAACATAAGTCTCTTATTTGGTGCTGCACATGGTGTTAGAGGGTGGCAGTACAGAAAGAAACCCCTCTGTTCAGGATTAGCATCAGAATTAATATCTTCATGTATTTGACTGCTGCACATTAATCATGCCTTGTAAATTCAGCTCAATCAATTTATGTTAACTCAGAACTATTTGAGCACATTTTATTCACAATATAAGACTCAAAACATTGGCACCTTGCGAATATTGATTTAGTCTCCTGTAGTTATTTTTACAATCTGTTGTGTGTTTTGCACCAGTGTTGGATTTCTCAGTTGTACAGAACATCCCACATACATACATACATACATACATACATACATGCATACATACATACATGCATAAGTAGGTCCAATTATAGCCACTCATCTGTCAGCGAGCTAAATAAGTCTGAACGGCGGATGTGAAATCTGCTGGCAGATCAAATGAAGGATTGCGGTCGTGGCCTAATTGAGGGGTCAAACTGAAGTAGCTGTGTTATTTCAACCTCACTGACCCCGGCCAGTGGCCCCGGTCTCCCCGGTGGGTTTCAGAGTGGACAGGGAGTCGAGACCAGGCGGGCTGAAGGTGTTTGGAGTGGGTGCTTTTGTTTGTCTTCCCAGCCTCGAAACCGATCTCTGGTGACTGATGATTCAGGGTCTTGGTGGCTTCTCAGTCTGGGAGACGAAAAGCTTGAATTACACCTTTAGCAAACAACTGCACTGCCCAAAGTTCAGGAGAAAAAAAAAAAAAGATGGATGAGATTGTTGCTTACACCAGCTAAAAGCTTCTCCAGAAGATGCCAGTTCCCAGACTCTATCTGCTCAGACAGATAGCCGGAGACTGTGCCAGGATACTTTTCTTATCTATCTGACTCTGTGGCCTTTCTGGTGGGTCGATTCGTCAGCAGTAAAATCCCCTGAACCGCCTGCGTCCTCTGATTGGATGTAACAGCCTGTTTCCTCCTGCTTCCTCTTCATTGCTGGATCACTACAAGCCAGGTTTACACCAATTCATCCTCATTTGTCATCAACTGAAAAATGGCTGAGGCCTGAATATCTTTCTGCAATAGAGCCCAAAGGGCCTGATGTTTCTTTGCTGCAGCTGCACATTTAATGACCAAGCCCACTTATGGCATCAGGACCACCCCATGAGCTGCAAGCTTTGTTATTGTCTGTTTCAATTGCTCTTAAAGTGACTGACATCAGAGTGAGTGAAACCTCTAAAGTGGCATTTCAATAATGTTTAAAATATATTCAACACTATGTTATGTGGTGCCTTTATTTTGATGAGATTTAAAGTAGCAGACATTAGCTCCTATCTGAAAGGATGCACAAGTAAAGATTTCCAATTAGGGCTTTAAAGATTGTTGATGTGACAGAGACTGGACAATGTAAGCAGCTTGGAGCCATAAATATTTTTTTTAAAGCTGCTGGCATAAACCTGTAAACACAAAGGAACCCCAGTTGCAAGCAGTGGGTCTGAATCTTGTTATGCCATAGTTAACCCTGTCAGTGACGATGTTCAGACACCTAAACACAAACAGAACAGAGAGAGATATCTGAACTGGCTCCTGGCTTCAGATGGGGTCAATAGGCTCCCCTAAACATCTGCATAGTGCAAATAGTGACAGTGACTCCTTAGTCTCATCTGACGACCTGGCCCATGTCTGATCTCACAGACGAAGGAGCCCGAACAGCTGCTCTGTGATCGCTTTGCTTCTTGTCCTGAGCGAATCCGGACCACTCCAGATGTACTCAGACCCTCAGCGTTAATGATTACCCAGCCTGCCCACAGCGGAGATGAGAGACTTAGGTGCACGCGTTACAAAAGTAAATCTACAGAATGATGCATGCACATCCTATTAGTTCATCGTGCATCACTTGAGAACAATCAGACTTTAATGAGAAGTGTGTAACGCTATCTTCTCCTATTACCTCTATTCAATAGATAATGATATTATTATGTCTGGGGGGAGACATTATTTAATTATCTGAATAATTTCATCTCAATTCAGCCGCTATGTTATTCGGTAACAAGTCTAATTTCGAACATTCCAGCGAGTTAACATGAAATACAAGATCAAGACAATGATGTGCGAGGCTATTGTGTAACTCAATCAGTTTCACATTTCACACAACCGAATCTGTCACTGAAGTAATTAAAAGTTAAGCAAGTTTACGATCCACCGCTCGTTCGGAGCTCCTCAGAGAAATGATTTGTTGAAAACCGCTGCTTTGCCCTGCAGTTGTGTCTTTCTGCCTCTTCGGAAAATAACACATTTTCTATTATGCGGCTTGTGTCAAAATAACAGTTAGCTGAGACAAGCCAGGTTAATTCAAACGTCTCTAAGAGCCTGTTATTCAATGCCTCATTGATGGTGTCAGGCAGAGAAACTGCCCCGGGCCCACATGAGGCTGTGAACCCCATAAATGTGTTTTGGAAAAGTCTGAACTGGTGAGTGAATTGTGGTTAAGCAAGAAAACACTTAAACACTTGAAATATGCCTCTCCCAAAAAAACAGGCGCACCCTCTGAACAGCTGGCACTCACCTCATAACTGTCTGATACATCTCTGGCTACTGGAATGTGAATAATCTGTAAACAGCTATTTTTTTGTTTAAAAAGTATTGAACGCAGAGATAGAATGAACATTTAATCAAAATCCTGCAAACAAAACAGTGCAAAGCTTGATTGCTCATCCTTGAGAAGCTTCAAAAGGAATTTGCATTCCTTGGATATTTTACAAAGCCTCAAGTGGCAATGGCAAACAAAGGTGATCATTAGCCATATCGAAAAGAGCGTGGACTAATGAGGCAGTTAACCTTTCAACCTGCAGACACGACGTCCTGATTGGCCAGTGAAGTCAAGCGTGAAGCCTTGTGTCACCTCCTTCAAACTAGGGCAGCAGAGCTCTGTCTGTCCTCTTCTCTGCAGTTTTCTTTGCAGCTAAAAAAAAGTATGAATTGTGGATAAGCATATGCATGTTTTTAAAGAGCTTTATGTTACATGACACAAACACACTTAATCCCAAATGAAAGTTACATCTCTCCAACAGTGAGTAGATAAAACATAAAAAAGCAGAATTATATATATTTAATGTTTGACCTCATCGGCTTCATTGATTTTTGTAACTATGTGCTCATTCTGAATTTGACGACACGTTTTAAACAAGTTGGGGCAGGAACAACAAAACACTGTGAAAGTTGTGGGCTGATCCAAAAACACCTGTTTGGATCATTCCACAGGTAATCAGGTTCATTGGTAACAGGTGATAGTATCATGATTGGGTATAAAAGGTTCATCCTGGAAAGGCTCAGTGGTTCACAAGCAAGGAGGGAGAGAGGTTCCCTACTTTGTCAAACACATGATTGTATAAAGGAAATTAATACATGGGATCAGGGACATTTTATAAAACTTTTGTCAATGAAGTTTGTTTAGAAAAGATTATATTCAGGGTTTTTTTAAAATGTTTTACAAAGCAACATTTTTGGAATCAGGGTTGTAGTTTTGAATTGTCTAATAGCTAAACCATGGACGCATCCTCTTTATTTCAACACAGTTCTCAGATGTCTGTGAACTCTTTGACCTTCTTGCCACCTACATTTCAAAGAATCACATCCTGCATAAGCTCCACTGATTCATCCAAGAAAAACACGTCTGCCTCTCTGCACCACAGCGCAGATGTACGAGTCCGTGCCGACAGTGACAGCATATAGCATTAATGTCTTCCATTAACCATTGTTACTTAAGACCCCCGTGCATTCGTCTGTTCACTGAATAAAATCAAGAGCACTTAATGAAAAAAATAAATGTGTCAAACATGCTGTCAGAAATAGTTCTAGTAGACATCCCACTGCCTTTGACAGCAGCGCTCTTAACAGCTCCATCGGCACCTCAAGTGTGCATATGCACTGTAACCAGACTTTCCCATCTGTGGCTGTCAAGGTGTCGAGAAGCCTTTTGACAGTTCCGACGTTCACTTCGTTCCATATCCGTTTTGTGTTCAAACCCCTCTGACATATGACCAGTGGTGGAGCAAACATCAACACTAAACTTCTGGGTCATAAAAAGCAGGATTCATGGGAGGAAGCTCTGGGTTAGCCAAGGGTAAGATGAGGATTTGTTTGCTGTGAAGCGTGTGGTGGAGCCAAGCGGTCAAGTACTGACTTGATATGGTCTCAAAGCTGTTCATCATCCCAGTGAAGCAGTTAATAAGTCATCACGGGTCATGTTACGCACTTCATTTTGTTTTAGATCTTTTAAACAGATTTGTCAAGAGTGGGATTCCTCATATGGGCTGCAAATATAATGCGACAGGAAAACTGCAGTATGTGCATACACACATGAAGAACAACACAGTGCAGCAAAACATATTGATGAGGGCAGTCATTTCTTCTCCCAGTGACACCTCAATCAGAAAGGTCCATCGATTCCCGATGTGTGATAGGAGGAGTATGCAAGGACAGGACTGTAAGTCACACGCTCATACCTCTGCCCCCCATTTCCCACTTGCACAACAAGCATCATAAATCTGATTGGCCATAAAACTCAACATCTATTGAGTCACTAACACTGCTTTGCACATAGACAGGTTAAAATCTTTATCATGGCTATTATGAATAAGAGCTCAACATAGACTCAAGTAGGCAGCGACCTTGCACGAATGCACCAAGCCAGTTGCCCTATTTCATGTCCAGTGTGTGTGTGTGGCTACTGCCCAGCCAGATATCAGAGACCACATCAGCCTCATGCTGAGTCCGCGATGGTTCACAGGTCTTTTTCAACCACACACTGCAGACGAGTGGTGAGTGGAGCCGACCGACCCCGACAGCTGTGGCTCACCAAAAGTGTCTGATCTCGGTGCAGCCTGCTACACTGTGAGGCAGGATGTTGCTGTGTGTTCGTTATGTGGGCAACCTGCAGTTAATTCAATGACATTGTGAACCAGTAATGTTCTCACCAAAGATCTTTCCTGTTAGCACACCTGGAGGAAAATTGCTGCCAATCCTTTCTATTGATTTTGGCAATTTTCTGCAGAGCAGCTGTTTGCTGTTGAATTACATCACCGAAACCTCAGAAAATAACTTACGCTAACCTCAAAGAACCCCCTCCTCTAAAAATGTGTTTTTCTTTTTGTCACTTCACTTGGTTGTTTGACCTTCACTGTGCAGAATGATGTATGTGCTGAGTTTGACACCAGAAGGCTGTTTTCACATTCATCTGCTGAAAAGGGGAAACTTTCTATGCGCTCACGTTAAATCTGAGCAGGATCTGGTGACATTACAACTAGTTTGTAAGTCAAAAATAACGGACAAATATTTAACTTAAGCAAATGTGATGCAAAAATAAGAACACATTAATGCATATACACTACACTGGGAAGTGACTTTACTGAAGTAGGAAATATAATTTGTCCAGTTAAACGTTGTAAAATTAACAATATTGGCATGATTATGGGGTTTTGATTTTTCAGTGAGGGAGAAGAATTATAAGACGATAACTGCATTTTTATTTTATTTGTATACGTCATAAAACTTGACTGGAGCAGAATGTTATGGAAATAAAATTCATCTTAAAATCAAAAAACAAAGAAGGTGTTGCAGGAAAAAAAAGACATTAACAAATCAACATATTGGTCAAATAAAACAGAACACACAACTTCCCATGATAACATATTGCACGCATTCCTAATTCAAGCCCCATAAAATATATGCCATGATGTACTATGTGAACCCCCAGGCTGTGGCTGAACTTTGACATTGGATTCGTGTTCGGCGCTGAGATAACCAGCGAGGAGCAAAGAGGAGGATGAGGGCAGCGCAGCCTTGTCAGCTATTACACTGCCTTCAATTTAAATTAAGAAATTGGTGGTGTGCACTTGCTTCCTGTCTTAAGAAGCTTTTCCAAAGATTAATTGCTTCAGACCAGGCTCTTACAATGCTGGTCAGATATTGAGCTTTATTTCAGCCTGTTCATTATTTGCAGGAGAGGAGAGAGAGCAAGGGAAAAGAGAGGAGGAGAGAGAAAAGAAACCAAGTGCCTCTGAAGTCGTGGAGCTGCAGTCTCTGGGTGGAAGTTCTCAACGAGCTAAAAGCGATTTTTCAAAGTTCGTAGGGCATGGAGCCATCTTTAAAAGCTGACAGGTCTTTGATCCTGCGGTTTGCCATGATTTGTTTCTGATTAATGTGGAATTTGGTCCTTTCATTCATGTGGATACGTGCACACACACACACTCATCTCTCTCTGCTTCAACACAGTCACACAACACTGACAGACCAAACGCGAGAGACGCCAACACACAGCTGACTCCAAAAAAAAAAACTGCATCCCAGCGCTGCAGGGAACACAGCCTGTTTTCCTCTGCTTTGGAGAACAAGGAAAGAAAAATGTCACCCTGGGAGCCAAATGTAAGAGAATAAAAAACATAGGGAAAGAATTTGCTAAATAACGGATTAGTAACTATCATACTACTGGAAAGTGCTTTCACCAAGAATTTATTGCATGGTGTATAATGCATCGCAGCCGATGCCAGGCCACAGTAAACAGAGGATGTTCCAGGTGAAATAATAGAACATTACCTTTCATTTTATTTGCTTTTAGACATAAAATACAGGCTAACGTGGCCAAGAGAAAATAAAAAATGTCAACACTTTTGTAAACTCCTCATGGCTCTTTAACCACAGCAGACTGTTTGAACTCCATGCCCTCTCTGCCTCCACTGTACGGAAGTAGAAACTTATTCTAATGCAGTATTCCCGATTCTGACCTGAGAGTGGCATCCATCATTTTCTTCTGCTTGTCCTGCTCCGCGTTATGGTAGGAAAAAAAGCAGCTTCTTCCAGTTACTCCTGGAGGATCCTCAGGCCCTTTGAGGCCAACTGGGAGAGTAAAAGTGGATTTAAATTTGGCATCCATCCATCCATCCATCCATCCATTATCCAGGGCCGGGTCGCGGAGGCAGCAGTCTAAGCAAAGAGGCCCAGACTTCCCTCACCCCAGACACCTCCTCCAGCTCTTCCGGTGGGACCCCGAGGCGTTCCCAGGCCAGCCGAGAGACATAGTCCCTCCAGCGTGTCATAGGTCTGCCCCGAGGCCTCCCCAGGGAGGCGTCCCGAAGGCATCCGGAACAGGTGTCCAAGCCACCTCAGCTGGCTCCTCTCGACGTGGAGTAGTAGCAGCTCTACTCCGAGCTCTTCCCTGGTGACCGAGCTCCTCACCTTACCGCTAAGGGAGCGCCCGGGCACCTTGCGGAGGAAGCTCTTTTCGGCCGCTTGTGTCTGGGATCTCGTTCTTTCAGTCATGACCCAAAGCTCATGACCATAGGTGAGGGTTGGAACGTAGATTGACTGGTAAATCGAGAGCCGCGCCTTTTGGCTTAGCTCCTTCTTCACCACGACGGACCGATACAGTGTCCGCATAACTGCAGACGCTGCACTAATCCGCTTGTCAATCTCATGCTCCATCCTCCCCTCACTCGTAAACAAACTCCTGGCTGGCTGGCCCTTGAACTGCTACCTTATCGTGGTGTGGGAGTTTGAGTGCCTCCTCCTGGGAGCTATGTTGTCCGGGGCTTTATGCCCCTGGTAGGGTCTCCCAAGACAAACAGGTCCTGGGTGATGGGTCAGACTAATCGCAGTTCAAAAACCCCTATGGAGAAAGCATGAAGGAAATCCGTGACGTCGCCCGGTATGGTGCAGCCGGGGCCCCACCCTGGAGTCAGGCCTGGGGTTGGGGCTTGTAAGCAAGCGCCTGGTGGCCGGGCCTTTGCCCACGCGGTCCGGCCAGGCTCAGCCCGAACTGGCGACGTGGGCTCAGCCTCCTGTAGGCCCACCACGGTAGGAGCCGGTAGGAGCCGGGTGCTTTGTGGATCGGCAGCAGTCGACGGCGGGGGCCTTGGTGACCCGATCCCTGGACGCAACCAAACTTGGCATGCGTGTAGGAAAAAAGCGAGAGATCATGTACGATATATCATACTCCATGCTAAACTGAATAAGAAGCCCTTCAGTGTAAGTCTCTTCAGGTAGTTGTCCTCCTCTGCTTCTTGAAACCATTGCCCTCACCTAACATCACAACCCTGTTTGCGATTGGGAGCGCCTGCATTGGACAAAAGATATCTTCTCCAGTGAGAGTCCTGACAAAAACCAGTTTAATGAGTAAATTAGAGTAAATTGATGTCAAAGTTAGCTTACAATCGTGAAGCATTATCATTATGAGTCAGACAAAATGGCCACACACAGCCTTATTCTCTGAATATAATGTAGTCATTACAATGATAATAGTAACTGTAATGCTGCAGAAATAATTGAATTAGTCCGCCTTGTCTCCCCTTATATAGAGCAACTCCCAGTCCTGTGAGCCATGGGTCAGTGGTCGGTGGAAATGCTTTACCGAGTGGCCAGAGAGGAATGCAAACTGTTTAACTGTGCGACGTTAATAAGTGGATGGGGCAGGGGTAGTGTCCCAGTGCTGTAAATGTGGGATGACATCCATTAAACAGTGTGTGTGTGTGTGTGTGTGTGTGTGTGTGCATGTTTGTTTTCATATCCTGATAAGGAGAGTTTACTAGTCTCAGTGTGGGGAGTCGCCTTCATTTTGGGGACAGGGTGCAACTCTGCATAACATAATATACATATAACGTATGTTATATGTATATAAATATACACATAACGTAATATTTAAATCTGGGGGTGATGACTTGATTTAAGATTAAGATTAAGGTAAGTGTAAGTATCCAGGAAATGAATGTGAGTCAATGCAATGTCCTCTGAAGTGATGAGAACGCATCTGCTTGTGTGTGTGTGTGTATGTGTGTTAAAGCAATGAGGACACCAGTTACAAAGCCGTACCATCCACCCACCCACCCACATTATTATTATCCCTCCCACCCTTTCCTGTCTGAGCGTTGTCGAAGGCTGTGGCGGCAGCGGGCCAAGTTAGGAGAGCAGAGCTGGACTGTGAGCAGGATCGAGCGGGTGGTCGTCTGCGAGCCCGCTCTTTAAAACATGTCTGCATATGAGGTTAGGAAATATCCTTGGCCTTGTGCTAAAGAGGTTTCTGTTAAATCTAATAGTCGTCCAACTGTTTACTTTTCCTCTGCATCCTTGAGGTGCGATGCTGTAATCCTTTTAATCTCTCCACTGTAATGCAACATTAGTTACAGCCTCTTCAATCAGTGACACTAATGACTACCTTGGTTTTATTTATTTATTCATATGTTTGATGGATTTATGCAACCTCAAGATCTAAATCAAGTGGAGAAATATTTCAGGAAAGGGACGGGTGTACAGAAAGTACAGTAGTGTTCCCCCTTATGTAGCAAGTCTGACTTTCACACATGAGAGGAGACTGGACTCATGTCCGAGACTTGCCGTTCATGTATATCAACTGCAGAGATATTGTAGAAAGTATGTAGAAAATATTGGCAGTGGATGTTAAAAAAAGGTTGGCATTGAATGTTATTCAAGGTTTTGCAGAATTATGGGAGGATAACCTCGTGAACAGAAACCTGCTTTTCATTTTTAGTGCTTTTATTTCTCTGCTCAGTGTATAGTCAGAACATGTCGGATATGTTGGCTGCACTGCCTGCGAGTGGGCCCTTACATGTAGGAGATGCAAAATCATGACAAACTGAATGTCTGTGCCAACAATAATCCTACATTATATGTGTATTCTACAAGCAAAATATGTCATTACCTTAAAATCGAAGAAGAAGTATATATTAGTAGACCAAGGACAGATTGATGGTTGAGAGAGACGGCGACAAATAATGTTGACAGAAAAGATAAAATTTATTTTTAAAGATAAGATAAAACAGAAGAAGAAGAAAAACATTAGTAGACCAAGGACAGGTAGATGGTTGACAGAGACGGCAACAAATATGTTGACAGAAAAAAATAACATTTATTGTCAAAGGTAACTACAAAGCTTTTGAAGAAGTATGGAGCTATTTTCTTTCTTAAATATGGTCATTAACTTCATCAACTCTTAATTTGTTGTTTTATTTAATTACTGTTTGTTTTCTTTAGTTTTGTAGATGTTGGTGTTGTTGTTCCTATTGATAGTAACATACAATTATTATTTTTTCATCTTATTATTATTATTATTATATTATTATTATTGCACTATTTACATTTGCTGCATCTGTCGTCATTATGCTGCATTATTGTTCATATTGCACTACTTACATTTGCTGCTGTATTGAAATGCCACCTTATCCACTAAGCCACTTTAGAATCCACTTGTACTAGTTGTATATACTTTTCGTATATACCTTTTTATAGTTTTATACTTACATACTTATCTATTTGTGTGCTTGCGCTGCTGCAATGCCCAAATTTCCCCTATCAATCAATGTCACTCTTATTAATTTAATGTTGCTGTCATGGATGGAAAACCAATAATTATATGTCTCAAATCTGTCCTTGATGAGCTACTTTCTCTTTCAACACTTTATGGCTGCTTATACAGGCTGTGACAGGTGAGAGATTTTTGAGCGTGTGTATAAAGGATCGCTGTTCTACTCGATTGGAGGTATTTGATTGAAACGAACCTTGATGGGTCCGGAGCCTCACCTTCTCAAACCAGCACAGCGGCACACTCAGCACCGGCGCTGACGCAGATCTAACACTCACTCAGAGAAAAGTTAAATAGGAGGTGACATGTGAAGGAAAACAACGGAACGAAAAGACAGTTTCTGCCCTATAGATGGGCTGGATGACCCAGATAAAGATCTCTCTTGTGGTGAAGTCTGAAATTAATTCCATACTGCAACAAGCTTCCCGTCACAACCGGCTGAGAAGAGAATGGGAGCATCTTGTTGTGCACATCGTTATTCCAGAGTCGTCATCAAGGCTGAAACATAAATCTGCATGGCTGCGTAGGAACAACATGCAGCTGCACCCATGTTTGATATTACACAGGAGTTTCTATATGTCGTGTGCCAACGGCTGCGTCGTGAAGCTATAGCAGAGCAGCTCCATTGTGCCGCGAGGATGGAAAGAGAGGAGATCAGAGGAGCTTCTATAATAGTTCCTCCACATAACTTCGACCAGCTGGTGTACACCCACAGAATGGAAAAACTGGGCTTTGGGGTTCAGCCTGTTGTCTCACAATTTGACTTAATGGAAGTCATCAAAGGGAAAAGCAGCGGAGAGTAAGGTTTTGAATGAATTACAGGATAATCGCTGAGGCTTTTAGATGTGGTGTGATGCAGCACAGGCTGGGATATGGAGGGAAAGAGAAAGAAGAGTGGGAGGATACCGGAGCAGATTCCTGGTAGTTTGGTGGAGCTTGACTTGGCATGCATTCCTTGGCAGACTCGCTGGCTGGCTAAATTAATGATTAGAGTTTGTTTGGTAGCATGCAGATGAACCATCAACATATGTGTTTCTCTCATATCGTCTGACATGTTTTGCTTTTGCTGCCTGTTTCGAGTTGGAGCGACAACTTCTCATTTCAAAAGAGCAAATACGGTGTCGGAAAAAGAAATGAGAGCTTGTCATCTCGGTGACAATGAGTGACAGCGCTCCCCAGATACTATGGCAACACAAGGAATTCAACTCAATAGAGCCCATGACGAATCAGGACCTTGATGTTCACTGCTTCCCAACTGAGGACAGCAGGGGGAGGGAGATCAAGGACAGAACCCATTCAGATCACGAACTGTTCGCAGGCTTTATATAAGAAATGAAATCTGATAGCAAGAGTGGATTCTTATTGGAAATCAAATTGAGGCTCGCCATTATGAATCATTATGACAATTTAGCGGTTGGAAGTGTGATGAGTGCAACGAGGCAAAGCAAAGCGGCATGTATATCGTTACAGGAAATGATGCAAATTTCCATTTAACCCATTTTAGCATTTAATGTCCTGTGAAGAGCATGTTGGCTTTGCAATGTACCGGGCTGTGTTCACACTATAAATACTGTAGCACAGCATTGGTGCAGGCACTGAAGGGAAAAAATCCAACATGATACAGAATGTCCATCCACGTATGCGTTCATTCAAATATTTAACTCAATCAGCAAAATGGAAAACACAGTAAACCTGAAGAGCCAATGACTTTAATGTAGCATGAAGGCTAATGCAGAAGTCATTTAAACGTCTGATAGTTTTCCGTCTTCATGACGTTTTTGGCTTTCTTGTTGAGCTCCAGAAGAAAACAGGAGATGATTTAAATATCAACACCGACAAAACATGAAAAAACTTCACATCGATTGTTTTTCTGTTATTCAGATCGAGCAAATATATAATTGATTGAATGCAAGACAAAACTTCAATGTGCAGCTTTTTCGGACACCATGATAATATTGAATTGTTTATAGTCCTTTTAGCTAAGATTTTACAACTCAGGATGACAAACATATTTTACGTTTGTCTTAACAATAAATTGTGAAATCAACACTACGTGATACATCCTTCTAAAGATGCTACCCCAAATGTGCGCCTACATATGTAAGAATAGAAACCAAACCAAATCAACCAAATGCTGATTGATGGTTTTTCTTCTCCTATTGTTGCACCTTTATTCGCCGGAAATATGTATTAAAAAAAATATTTCTTACTTGTACCTCGCGCAAACATGAGGCTTCTAGAAAATAAGCCTCAATCCTCGAGGAGAGAGTAGTGATATGCTTGTATGGATGGGAGATAAACAGAGCCTGGCGAAGGGGCCGTCTTGGGAAATTTCCAGCTCCGTTTTGGCATTGCTTTAATTTTCGTTTAATCCCACGAGCAGAAGTTTAACGAACCAATTAATTGCAAAATCAGATTAAATCCCTAAAAGCCTTGAAATGATCTCGGTGGGAAGTGTTTCTCCGATGCTCAAGGCACATGTATTATTGTCCCTAGTTAATTTTTATTGTAAGATCTCTGTTAGCAGCCAACAAGTCCTTGAGTCATGAACTCCCACTATCGTCCCTTTTTATCCTTGTCCACAGCCATAATGAAATATGCTCCACAACAAAACTTTATTAATGCCATGTGGGCTTGTATCTGCCACGTCCAGAAGGAGCTGTCCTGTAGCTGGAGCACTATTTTAAAAATATCCTTATCTATGACACACATGTGTACAGATAAATGTAACTGTCTGGCCCCGGGGCCAGCTCAGACAGCACTGTGTCTTCCACTCCAGAGATTAGCAGCAGCTAAAGGGCAAGGATCCTCCAGCTCGGCCTCTCTGGAGGCTGCAGACAGACGACAGACCATGCAACAGACAGACCAGCCAGTAATCCCACTGTGGGTCCTGCATATCCCTCACCCCTCGAGGTCCAAATCTTGGATTATGAAGGTGACATTGGTCCATAGAGAGTAGGGGGCTATACAACACCTCATTACAGAGAAAGCAGGATAAGACTGGAAGAGCACCGAGATGTCTGAGCTGGGTGGGGTCACAGGTGGTCGAGCTTGAGCGACTAATGCTCATTACTGAATGTTGTTTAAAGGAAATAAGATGAAATGCTTTAAAACAACGCGTTGAATCTGATAAGCCAAACAAGCTACTTATGCTCTTTAATGTGCTCTGACAGTGGAGATATTGAGTTTTGTGGCACGATTCAAAATGGTTTTTGCAATCAGGGACTCAATGAGCGGCTACGCTGAGGTAGAGTGATCAAGTCATTACGATGGCATGCCACTGGGATTTGGAGAGGACTGGTGTGGCCTAATGGAGAGTCCAAAGTGGTACCAGGCTGTCGGGCGACTGCAACAAATAGTGGCGGGAGACCACAGAGTGAACATTAATGACAGAACTGCCTGTATTGGTTAGAGGGCACTTCTGCCTTCATCCCTGTCCTCCTCCAGGGAATCTCTGGTTTCACCGGTGGTGATGCAACTTCCAGCCTTCACAACATCACAGCGTCTGTTTATCCTCTAGACTGATGAGCTTTATAATTTAACAACAAAATCAAAAAAGTATTTAAGGAAGTGTTTTCATGAAAGGAATGATTGGCTCGATGATGAAAGAGAAAATCCTTGCGACTTCAAAGCTCACATTAGCGGCCATGTTGAGTGCCATATGTGAAGTCTAATAATCTCTTTGGACAAAGCCCTTTGAGAGCTCTGGGGAAATCAGCTGTTTTGCATAAGGTTAATGGTTTAAAGAACAAAGGGCTTTGTCTTCTGGACACTCAAAAACGGCGACAGAATCCAGAGTAAACAAAGTTCCTCTGAGTTACGAGGCGATTTTCAAGTTGCGTCATGACACCAGCAGAAGTAAAGCAGCGCTCATGCTCGAAGGCTAATT
Organism: Centropyge bicolor; assembly: GCA_037975185.1. Lineage (NCBI taxonomy): Eukaryota > Metazoa > Chordata > Actinopteri > Pomacanthidae > Centropyge > Centropyge bicolor. The sequence goes on along the minus strand of JBBMOC010000091.1, from coordinate 842,455 downwards.
AGAGTCAAAGCAATTTCTTAATCAAAAATGTGATTAAAAAGAGGTGTGACGACTCTTTGCCAATCTGTTGCAGCTAAAAATAAGACACAATCATGAACATTGTGAACATGAGCAGCATGAAAACATGTCAGAGGCCTGTTTACAGTCACAGCTTTAATGTGAAGCATGTGAAAGGTTTGGAACCAGAAATGCATTAACGAGAAAGTGAATCAATCAGGCGCCACGTGATTATAATATGTTTCATTTGAGCGTTTATGTTCGAGTGAAACGAGTGCTAATCTGTCTACAGAGCAGTGTTAATGGAGCAGACGTACTATAACCTGCACTGTTACAGTAGCCAACAGTAAGTACTTTTGATGGCATTATCACAGAGGAATTACTCCTCCTTCTCAGCTGGGTCCAATTCACAGATGTTGAATGAGCATTTACACACTTTATGAAAATCCTGTTTTACACTGTATTATCCTTTTTTTTCATACTGGGCTCAGAAGTGATGATACCTACAGGAGAAAATGAAAAAAAAAAGTGTTAAATTGCAGTAAACAACATTTGAACGTCTGTGTTGCATTTGAACAGCTGCCTGAGAAATCTGCCTCATTATTCGCGGGACAACGTGTTGAGAAATGTTTAGTTGTGTTATGTGTTATGACAGGTCGTTTTCAGATGCAGCGGAGCATCGACGGCTCTAAACCCCTGCCGATGAGGAGCTGACGCACGGCAGCGCATCGCAATCTGACAGCAGCGAATTCAGCTCTCAGATTTGACCTGACAAGCCCAAGGAGTGGTCCGCTCACATCAGTAATTTACAGTAACATCTACATCATCTTCCGATAAAATTTCTTGCCCTTGTTGTATTTGAAGTTACGTAAATCGAGTCGGTCCCACATGAAGCTCAGAAGCCCTTTTGGAAGGGGGATTAGATTTGGATTAGCTATGTCAGCACATTTATGTCAACTCCGAGTCTGCTGTCTCAGATTAATGCCTGCCCTTCCTTTCGGATTAGGATTAGGGTTTGGACAATGCAGAAGAAAAGATTAAGAGACAGAGGGAAAGGCAATTGTCTTCTTAACCTCTGAAACAAAGTTTACCTAACAATGCTCATCTCCTTGTTTCTTTCTTTCTCATTTGGTAGATTTCAGAAATGTAAGTTCAGTCGAGAATAAAAAATAATCAGTGTTTAAAGAAAGTAAAGTACTTCCTCTCTATGACTCAACTCAACAGTATTGAACATTTTAACCTTTTTGAACTTTCACAATCCTCTTTAGATTCTCAAGCAGTATTTTGCGCGGATAAAAAAAAGTGATTTTGTCACAGTTTTCAGAACAAGCTCAAAGCTAAAAATACAAACCCATCGACTTGACATCGTGTTTACCTCTCATGCAGCATTGAATAAGAGTTCACTCGGTTCATGGGAGAGTGAAAAGGTCAGAAATCCAACTATGAAAAAAAATAACAGAAGACCAGTTAATCCCTACGAGGTGCAGCAAGATACTAATCTGACTGATGTCATATTCAGGACTCGACAAATTCCAGCTCTCAATCAATGACATAATACCGCATATATATTATTATGGTAGTATTAGACCCGTTGATTCCTCATTTTGTTGGCTTGATTGCAAGGTAGATTACTTTCATATGCACACACCATGTGGTACACCTGATATATTTTTGGTTATGAGTCAGTCTGGCACCTCCGCTCATGCCAGCCCCTCATCTCTCTCTATCTCTCTCTCTCTCTCTCTCTCTCTCTCTCTCTCTGTCTCTCTCTCAGCTGTTGCCTCTAATGTCACATAAAGGCAAAACTATTAACCCCACAGAGTGAATTTGAAGAACCTGACTAAATTCCTTAATCACTGATTTGACGGAAGTGACTCAGCCCACAATCGAGTCGAACACGGATCGGATGAATGGCTTGCAATCATTTCTTCAGACACAGACCAAACATGTTTAAATCACTTCCCGCGTGATTGACATTTTGGCAGAAAAACGCAGCTTTTTTTTCACTGACATCATAATGAGGCTACAGTTCATCCCGCTGCCAGCACCCAAACTCCAAAATTTCTGTACATTTGTTCTCTAAACCAAACAGTCTGCCGCTCTATGATGTTTTATTTTGTTTCGCTTTTACCGAGCAGCTCTGATTCTATTCCCCGGTGGAAGCTGCCAAGTGGATGTGTGAAGTCGCTTGATGCTCAGGGCTGCCAGGTGTCTGTTTTCCTTGTCTTCCCAACCTTCAAACAACAGCAGCCTCCCTTACAACAGCCTGAAGGGATGTGTGCTAACAGCAATTCCCCAGCTGGGAGCCTAGCAATTACAGCACCCCTCCTCTATCCCTGTAATTGCAAAGGGAGCAGCTTCCTGAGTGATCAGACTGCTCGCCTGCCACCAGAGAGACATCACCTCAGGTAAATGAGGGTGTTTTGCTGGAGAGTTAAATAAAGGTTGTTCGTTAATAGAGCGGGGAGATTCATATCTGGCCGTAACCTTTGGCTCCGAGGTTAGCCGTGCTGCATGATGGATGGGACGGGTCGCTCGGGGCAAGATCATAGTCAACCTGTGGTGCCTCCCTAAACAGGACGTATTGGCATTGTGCAATAATAACAAATATATTGCGTAATTCTGGGAGTGCATATTGTGTCACGAGCAGCATAATCAGCTCTACAAAGACTCCTCCCGCTTCAGGTCACGCCTCAAACACACAAACCTCGTGTTTACATCCACATCCAAACGGCGGCTTGAAACCCGACCTTTGCTTCATTTTGCAGAGTGTTAAGTGTCACCCAGGGACACAAAGGAATGCTGGTGTTTTTCATGTCACTTCTCTCCAGATGAGAAACACTTTGTTGTGTTTGAGGGGAGGGTCATGGCAACAAAACCCTGAGACAGCTAGAAGTGCTTAACAGTGCTGTGCTAATTAGCCTGTTAACGCAACGATGTGCAAGATGGTTAATTAGAGCTGCACACCTTTGCCTGCAGGGATCTGTGCAGGTGAGGAGGGGGTGGTGCATTAACGAGTCACACAAGTTCAACATTTTACAACAATGATTAAAACCAGTCACTGATGCAATACAGTAAATATGGTAAAAGAATTTCTATAGAGAAAAGAGACTTTTTATGATTTTGGTAAAACATATTTATTTCTTCATAAAAATGACATGACTGCACCTGTTAATTAACTTCTCAGTCAAACCGGCTTCATTTCCATGTTTATAAAGCAATGCATTCTGCAAAATAGTGCCTCTACAACTGTGGGGTTGCAGTACATCATCGTGGAATGACGTCTGTTAAAATGCTGACAAACGTACGTTCATAAAGGCTGAATAAAACTCAACCATACAAGAAATTTAAATGAGGGATTCTAGCTGAGAGAAGGTTTATGTTAATGGTCCTCAGCTATCACTGAACGTAAACTACAAAGATTCAGAGATATGCATACATGTCTGGCAGTTGATATATCATCAACACATCTAGTATCACCTGTGAAAAAAAAAAGCTGTACAGGTTGATCAATGAGAGTCATTTCAGCTCAGATCAATGAATGTGATTAAGACGTATGAATCATTTTCTTTTTGGAAAGAGCAATAAATGATACCAGATAAAAACATCCCAAAAGTATCGTGACAGGATCCTCGATTGGATCCCAATCAACATTCCTTTGTAGAAACAGTATAAATAGTGGTTAAGTCAAAATATTGCAGTGGAAATTTATATTATTACATTAACTTGAAGTTGGCTTAAGGGTCAACCATAAACTTACTACCATTAATGGATCCATGTTTTATTACGGCGCTCGGGAGATCAAGGCAGTGCCATCACTCAGGTCTAATTGACATGATGAGGAGCTATTACCGTATTGATCCACCTGGCAAGTGGCACTGGATCAGCTGAGGCCTGTATCGACCTGACTAAGTGGGTCCACAGACCTCTGAGGGTCAGGCAAATGTTAAGGGGATATTACCAGTTGTTTGTAAAGTTGGATCTCATTCAGCTTAAGGTGAAGCACAAGCAGCATTTGAAAAAGTCACAGAAAGGAGACATGAAGCCAAAAAAAATGTCCCGGTGAAGACAAAGAGAATCCTTTGTTTTCGCCCTGCTCATAATACCCGTAAAAACATTGTGCTTGTAGAAAACAGTTCGTGTAATTAACGAGAATTAAAACTGTGTGTGGTGGATCATGAATAAACCTGGTTAGGCAGCTTAGTGAGTTAATCATAACAATAAATTATCATAAAATAGACTTCTGAACTTTATACACATCCACCAAATACTGTACATACACTGTATAACAATATCTCCAGAGTGATGAACTTATAAAAACCACAGACCAGCATGAGTCTGTCATCACTGTTTTTCCTGTCAGTCCCAGCCAAAGTCATGACCAGTCATCTGGTAAAACTTGCTATTAAAGGGTTTATAGAAGTCCCTTAGTCTCTGCACCACCTCTGGGTCAATATTAGGATGGGTCCTGCCTTTGGTTTTGCCCAGGCAGTGCGGTTTGCTGTTCCCCTCGGGTCTCTTAAGGCAGGGGAAGCCCTTTGCTGGGTTAAAGTGGAAATGCTTCTCCGTCACCACCCTCCTCAGCCCGAGAAACTCCTGGACGCGAGCCATCTCACCTGCAGGGTCGCTGATGAGGCGCTCTCCGCTAACAAACAGCAGCTGCTCCATGGGGAAATACTGGAGCCAGCGCTCAAGGTGCTTGGCGTACATGCCGATTTGAACAGCGCTCCACGTGGTGTCGATCAGACCCGCTGACATGTTCTTAAAGGTCAGGCTCTCGAAAGACGGGATGTCCGGCTTCTTGGAGCGAGTCTGGGTGTAGTCTGAGATGGCCCGGGTGACGGGATCCCGGACTACTACAATGAGCTTTGTGTCTTTAGACATGGTGTAGATTCGAGCAGGGACCTCCTTGGTGACATAGTAGCTGGGGGTCTTCTCCATGGTCAACTGGCCCTCTGACGACTTGGGCATCAGTTCCCTGCAGAGGACACAAACATGCTGATTAACATTTGCCCTGCAGGCACAGAAAAACCTCTCAATGTGCAATTTTATGTTCTATTCATCTTTGTGATGCCATCGCTTTTGAAAGCTAACAACTTTCAAAAAGGTCCCACAAAGATGAGATTAAAATTGACGCAGCGGCTCCATGAAAGGTTTAAAGTACAGAGCAAGTCAATCATCATTAAGAAGACACTATGAGAAACCTTAACAGAGTCTGTGAGTGCGCCTGAAGTGATAGAAACTGGTAGGTAGAGCAGGAGTCCTATCAATCATCTGTGATTGCATGTGAGCACAATGCGCAGTTCAAGACATGTTACATGCAAACTCTGACGGAACACATTCATCTCCTGCTGCATTTAATCTACCTTAAGACCTCGATCCTCGTTTTCAAACCCCCACAATCCTCCCATTGAAATATCCCACACCTTCATTACATTATACAAAGGACGGTTTAGCTGTGAATAGGCAGCATTATGCTTCTTAATGTCATGCCAAGACAGGTGACTATGACGGCACCTTTCTCCTCGTATTTGTCGGTAATTTAGAGTAAAATGCGAAGAGAAGCCTCGCATTCCTCAGGAGAAAACGCAATGCTCGGGAGCTGTCTGTTCCCATAACTGCATATTCTTCTTGACCCTGGATGGCTCTGGTTGATCATAATATAGCCTGTTAACTGCAGCCCTGACTGGATAATGGCTAAAGTGAGCCAAGGGGGATTAGGACTAAGCCAAACACGCTAGAGCATTAGAGGCTGGTTGACTGCCTTGTTGGCTGACTGGGTGGCTGGCTTGTCTCTGCAGAGAAGAGGGGAGAGAGATACGTGGCCACGACGATGAGAGGCACTGGTAAGTAGTTAATCCAAGAAGAAACACAAGTGACGGACACAATAACACAAACTCCTGTACAGCGGAGTGCAAAACCCAAGGAGACTTTTGTGGTCACTCAACTCTCTGCAACATTTTTATGGGTCCAGTTTGAGGTTATGCAATTCATATTAAACTGTTCTAATGATGTAATGATGTAATCCAACACCAAAGAGCAGTGGTGGATGAAGTACTATTTTTTGAGTGAAGTAAAAGTAGCAACACCACAGCCTAGAAGTACTTTGTTACAAGTAAAGTCATGCATTCACAATTTTACTTCAACATTAAAATGAACTAAAGCACTCATTATGTAAAATGTCCCATTTTAGAATAACACATATCATATTATGAATTATAATCATTAATCCTTTAAATGTGTGCAATACTTTCACGTTGGAGCTGGTAAAGTTGCTGCTGCATAGGTTGTTAATTTCCCAAAAGGATCAATCAAATTTAATTTTTTATCCTTATCAATACAACATAATTTTTTTGTCCATTACATTTTGTATTCATCATTTGAATCTGCAAGCTCAAGTAGCGGAAAAAGTACAACTCAAAATTGTATTCAATTGCAGTACTTGAGTAAATGTCCACCGCTCCCAAATTGAAGAATTACAAGAGTTGAATCAACTATTTGACCTTGATCTAATCTTTGCTGTGTGTTAACCTATTTACAGTATAAACCCAGTTAAATAAAATTAAAATCTTCACTAGCAATGAACACTGAATGATATGTCTAACTGGTTCACGCGTTAGTGTAAAAATAGTTGCACATCCAGTATTTATTATGTCGATTCATCGGGGATGAACTCAATATCTTCTTGGGGACTGATGCTTGTGAACACATCTCTCCATATTGCACGTGTTTTCCAGCCTCACATACTAGCAGAGAAGCTCTAGGAGATTTATTTATTAACTACATCAAACTCTTTTTAGTCCCTGCAGTCCCTCATCAGAGCAGATCTCATACTGCTACTACAAACGTCTCGAATGCAAGAGCAGCGTCCGTCTCTTTTTTCTGCTTTATGTGAGATAAATATAACATATGTGAAATAAATATAAGCCAGGATGTGATGTCAGATGCGTTCACAGGCATCGACCTCCAACGCACGTCACGTTGGTTTAAGTCAGTCAAACTGTAACTCTTCAATTATTACAGTAATAGTCTCATGATTCGATGGTGAGCGGTTGATCTGTATCGAACAACAGGGAAGCGGAGGAGCCATCATTAAAGTGATTACAATAATTTCCGACCATCTGTTGGTACACGCACAAGCAGCTTCAATATTCCTCTCCAAACCCGCCAGCTTTCATCTTACAAATTTATGTGGTGGAAACGAGCAGAAAATGGTCTGCAAGATTTTGACTGTGTGGGCCACTGGGAAAAGGCTGTAGTGATTATGGAAAAAGTAGGCATCACCCATAGCTCATTACAGCCATACAAACACACACAGGGCTCTCTTTCTTATGCAATTTCATCACCTCATGTCACCTGCTCTTTCTTTCCTTTCTACAAAGGCCCAAGGTCTTACACATTTATTCCACTTTTCCTTCCCTGAGAGCCTTAGCTGCCATTGTATGTGGCAGGAAAAAAACTCCCACAAACCTAATCAAGGTAATAGGTATGAGAGACACAAACAACTCTATCAGAACCCCATGCAATTATCTTCTGCATCTCTTAGATACACACAAGCGGAGCGCAGTAGGCCTTTCTCAGGGGCCTCGAGGGACACGAAAACTTACTACCAATCAAACTTTCCACTTAGTCCCCGAGCAAAACAATCTGTGTGAGAAACACATGCATTATTCATCTTAGCAGAGATAGATCAGGGGAGAACATCTCCGACTGAGCGAGGAGTGAGAGAGTCGCCTTAGGGGGGCAGATGTAGCAAGCTTTCACAATTTGTTCTGCTTAATAAACAATGTCGCCTGGAACCAATAGGTTTCAGTGCATCCTCATCTATCAATCAGCCATGCAAAGGCATCATCATTCAGCTTCGAGAGGAAGGGAAAAAATCTCAGATTGAGCCACAGTGTGAAGACGTTTGCCCCTTCATGAATTTTGCATGTTTCTATTTGACTTCATAAAGGTAAAAACACTGCTTTACTCTAACACTGTAACATCTTAGTGGGCTGTAAAGGCATTTTCAAAGGAACCTCAGTAGAATTTCTACCTGTAATTGCTGCACTAAAAATAAATCTATCGATGCTTGCGCTCGCACATAAACATCCTCTGCCCTCTAACCTGTCCTGTTAAACTCGCAGGAGAACAGCAGGACTGAGATGATAACGGAGGAAGGCAGAGAGGAAGCACGTTAAGAGAAGGGAGATAAAGCAGTGGAAGGAGTGAAGGGGGGATTAAATGGAATCAGGTGCACTGTTGGAGGAAGGAGACCACGTAGGTCGAAGTCTAAGTTTGAAGTCGCCGGACATGTCAGATGCTGTGTCTGCATTTTCCTGCAGCAGTGGCACAGGATACATCACCCCTGCTGTAACCTACACACACACATTAATCCAGGTGTGTTGCGTAAGTCGCCCGTGTTTTGTCTGCTGGGCAGTCAGGTGTGTCCGTTAAACTGGCTGCTGGCGAGACAGCGTTTGAAAGCTGCTGCCTTGTTGACATTCGCTGCTATCAGGAAGCCGGTTCAAAGGTAGGAATTTACAACACGGCCCTGTGGATGATGCCCTCGGTAATGAGTTCACCAAAGTGCAGGACGGAGTACGCTGCTGAAACTTTTCTCCTATCCTGCAGTATTCTGCTTGACTGACTCTAATTGGCATCTGTATTTCAGCTTTTCAGACCACAGTGACAAGGAACGGCTCCAGAAGGAAAAAAAGCATTATCTAACGTCATGATGGTTCTAACCTCACACTGCAGCGCTGAGAGACAGGACGAGAGGTGGTGGTATGCAGCCACTTATAATAATCAGAGCAATATACTGTGAGATGACAGAAACCAAAGAGCATCTTTCGAGAAGGTGCTCTTTGGCCATTGCAGCCCATCATGCGTGTGAAAGTTGTCGTCATTCAGCTTTACACTTAGACCTTCATTATCTCAACAGCATTCCTACAATGATAGTGCAGAGAATGCCTTTTTTCCCATCCTCCATTATTACTGTCAGTATGCAGAACTCAAGGCCACCTGGCTGTCTGATGCAGACAGGCCCGGATTGCAGGGGAGGAGGAGGAGGAGGAGGAGGAGGAACAGTGTGTGAGCCATTCTGGCTTCTCTCACAAAACTGTCAGCCTTTTGCATTAACACATAACAATTCTGACAGTCGCCTGTTTAGAGTCATAATTTCTCTCTGGGTGGTGCTGCTGGAAAGATGTGAAGCAACAGTGTTTACTGAATTTTACTGTATGACAGTGATTGAACAGTCCTCCGCATCAGTAATGTGTGATAAAATCAATATCAGTGCGTATGGGTGTATGATTTGTAGCGACTGCTTTAATGGCTGTGTTAACAAATAGGCTGTATTCAGCAAAACACTGGAGATTCTTAGCCAAGTAGAGGCAACAGTGTGCAACATGTTTCAGTGTGAACAGATTGTTTTTGACTAATCCTGTTTTGGATGACAGCTCAGAGGGACTAATCAACAGGTGTGACTCAGATTTTAATACTAGAATGAAAGAAATAACCAACATCAATGTCTGTTGTTGAGCCAGACCATGTGACTCTAACCAGGAACTTAAAAGGGAGATCGTTTACCAGCAACAATCCAATAGAGCATCTGACATCAGGGGGATCCTATAGATCGTGCACCTCTAAATCTGTTTACATGTCTTGGAGTGGACATGTGCAAAAAATGCATAAAATCTGCTAAACACAAAGAGCACAAAGAAGTGACCTATCCAGCGTGAATGCCACAAAGTACAAAGGAGATTCTGAATGGGAATGACAACGTGACTTCAGACAAGCAAAAAGACAGCAGCCAGCAGCTAAAGCAGCAACTGAACACGTGATAATACAGACCTGCTTGAACAACACTAACTTAAACAGTTGAGTGCATTTCAGTACATTTACTTATATAAATACGGTGGTGGAGGATTTATTAACAAAGGAACAGAAACTGCCTACAGAAAAACAACTACGGCCAAGAAAAACAAGAGAGTAGGTGACTATATATTATATGCTCATATAACCAAACATGGTTTTATACAACAAAACAAAATAATAAGCCAAAATACTGACATAACTTTTTATTAACACATTATAGGCCTTATTCCGATGGGAATTTGAGCAACAATGTCATGCTGATATATTGGATGTATATGAAACATTCTGAAACAACGATTATGATGTTAGAGTTTCCATTAAATGGGAAAGGAAAACCTGCTCTTTGCATGTACTGCATGTTTCCATCTTATAGTGCTTGGCACAATTAGATAATTCTCTACAGACGCATGCTGGTCTGAGAGGATCAGCAAAAAGCAAACAAGACTTCAAAGGAGCAAAACAAAGATGGCCGAGGCAGATTGGTGCTTCCTAGAGTTGCTCCGACTTGCTGTCAGGGAGTCTCCGCCGTGGAGAGAGAGATGTAAGCGGGAAATGGTGCATTTTCTCTGAAGATACTACAAAAGACAGAGACGAGGAAGTCAACAACTCCAGGGGATATAATGGAGTGAACTTGTTTTGTTTTAGTGTTTCTAAAGTGCTGTAATAAGTGCTGTGGTTTGACAAATTGCCTCAAGCGAAAAGCTCAGGGGGTTGTTGCAGCAAATTAAATCCTCAGTCTCCAGAAGAAGGAGGAGGGGGTGCACATTACCAGTATTGACAATCTTAGTCTATCAGAAGCAACGGCCTCGAGTCTGGTTTACTTTATGCAGGACATGAAGTTTTCTGGTTTGTGAAAATATCTCAGGAATGTTTGAAACAACAGCCGGCGTGTGTGAATTGTTTCTTTGAAGCATCTCATTATCGAAGCACTTTTTTCCCTTCTCTTCCTGTCAGTGTGCTGACACATTAGTTCAAGCTGGGGCGTACCTATATCGAGAGCTCGCTTACACCAATCCCCCGGTGTCCCTGCAAAGAGCTAAAATTTGTCGAGTAAGCAAAAAAGCCACCAGTGGACTCAAATGAACCTACTCTTGGGAAACGCAACTTTCCGCACAGAGATCTCTGAAAGTCAACTTTCAGCCTAAAAAGCTTAAGTTTGAGTCTTTTCTTGGGCAGGTTCCAATGAATGCTCTTTCTGATGAACTCCTGCTGGGCTTCGTCAAAGGGCACTTTCACCCCTCTGAGCACATTTGCATACAAAGTGAAGGCAGAGAAAACATGTTTCACACTAATTGTCTGCTCTTTTATTGTCAGGGTTAATGCAGACCCCGGGGGTTCTCCAGCATCCCCTTTCATTGAGCTCCATAATACTGTTGCGCTTTCTAAAGACTCACTTTAAATTTACTGCCCTCTATCTGCCACTGGCCTGCGGTAAGCTTCCCTGGGGCTCTGAGGAGGATTACGCCGTCTTCTCTTGACACCCTCAGTGAGTTAGTAAGAAGGCCGCTCATTGTTCTATAAATGGAACCTCAAGAGGAAAAACACAATTACAGCAATTAATTCACGTCGACTGTATAGATGCAGAAGACCTTGGTTCGAGCGTGCATTCAGTGGATGAGTAGTTAACCTGCCAAGATAAGACATACGGGAGGAAGTTGGGATGCTGTTATTAAAGACAGGAGGGGCCAAGGAGGTGCTCTGTGTGCGCACAATTGTCTGCCTGCTTCTCTTTTCGCTGCCTACGACTGAAAATGTGCTGTATTGTGGTCGGTGTCCTGCTGTGCTGAGAGGCCTCTTCTCTATGTGGGGCTCCAGCAGGATGGACACAGCAGACCTCCAGCAGGATGGACACACCAATCACAGCAGATAAATGCTGTGGGTACAACTCAATGCCACCACAGGAGCTGATAAGCCCACCCAGCGTACACTGCTCCTCTCCCTGAGCTTCTGCACGCCATTAGTCTGGGGCCACTGAAGTGAAACATATGGGCAAACAAATCAACACACACAGTCGTCTGGCTTTGTGTCCTCAGCTCATCTTTAAGACTTATTTTTGATGACACTGGACAGAGTTTTAACAGGCTCCAAAAAGGTGTTTCGGTTCTCATTTATTAAATCGTCAAGTAGACTCTATCGTCCAATGGCGACGAGCTCCGCCACAAAGCTGGGCGAGCTGTTCCCCGAGCTCCACTAAATGATCATTAAGGCCTGGCTCGATGTCACGGCGCTCTGCTGTACGGGGTCAGTCTGTGGCATGGCGCTCTCACTGCGACAACTCGAGCCAAGTTGTTTTAATTAGCACGATCACCTCTGTAGGGGGGAGGAGAAAAAAAAAAAAGCCTTCATGTCTCCAGATGAAACACTTGCCCACATCCACACGCTGCGTGTTTGGTATGCAGTCAGAACAAGTAGCTGGCACGTCTCAATTATACATTTCATCTTATCCATCTTTAACGACAGCTTCACTTTCTTTTTAGACATTACTCATTCTTAACATGCGTCGCCTACTCATGCGTCGCTTTGTGGATTGTAAAAACAGCAGGAGGCCTTGAAGTAGAAAATACATATTCTAATGTGATGGCTCAGTCTGTGAGATATGGACAAAAGATCACTATTCACAGACTGATCATCCAAAAATGGCCTAAACCTGTCCGGAAATTCTTGAAGGAGCTTAAGCGAGAAGTCCTTTGAACAATGCTTGGCTTCCCCTATTGTAGCTGTATGGAGCCAGCTTTGAAACAGCGTCTACATCCTTTGACATTGCCTGTTAATCCCTCGGCTCAGTCAAATGGACACTTGAAACAGCAGTATCTCTTATTAACAATGCGGTCGCTCTGATGTAAAACGTTCAATGCCAAGTCATTTCCGGGAACGTGAAAGATCAATAATTTCCACGAGTAAACTACGTTTATCATTTCCATGAAAAGAAGTTGTGAAATTGTGCAGCTGGGTCAATAGTGAAGACGTTGCATATTAAGATGCGAAAGGCAGCAGTTGCCATGACAGAGAACACAATAAAGAATGTTATCACAATGCTGAAGGTGTGAGAAGCCTCAAATCTTAAATTGATGTCTATTTGGATTGAAGATCAAAACACCATTTCTGAATCAATACCCTGGAACTCCAAATCTTAAATCACGCTCCTGGCTGCTCTATGATTGGCTGCTTGAAGTAACTTGCTGATTCCAGCTGATAAACCAGTTTCTTTGAACAGCGTCCAGAATTCAGGTGAATTTGAAATGGAGACTTGTCAGAGAGCCACAGCAGGTCTAGATCCAAGGTGTCGAAAAAAAGTTCCAGGGACTCAGAGCGAAGGTCAGGCAAACAGGCAGGAAATCGATTGTGCTTTTTGAAAGAACATGACAGGGAGGAGTTGCCTAAAATGTCAGCGCAAATACAAAGTTTTAGTCTTTATATAATCGTGGGTTCATGGTGTTGTCCTCTATCTCAGTGACATTAGAGGTTTGATTGCACCTGCAAACTGTAAGCTGCACCATCTAGATAAAACAGCCTGGTCCTATCTTCCATAATGGGTACATCAACAGTTTGTTTTGTACATAACACTAAGGTCATACTTTATCACCTTATCAACAGTGTTTTATTGGCTGAGTCTAATTGCTATCAATAACAACACACCTACAATCTAATGACTGTGGATTATCTGTTTTCTCATATGCTAATAAAATAAATAAAATATAATCACAGGACTTATCAAACTTCACAATAAAAGCATTTCATTCTTGAAAAAAGATAACCTACCTGCAAGTTGTTGTCACCTGCTTGCCTCCTTTAATTGCATTTCACAGTATCATTCTCACTTTCTCTCTTCTTATTGTCTTATCTTATCACCTTGCACACACCATACCTCTCTGCAAACGCACTGAAAATAACAGCTGATCTCACAGCTGATTATCACACACGGCAGATGTTATGACACCAACCTAGACTTGCCAGGACAATATAAAATAGTAGCTCTGGAGTAACATGAGATAAAGGTTGGATGATTGTAATGGAGCAAAGTCTTAATTTATGCCGATATTTTTTAAATAAGTAAAAGTAAATAAAACTTGCATGTTTATGAATAAGTTATGTTTTTTATTCTGGACTCTTCCAAAGAGCCTCCATAACTTTTGACACCCTGTGCGTAAAAGTACCCAAAGCAGAAGCGCGCTGTGCGTAAAAGCACAAATGGAACACGGAGGAGCTGTGTCGATCATCTCTCTTTCTGGATTCACGTCTTATAAGAACAGATCTGTCTGATACCTGTACCACTCCAGCCCCTTGTCGTAGTTGCGGTCGAAGAAGTGCGGCTCCGCTCCCACCGCCCTGATGTCCGGATGCAGGCGCAGAAACTCCAGCAGCGCTCGGGTGCCTCCCTTCTTCACCCCGATGATGATGGCCTGGGGCAACTTTTTACTTTCCGACTCATTGAGGAAACCTGACATGGCATTATCATCCCACTCCTCTCCTCTGCTGTCCAACTCGTTCTCGTTATTCAGCAAGTCCCTGGACGCCCCGAGAGAGGAGCCCTGATTGTCGACCTCTGCCTCGGCTTGGTGTGCGCTCACAGAGCCGTAGGCCAGGTTTGGCACTGTGGAGCAGTAGCCGACACAGCAGTAGATCATGTACACCCAGAGGGACAGCATGATGCAGAACACAAAGAGTTTGTTTTTCACGTGGGATGATGGCACAACATGGAGGTTGTGTAAAATACTATATTCCATAGGTAAAAGTTAGATCCCAGTCAACAGGCATTTTGGCACAGGCGCATCACTCCTGCGCCATGACGCAGATCCTGGACAGCCGGTGCGTAATTTCCCCAAAACTAGAGCCAGAATGTGGAAAGTGATGTTAAGTCCTCCACCTTCTGCTTCACCTCCAACTCTGATGTTTTTATATTCCTAATGCAAACAAAGAAAAAAAACAACAACAGGCAACAGTAAAAATGCGTCCAGGTGAGCGGCACGCGCGTCAGGGAGCGAGCTGGTCTCCCATCACTTGCTCTCAGTGTGTGTGCGCTCACTCAGCAGCACCAAGTTATCTACAGCGGACATCAAGCTCAGCAGAGCATCACACACTTACTTCCGGTAGAGCCTTTCAAAGTAAATCTGTTGCGCCTGAAGCAAAGTAATGTGAGAACTGAAAATCATATTTGAAACATGACAAAGATTACACATCATTTTAATGTTTTTATTTATGAATCTATTCCACATTTTTGCTACCATGATGTCAATGTATTTATCTGGATGACTGAAACCTTATCTGAATAATTACTTTATTAATCCTGTTTGGGAAAATTCAATTTAATTGCATTATTATATATTAACATACAATTTGATGTATATGGAGATTATCTTTAAAAAATGCCCATATCTGCTACCAGTGTCACTAATTTATAATAGTGTGCAAAAGTGGGCTTCAACAATCAGGATTACATGCATTGCATAAATCTGTTTTTTGATTTGCATTAAAATTCTACACAAAATACTCTCTCACCTTCCGTTTATTTTGAAAGGCGCACAAGTTCCGGTCTCTCTGTGTCTGCTTTGAGCCAGCTCTCTGAGCCTCAGAAACACTGGAGGGCGGGTGAGTGCCAGTGGAGCTGAACCATCCCTCCAACCTAAACAGTTTAGAGCCTTTTAAATGTCAGACACTGGATGGCATTACAAACTAAGTATCACAGGTGGCTCATTTTTTATTTTCAATTATGATGGAATAAACATTAGATCACAAGTGAAGAGAAAAACATTTTTCTTATTAAAGACATGTTTGAAATACAAATACTTGGATCATTCATAATTGCATATGTTGAGTTGTTTGCATGTTTCACACCTGTACTTTGGTCATTTGAACTGTGTCCAACCATCAGCTCCAGTAGACAAACAAGGACACGACTGAGAGTATGTGTCACGGATCAGCTGTTTCTTCAGCAGCTTCACACTTGTCCTGGTATTGTGGGACCAGTGGCCCGGTGAGTCAGACTTAATTGGCGTCATAATCCTTCCTAATGGCCTTTATTATCATTCCAAACAATGTGAGCATGACATTCTGCATAAACAAAATGTTATCAGCCTGTTTTAGGGATCCATAAAAGTTAATCATTTATTCTTCAGGAGTGTGGTGGTGCTTTCACTGCAAGTTTCAGTCACAACGAAGATGTGTGAGCACGAATGCTCAGATGCCATCAAACATTTGGTTTGTGTGTGTGTGTGTGTTGGCACCTTCTCTTGATGGAGGGTCAAAGGCCTCCGGTCGCACCGCACCCCTGAGCTAGCAGAGGATTAGCAGGATTACCCCAGAGCTGCCATGTCAGTCAGAGTTTCACCAGAGACAACCCTGCCCCCTTCATCTAAGCCCCTTATCTCATCTCTCAGACGCTGCTATATATGATATATGTGTGTGCGTGCGTGCATGTGTGTTTAATCCCAGTAGTTGCATTTCCACAGTGCATGAGCACAAGATAACCTGTTTGGATAAATGTGTGCATCAAGGGGTTTGGTTAGAGCTCCACAGTCGTGGTTTGCCCTCTCTGTTCTGTGTACAGACCATGTTTGTCTTTGCACTGTGTACTCATAAGTCTCTGGGTGGAAGTTGAGTAGTTGAGTTCAAGTGTCGTAAGAGCATTAAGTTGATATTTACTCTGAAGTCCAAATGAACTTTATCATGTCGTACAAATGGAAGAAGATACATATAGGTGGTCATAGTCTTTATTTCCAGCTCCCGGCATGAGAAAACTATCAGTAAATATAACAGTGTGGAAATCACTACACATCTGTTTTAAAAGAGCTGCAATATGTTTGTCTAACTCGGCCTTTTTACGACAAAGTATTAGTCACAACCGAAGTTTTTCTGACAAATTCAGTCGGTTCTTGCCAAGTGTAAGCACCCTGGAGTATGGAGCTCAGCCAGATGAACAGAGTAATATAGTATGAACAAGTAATGTCTCTTTAATAGACAAAATAATATTATCTCTGGAAATGTTGCAACTGACATAAGAACTTTGAATTTACGTCTGATTCGAACGAAAAAATGTGCAAAAGCATCCAGTGTTATGAAAGTGGCTTTTTCACACAGCAAGAAGTTGATGTTGGACAGTTGGATACAGCGCTAATCAGAGCTTTTTTGTTGTTGTTGAAAGCAGCAAAATTGTTTAGTCCAATATTAATAAAACATATTCATGTATATGATATAGCTAATTCTTTATATATTTGTATTTGATACACAGCACATCAAGATTGCAAATCAATGAAGAGGTAAAGTCATTGTTAAGTCACTTGTAAAAATTCAGTGATTGATCATTTGAAGGATTATACACCTGAGGGATGATACACACGCACACACACACACACACACACACACATACAGAGAGAGAGAGAGAGTGTGAGGGCGTACTCCATAAAATTGACTTCTGTAAAATTCTGTAAAATTGTGTGTGATGATTTGTTCCATCTGTTATGCTTCATGATGCACAGAGACAATACCTCACACATACACACACACACACACGTACACACACTCCATCATCTCTCAGGACTCAGGAGAAGTAAACCGGAAACACTAAAAGGAGTGCTTGACTTGTTCTACACATCCTCAATACGATTACATTAACTGAACCATGTTAACACGCTCCTCTTGTGCAGCCCAAACAGATGACATAAACAGCTCTTACGTGAAATCCAGACAGGTAACTATGTCCCTGCATGAGGACACACACTCATGTTCAGACATGTAACATCTATCACAACTTATAGCTGCAGTATGAACAAATGCACCCTGATGAACTTTATGTATTTATGTTGTCAGTCTGTTGTTCTGGTGCTGTTTTCGAATACAGTGTTCACACCAGAGAACACTGGAAGCCTGAAGCAAAGAAATGTGGCGTCCCACCCAGCTGCCGCTAACTATGTGCGCTAACTTATCACCTTGCCCTGTCAACATGTTTTCAAAATTAACGTTCCAGCACACCTGCAAGAGTGTGAATAAAGTGGGAATCTGCAGTAAGTGTTTCATTCTTGTGTACATGCTGTGTGTGTGTGTGTGTGTGTGTGTGTGTGTGTGTGTGTGTGTGTAATTATAAGATAGTAGTTGGACATACAATATAGTCAAATACACAAATAGACATCACAATGCACTGACATCACTGCTGGAGCAATGGCCAGATGTCAGAGATCTGAGCCCATTAGAGGGTAAAGTGGACCAAGGGATGATCTCATCCGCCCCACTATCCCAGAAAGAACAAACAAACGCAAACAACAGTAGGACCGACCGATCTCACACACGCAAAGCCCTCGGCCTAATGACAGGGTTATTAGGTGAGCCAAGAGGCAGATCAAGACGCTGCTCATGCTCCTTAAGTCCTCCTTCAAGGTCTTCAACTCCGACTAAAGCCATTTAAAATGTCTATAAATTCTCCGGAGCCGTGCTGCAGACCATCTTATCTTCTGTTAAGGAGTCGCCGTAGCCTGAGCGGATTTCCTCACTTGATCCTGTAGAAAAGGTCTTATCCCTCACTGCTGTCCTCCTGGACATGGGAGCAGCCCTGTGGCAGGTTGAAGGGCTCAGGCAGGCTTAGATGTTCTGCTCCTGCCAAGTCTTGCACAAGCTAAAGGAATCCTGTAATGCTGTTAGCTCTTTTGCCATAGGTGAATGTAAAAAAAAAAAAAAAAAGTAATAAAGTGGGTAAAATCAAAACGTGCTGACTTTCATAATTTTGGGAATGAGCATTTTTGGAAATTGGAGTGGCTTCAAAAAACACGAAGCAGGATTTGTTCACTTTCCTCAAGCGGCCGATAACGATCCAGATGTGACACGTCAGTTCACTTTAAAAGCACTTATCCAGTTAGGCAAACACAAGCAATTCAAGTTATATTGGTTTAAGAAAATGACCTCATTCTGACATTTGTCCTTCTTTTACCCTCTAAGGAAGCTTCTTAACTCTCTTTATACAGACAGTCCTCCACTCCTTCATAGACTATTAACTCTAACAGACAGAGATCAACAAGCACTTACGTAGAAAAACACGCCACATAGCAGTAAAATAAAGGTGAAAATGCCCTGAAAGTTTCAAACACACGTTACATATTCATACACGTTCCTGTAATCATGTGAGATCTCTGGATTGTTTTCACAAAATGCAGATGGTTCACAAGTTTATCATCAAGGTACGACACAGCATTATCACTTAATTTGCAGGTCTATTTTAATTGGTTTAATTTCACCTTCAAAAAAAAAAAAGAAGAAAAAAAGTGCAGCAAACCTCCTGGTGTTAATTTTCATAGTTCAGTCAATAATCAAACCAATGGGAAAAGTGATCTTCAGGTTTTGAGGCAGCAGTAACTTTAAGTCATTTTCAAATATTAGTGTTCTGCCATGATGTGTCATCATTTGAGTGAGGTTCAAGAGTATAATTAAAGACGTGACACTCAGTCAAGTGACTTTTAAATGTCAGAAGATTGCAGGTGACATCTAGAGAGAGAAGCAAATCATGTTTCACAGCTGCTAGTTAAAATCTTAATTTTGCTTGAGTGTTACTTCCTCTGAAAGACTGTTGCCTTAATCAGTGTTGTGGTAGCTCATAAGGCTACCTATCAATGGAAACTATTTGATTTTTGAGTTTTATTACGTGCAGATTTATCCCCTCTATATCTTTACAAACCCCGATCACTTCTTTATTATCATATATGCAGATAATAGCTTCAAAAGGCGACACAGCTTTGCCATCTGACCACTTCCAAAAACAGATCCCACCAGTCAAACAACACATGTTGACTGGTAATGTTCAAAAGGTTGCAGTGAATATTCGCTGGCAACGGTGGCAACTAGATACCCTGGAGTCGAATGCTTGGAGGCTGGGGCGTCCCTCAGGGAGTATATCCTGGATGAAAATGTAGCCCATTATTCGAGCTGAGAACAGGTGCTTTCAACAAAGAAGCCTGCATCATTACGGCCCTGTGGGAAATGAGGGAAAATATCAAGGTCCAGGAATTTACGATGTGGCCTTTTGAAAGCAAAGCAGATCAGATGCCCGGGTTGTGAGTCAAACTAGTGAAGCCATTTATAGACTAAAGATGGAAAAACAAGGAAAGCTTCTTTTGTATTTCAGCAAGAATGGAAGTTTTCTTAACCAGCATGCAGCAGGTTAATTGGGCACACACATGAGAGTTGGTTTTAAAAGTTGTTTTTAATCCGCCATGAATCATGGAGTGCATTCATTATTGATGACACATAAAACATTGTGCAACTATTGTATTTTTTAACATCTAATCCAAGTGATATAAATAACACTTTTAGCACTAATGGAGGTATTGCTTGAACTTTTCATCTATTTGGTTTATTCCATTTTGAAGCACACAAAATAAAGAGCTGAAAGCACTGTGAGTGAAAACCATTTACTTCAAGTTAGTGTGTTCATTATTCGATCTCTATTCTCCGCCAGTATTTATTGTTCAGTGGAGAGAGCGTGCATGTCAGCAGTACTCTGAGGTCACAAGAAAGTAGAGCTGCGGCCAAGAAAAACTTCTCACCGAAGCTCCGTCTGGGTGGAAGTCCTCTAAAGACGTCTTACGCTCCACAGTACCACCACTTCTTCTTCCTTGTGCTTTTGTTTGAACATTCCTGACGTGCCTCTTCTCTCACTTCCCTTTCATTTCTCTCATCTCCCCAGAGCACAAGCACCTAAGAATCTCAGATATCTTGAGCATCTCTTGTAGAAGAACCGTTGCCTCTAAAGCTTCCTCACTCAGAGTAAACTACCATCTTTCCACCCGTAGCATTGATCAAGCTCAGCTCTCTGTCTCCATGCTCACTATAGCCTTCATCGAGGGCCTTGGCTCCTGACAGACCAGAGCAGGGTCCCTTTGATGTGGGCTGAGATGACAAGGCTGTGTGGTCCCAGAGCCCCAGGCCTCCTCAGTCTGAATATGACAAGGTCACTGATGGGAGGGCAGAGGAAACACACCCATGATCTCCAGTCTACCTGTCTGACTGGGTGCAAGTCTGGATGGACTGCCGAGTGTTTAAAGTGTTTTTAAGGTCAAAGGCGCATTCACACAACAAAAATGAATAAATGTGTTATATAACTGCAAACAAATAAACCCTTTCAAAGGTAAGTATTATATAAAAGCTGCAGTAAAGAAGAATATGAGCAAAATTTTCATATCACAAACAATAAACTACTTTGATCAATGACTGTCAAAAGAGTGACCAAAACAATAGCAAGTGCAGATCAGTGCAAATTGCTCCTTATGTTTAGGGAAAGATGGTCTGATGATGTTTGGTACAAACCTAAATTAAGAACATACTGTCTGTCAAAAAACAAAAGAGCCTTGAATGAAGTTTATTATACTAAATGTCAAAGATTTCTGTGAGATATTCAGGCACATGGACTATAGAAAAAGGCAGGTTTACCAGTCGGAATATGAAAGATTTGTTTGCTCTGCACTTTAATATTGAAGATGAAATCCACATTATGTTCTATTGTTCATTACATGTTGATTTAAGGGCTAGGGTTTTAATAAAATAGCCAAGATTTCTGATTATTTCTTCTGGATTGCAGATGATTTTAAAAAGCTGTGTTTTTGGAAGAGAACCTTTTTATGTCTAAACAAAATTCTTTTATGATTAAGTCTCACAAATAAAACAAACAAAAAGACTGCAAAAGTATTTCTTGGTGTCTTATAAATCCATGTGGGCTGGGCACGTCTATGTGCACGACACAATAAATAGCATAACTAACTAACTAAGAGCTGCACGTAACAGAGACGATATGGTTTGTAAATCCATGTGAACAGTAAATGATCCCTGGAGCCTCAGTGTTGCAAAAGTTTAATGCTCAGTAAGAATGCAGTCTCTGCTCTCATTGAAAAGTAACTAACTCAAGACATTCCCAGACAAAGCACTCGAATAAATCAGAAATAGCCCGAACACATGCTGTGTCTCTCTGAACCACGCTCATTAGAAATGTAAAGTCATTTTTCAGTCTTCAACTTGTATTTTCCATCAGCCATGCAGTTGTCATATCCGTCCACTGTATTCTCTGCAGAAAGCCGGCTGAAACCAAGTAAAGCTGGTCTGTGGGCAAGTCGTCAACCCCCTGAGGAAGAGACAAGACAAACATGATAAGAGGCTGTTGGTAAAATTACAGACTGCAGGCAGCCCTTAATGGAGTTCAGCTCTGGGTTGAGGGAAGTATAAGGTCAGTCAGTCATCGAAGCTCCTACGCTGACGTTGACGCTTCCTACATTCCTGAACACAAATGTCAACAGGAAAAGAGGCTGATTATTACATTAAGTTCAACCTTTTGAACACAAGACAAACATGCAAACTTAACTTTATTGTACTTTATGTCCGCAAAAGAACACAAACTTTAACCGTAATATAGCGATCCCACATCAACAAAGCATAAAGAAGCTGCATGGATCCAACACAAACAGCGTCATGAACTCTCTCTGCAAGGCTAACCATGCTCATTAGCATTGGATAAACACACTGCTGCACTAGAAACCTGTGCGGTGCATGCATATTTCATGAGGGTTCTGACAGTCGATTGAAAAATCAACCTCTTCCAGATTTACAGTACATGCTACAGCAGTAAGGGTGGGCAAATACAAGAAACCACATAAACCTCCTTTGCTATACATACTTGAGGTCATGATCGAGAATTTGGGGACTTTTGCCAAATATACACTACACAGGTCTTTACTCAGGCATTCGGAGCTCTCTGAACATTTGATTTATGGACCCTTCACTTCTCAGTTTGGCAGAGTCGTTCTTGACCTGAGTCTCCAAAGCTTTAGGTTAGAACAAGTGCTGTGGGATCCAGCGCTCTAATTCAGCTTTCAAGCCCGCTGCAAGGATACGCTATTTGCATGCTCCGTGTCCATTTTACTTTTCCCATGGTCTATGAGCAATCAACTGTAATATCCTGCCTGTAAATCTCTCTATCACGAGTGGCTGCCAGCCCAAGGAGGAGCTGGCTTGTTCCTCAGGTTGCTCGCCTCACATCATAAATCCTGGACCATCTGAGCTCAATCTGTCTTTCAGATCCATGAAATGCCAAGGCTACCTCAAGGCCTTGGTTTCCACTCGTGTTGGTCCCTGTGTGTGTGTGTGTGTGTGTTGTGTGTGCAGGGGTGTGTATGTGTAAATGCGTCATCTACACCTGCAACAATATCAAAATGTTAACAGTGAGTTAACAGCTGTGGTATTATTAATGCTCTATTATTGGATGTCATTAATCTCTCAAAGAAAGCAGTATGTTCACAAAGAACGCTCAGGGTTTTTTCGTTGGAACAATGATTATTGTTCCAGTGAGACGTTAATAGTTAAACTTTAAACTGTGTTTCTTACTGTAGTCTTATAAATTGCCATCTTTAGTGGAGAACTACATCTAATTTATATTTTGCTGGGAAGTTTGTGAATCCCTGCCGGCAATAAGATCTTCCCCTTATCTACAATAAGACATTATAGTTTATGTGTTACTTATATTTTGTATTATTATGCTGAATCTGCAAAGTAACTACAAGTATTAAATAGACGTAGTGGAGTGAAAGGTAGAATATTTGCCTCTAAAATGTAAATTAGAAGACATAAAAACAAGCAGAAATACTCAATTAAAGCCTCAAAGTACATTAAAGTACCTAAAAGTAGTACAATACTTGAGTAAATGTACTTAGTAACTTTCCACCACTGCAAGTTTCACAGAGGTACAGGAACGTATACACAACAATATACAATGATCCTATGCCTACAGAGGTACATTTATTGAGAATTAATAAATTATTAAAGAATTGTTTCCATAGAGTGCATATAAATCTATATATATTTAAAAAAAATACACCTTCAGTAGAATAAATAGATGGCACTTATCACAGCATTAATAGTCCAAGTTAATATGTAACCGATCCTGGTTGAGCCATCAAAATATACAAAACTCAAGAGATTTCATACAAAACAACACAAAACACACAAAAAGGAACAAAACACAAACAACGACACCATAAATTGACCATAAAACTCAATGAGGCACCAAACCATCCATGATGACTAATCCCTCTTGGATCTGTATCAAATTGAGTTTAAAATGATTCATAAACTCAGCGTAAAAAATTCCACATATTGATCCCCCTAACAGAAAACACCATCTTTTTCTCACCAGCATCTGCTCTGTATTCACGTTCTCTTTTATTACGTCGGTGTGTTTGCATGTATGTACACGCTCGGTCTCAAACACACGCACAATACGCTGCAGCTGGAGCTCACCACACCCTGGTGAACAGTTACGGGCTTGGCATTCGAGAAGCGATGGCAGAGAGCGGCACGCCAGGAACATAGTATTATCGGAAGATTTGACGCATGAATGGGTTTGCCACAGGCTAGTACCTGTCACTCTTGTGAACTCCTTTCTGTTTACATGCTAAAGACTGATCAAAAATAATGAAGGCCCTTTGCGTAATAGAGAGTAGATATAACTGACACTCACATAATGAGGAGTTTAGTGAGAGCTAAAGGTTGAAAGGTCAGCTCTGTATGCATATCTATATATACTGTTTTAGACCATGCAAATTATGTTTATGAAAATCAGATCAAGGCAGTTAGTTGATTTTTTGAAACAACTTTTCACTGTGTCTGTTATATACGTGCTGTTAACTCATCTTCAAATCTGCATCCTTCATACTTTCAAAACAATGAAAAGAAAGTTAGCTTGACTCTGAATCTGTTTTTATCAACCACCACAGTGAGTCTGTGTTTAGGTTTAGCTGTACAGGTTATAACAGTGTTCACATTGATTTCTGTGCATGTGGTTTTTTATTTGTCTTGTGTTAACTAGTTTCTAACTAAAGATTTGGAGACTATTTGTGAATGATTTTAGTTTTATTTTCACAGCAAATGTAAAATAATAAAAAGCATTTTGGCAGCTAATGATCTAATTGCTTCTATAATTTATGATCTGATCCAGCATGTTTGCATCCTGGAAGGTCTTGGTGATGAAAGGTGTGCTGCAGAAGGTGGCACCTTGATAACTGACATGAGAGCACCATCTTCTCAGTTTTACATCAGCACCTTATAAATAGAGCTGTTCTGTGTTAGAGCCATTATCTTCACCTTTGTCTGGAGAAAGAAGCATTTTTCGTGTATTAATTATATCTCTTGTTTGTTTGTCTATTTTTATGACGAGGCTCCGACATGCCGTCAGCGTCTCTGTCAGCTCGTGTCTCTCAGCTCCAGAGCCTGCTCGCCCCGGCAGACCTGCATTTAGTGTCTGAAAGGTGTTTGTGATAACCATCATTTTCTGTCCATTGATGCATGTTAAAACAGCCCCCGTAGTTTAGACCTGTAATATCTCTCCCCCCTCAGATGTCACAGCGTTTTCATTAGGCCTGGCGCTGGGCTTGCCGGGGATCATAATGGCCCCAGACAACTCTTTAAAGGCACACCACAAAGTCACCTGAAAGACTGAGGTTAATGCCTGTAGTGAGCTTTGTCTCTCCACACCCAGTCTTCAAGAGACGATGACTGCGTCAACTACAAAGAGAAGCGTGCCTCTCTGCTCTTTGCAAGTTGTAATATAAGTATTGATCCCTCATTACATAGGTTGTGGAATTAACATCAAAGTGAATCTCTCTGCATTAAAAAGGGAACTGTGAGTTACAGCCAGAGGGCGCACGACTCACGGTGCTCGCCTGCTGCCTTGCACACACCTCCTTGATGAATATGTCACACTTTTCTTTAATGACAGACCAAAGGCTTGTAGCAACCCACCCCTCACACCCAGACTGATTGATCTGGGTAATACGATGCTGCGCGTCTGAAGATAAAACACAAGCACGATGAACATATCGAGCCCACCAATCTTCTCCTCTGTTGACCGGGCCGTTTTTAACCTGAGCACATAACCTACCATTAGGCCCTTCTAGTGACCTACCCTTGTTTGTTTTGAGCAAAGCTAACACTTGACGTGCCAATGTTTTGTTTCCAAGAAGGCCTAACCCATCTAATGACTGCATGCAAAGGTCTTGTAAGGAGTGACCATCGGTCTGACCGGGCCGCTGTCTTAAGTGCGGCCCACATATCAGCGGCAGCGATGGGTCATCAGGTGGAGGAGGGTATGACCTGAGAGAAGGCTTCATTAGGTGTACTGGGAGCCAATTAGTCCCCAGCTGCCCGGTAGAGGAGCATTAGAGTGAGAGGAAGAACACTCAGTCATCCCACTCACTGACAGGAACAGCAGGAGAGCAGATGAAGAATTGTCGTTCTAATCTGTTTCGGGTTGTTTTCTCCTGAGATGCACGCTACAAACGGACTTTAAACCTGGGAGCTCTTAATGATATTTGAGGGTTGACAGCTCCCTCTCAGTTTGACTATGTTATGTTTCTCACCACGAGGGCATGCTGGTCAGTGAGGAACGATTACCTGTGAGAGAGTTTCACAAACAGGCCAGCGGATGTGAAGACTCATCCATGCTGATTTAGAAGTGTCCAGAGACGCTCCAGAGCTGTGTGTTTTGGGGGTTGGGGTTGGAGTGGAGACGACCCCTGGAGATGCTTTCAGAAATGGTTCCCTGCTTTTTTGGGGGGGCAGGGTTGGTGTCTGGACTGGGACCGGCCAGCTCGTCTGAGTGGGGACTAATGAAAACAAATGATCTGACAAGGTCAAAAGGTTGAGATCAAGGCTGAAGGATCCTCCGCCCCTCTCAATTTCCAACTTGGGAGATTAATGAGGGCAGAGAACAGCCATTTCTCTGTATCATTTACTCCCTGAGGCCTCTGAGCCCCATGGCCGTGGTGTGCAGCCCACCTGTTGGCCCATTAAGGCCTTATGACACTGAGCCAGAGGGAATCGCTCCTGACTGGCTGGAGCTGCTCCGTCCTGTTCACTGCACAGACAGAAGCATATTGTGTCTGCATGGCTTCAACTAAAACCTCTAACAGCCTCCTAACTATTGGGTCCATTTTTACTTTTGACATTCGACAAGATAGATGTATTTGCAATTTTTACCAGTGTATAGTAGATCATCTCATACTACTGAATAAATGTTCAAGTGTTTTTTCAATTGGATGCGTGACTTTGTTCAGTGAAGATTCTTTTAAGCTGCTTTGAAAACTTCCACTTCTTAAAATGTAGTTACAGTCGCCTTCGCCATGTGACTAATGCACTCGATTTTTAATTTCACAGTTGTTGAAAATACTTCAGTGAGCTCGGCAGATAACATACACCAAGACAAGCACAGTCACAGCATTTCATGTGCCGTGTCATTTGTGTTTGAACATATTACATGGTAACAGACAGCCCGAGTGAACAGCCCGGTCACGATGCTGCAGCTGGTGCAAGACTGCTCCCTTCTGGACACATCATAAAAAGCATCACACTGTCCAATAATGCATCAATGTTCAAACAATCAATTTTAATTCTCAGACTGGAAAAATGACACGTTCATATTTTCAACATTATTCATGCACTAATGTAAAACTAATGAAAATGTGTTTCAAATAAAATTATATTTCTTATTGTAATTTTCGATCACATTATGAAAACCACACCTTTCACAAAAATATAGCATATTTTATTTGTTCCTATAACTAATTAATAATTAGTGCCACTGAGAAGCTGTTTAACTGCATTGTCATGTAAGAGACACTAGATGGAGCTGTTAGCCAGGCTCATCCACAGTAATGACGGTTTAAGTGGACATTTATTACAACCTTTGTGTGGACCTACATGGTCATTTTACCACTATTTCAACATAATGGCAAGAGTTAATTATACCACATTAGTGCCATCACTCAAAATATAAACATGAAACATAAATTGCTTTAATGATTTTCCTTTTGCTTATTGTCCTTTTTATACCGCTTTATTATCATTTTGATGCCCACTTATGAGCACAAAAATTAACAGTGTAACATAAAATTACAGAATATATATGTATATTTTGTCATGTATTTATAACAATGCAACCCTTCAGATTCATCTACTCACCCTGGATTGAATTTCGTTGCAGCCACAGTTTCAGGATTTGAGCATCATTATATCAACTCCAGACTAATAGATTAGATCTGAACACATCTAAACACTTATTAGAATACATGCCTGTTTGATCAGGCCTAATAGCCCTCTGGGAACCGGCGAGATTGGATTCTTTATTGTAGCATCGCTTCCTCGACTACATTTCCCACAGTGCTTTGCTGCGCAGCCGCTACTTGTCCCTGCTGTCGCTCTCTGCCTGAGAATCTCTCCAGCATCCCTGCGCAGGCTGTGGGGGCAAATGTAGAAAAAGAAAAAAAAAAAGCAAAATATCTATGAAAATATGTAATCGTGGGATATTTTTTTTCCAGCTTTGGCAGCTTGAGATGAAGGAAGGGGATGTTTTTGCGGATTCTGCGCTGCGCCTCTGTGGAGCCCGGAGCTTTATTATAGTGAGAGAAATAATGCGGAATATTTCCCCCTGTAGGTGTTAACGCAGCAAATACAAAGATGAAGAAGCAGTTCAATCGGATGCGACAGCTCGCCAACCAAACGGTGGGAAGGTAGGAAAAAGCTTTATTCTCACCGGGGCCAAGCGAAATGGGAGAAACCCCTCCTGCATGTGTGGCCCTGCATGTGGCTCATATGCATGCAAATATGATCTCTGTTATATGGTACAAAGCTGAATTGAGGGTTTAGAAAATGATCAGTGCAATCGTGTTAATTCAGATGGACAAAAGATCCCCCCCAGTGTTCCTGTGGTGCTCCTATGCGTAATTGGAGGAGGCTACCGCAGCGTGTAGGCGCATTGCTCCAGTGCATTAAATATAGAGTCCATCACAGTCCACCCTCCTTAAATCCACATCTGGAATATGTGGGGGAAAATAATGGATCTGTGCAAATGTGCCTCCTGTCACAGCACCTGTCAGGAGGTGATGCGGACGGATGCGGTGTGGCAAAATGAGGAGGAAAGAAAAAAAAAAAACAGGCGCAATGTTTTCATTACGCAGCAGTATCAGCTGTGAGGAGGGAAGCACCTCCGAGGCGTGGGTTATCATCAAGCCTGTGAATTCCTGAAGGTCGCATCATGCACATCTGGCACTGACTTTTTTTTGTTGGGATAATGTGATTTTTATTGTGACCCCCCTCTTTAAAGAGAAAACACATTAAAAGTAAATGAGAGGTGATTCCCCCTCCATCATCATGTTCTGCATCTGCACCTGCATCTGGGTGGTTCTCAAATCTAATCCCACCTTCAGAAATAGATTTGTGACCTTTTGTGCAACACACACACACACACTGTTCCTCCACCTGGATGGAGAGCAGCTTGTCTAGCAGGGGGTGTTCTCTGCTGCTGTGTATGAGGGTGTGTGTGTGGGGGGGTCATCATTATTACAGGGTTGAATGGGTGAGGGTGGGGGTGAGGGGGGGGGGACACACCTTGAGGGCTTGTTTGTGCTATCACTTACTCCTTTGGTTCAGCCTGCTTTTTCTAGCGTTAGTCTTTTTATACTCGTTTCTGTGTGACTCATTATTGTGTGTGTGTATGTGTGTGTGTGGGTGTGATTCTGGAAATGTGTGTGGGCCTTTGTATGTGCCCGTGTGTGCTCATACAGCCTTATTCAAATGCATTCCCTACATGTAGCACATGCCGGTGCTGTTGGGAGTATGATATTCTTCTCACACACTGTTTTCTGAGGCCGTCTGTCTTGAGAGCTACGACACGCTGAGGTGTTCTGCCTGCATCCCATAATAAGCACCAGCACCAGCAACACCTCCCGGTAATGGTTCCTGCAGTTCACAACCAGTCACTCTCAAACCCTCAAGTCAAAGATGAAATTCACATCTATCCACTGTCCGTCACTTCATCCAATGGGAGCTTTGGGGACTTGACATTTGATTTTGGATCAGGCAAGAAGTAGGTCTGACCCTCCGGTGACCTACAGCAGTGTCAAACGCTGGCACACAGGAAGAGATGGAAATAGATAAATGAATGAATCACGCTACCACAAGTTGCTCTGGGTGAAATTGTCCATCAAATGTGTTTTTAATTTTGCAATCTGGATGAGTTTCTCCTCTATTGATTCAGCCAAAGAGATATTGTGCTGAGGAATGGTTGTTTTGATTGTCTCTTTCTTCTATTTGCATCCCGACCGCGAAGGGTGATAACGTCCCTTCATCTCACCACCCACAGAGCAGAAATGTGCCACGGCGTTCGGATGCTTTACAGGCATGCCCGTTTTGATCCGTGTGTCCTTGCACACACACACACACACACACACACGCCCCGGTGTGTTAGTGCAGGATCAGTGGGTAGGGTCAGACAAATGTGTGTGTGTGTGCAGATTAATGAGGTGTCTTAATGTAAACATACACACACGCCAAACATTCCCATCATGCTACAGCTCCACTGCTCCTTTTCTGCAAGGAGGAGAATGGCATCAGGATTTTAATGGTTGCTGCACACACCCCGTGGACAGTAGCTGTACTGTGTGGACTGAAATGGAGTTTAAACTCTCTCTGTCTTCTCACTTTCTTTCCACTTGTTCGCCATATGACATGAATCCTCGTGCTCCTTGTCGCAGTGCAAATGCTGCCCTGCAAAGACGGGAATAAATTAGCAAATCAGGAATATTTCACACATCATAGCTTCGCCCCGTCTTCTTCTCGCGGAGGCCTCGCATATACTATTCTGCTGACTCGAGCTTCAGTCATCTTCAGAGTGGAATGGGGTTACTGTGTTGGTTTGACCTTCCTGAACCTCAGCAGTCTCAGTGGATCCGTTTATGCCGCCGACCAGTCTCTTCAAACCAACTCAACCAATCCACAAGAAGCAGACCAGTCATGTTAGAAATTGAACTGCTTTGATAATCTGTGTGTGAGTATTCGGAGTGTGTCTTCATTAAGAGATAACGAGTGAGCTGTTATATCTGCTCGCCTCTTTCTGTCGTGTATTATCACGTCTGTGATGGCGAATCCTTCTGCTTCCATCAGTCTTTTTTTTATGTGTGTCTATATGTGATGGAGATTCAAGGTCTTTTTCAGTGGGGGGTTTGGCCATCAGGTGTGCTGTGTCAGCATCCCTCTGACTCTCCGAGGCTGCTGCTGCTGCTGCTGAAGCTCGCCTGGGTGAGATCCATGTCATGTGATCAGCAGCTTGACCAATCACCTCTGTTGGAGCAAGACTTCATACTGGAGGATGTGCAGCCATGCAGACTCTGAAAGAAATGTGTTATGGTGCAGAGGGAGAGACAAAAGGGTGTCACTCTGCAAAGAGAAATTATGCCTGGTTTTGTTTTCATTTCATTATGTAATCGTTAACTTAAGCCATCATTTTTTTTTATTGTTCAGTCTTTAAGCCAGTGTTGAGGCGTCTCCATGATGTTGAAATTCATTTACAAGCCTTTGTCTTCATTGTCTTTTTTTGTTGTCCTCATACAGCAAACAAGGCAGGAAAAGATTGCTTTGGTTCAGCCAGCTCTCAGTCTCCATTTCTCTTGACCTATTTCTCTAGTCCCAACTCACTGCCCTATTTAGGTCTAGGACATGCTTGTAAATGACTCCATGATACAAGTCTGTAAGACAATGTCGCATGTGAAAGAAATGGAGTTATATTTGAAAAGGACACCACTGTCTCTAGCTTTAACCTTCTCTAACAGATTACCTCTCGCCTCCCACCCGCCTTCACTCTCTGCATCACTCACCTGCGTGATGTTCACCACCACTGTGTGGTAATGGCATTCTTCCTGCTCGTGCCTTTAGGGTAGGCTTCAGCTCACCACTCCACCATGCAATTATCAGAAAATGGCAGCCATTTGTGGGCTGGCGGATGAGTTGTCAATGCTTTCTCTCTCCCGCATTTTCTCACTCTGACTCTGTTTCTCTTTCTCTTCCATCTGACAAACGCAGGATGGTGAATGTGTTATGGATGAGCTTAGATGCTGGCTTCGCATTGATTTTCAGTGACAAAGGACAAACATCCATAGAAAGAATTTACAGGAGTCGAGAGAGGAAGGAGGACACAAGGCACATTATTATGCATGTTTTTGTAATTGAGAAGTTGCATGTTAATGTGTGTGCACTTCTTGTAAACAAATTTCTTTTTGCATTAGAAGTAACTGTCTCTGCCTGTTTTCACATTCAACACAGCGTTAGCACGTGTGCACCTCTTGGCAAGACTGTGACTCGTAAAGAGCATATGGTAGCTGACAGGTAACATGAGATGTAGGAGGCAGCCCTGTTGAATGCCAATGCAGCATCTCCTCCTCCTCCTCCTCCTCTCTGTCCTCCCCCTCCACCTCGTTGCCTTCATTCGCTGAGGTGGAGATCTCAGAGCGAGCGGCCTTCACAGGGCAGTTGATTCACTCCTCTTCTGGGTTCACTTTTCTCCAGTTTCTGGCCCATCACATTGTTAAATCCTGACTGAAAAGTACACTCAGCATGTTATTTAACAAGTCTCTTTCATGGACTGAGTTTTATGTAGTTTTGAGGCAGTAGTCATCAGAGATGAGTCATTACTTGTGTTCTACATGGTGTATCTTTATTTAAAGTGAGAGCTGTGGTTGTATAGAGCCATTCAGTGCTTGTATCAGAGGTCCACGCTGATAACCCTCCCATAACCCCATCAGTGCCTCTCAGAGACAGCATACTACAGGGTCGAGTTAGTAATAAAGAGCCTTTGTCAAGGGGCCATTTTGGCCATCAAAAGAGAGATGATGTAATATCAGACAGAAGCGTTGTTTCTTTCTATGTCGCTGATTCCCTCAAAAGACTGACCTCTTAAAGAGGCCCTGTACTGGTGGTCCAATACAAACTCATCTGGAAGAAACAACATGGCACACAACCAGCTCCATCAGACTCTCGTTTGCACTTTGATTTACTTTTTTTGTCCATATCGACCTGCTGCATGTTAAAGCGGGTTCGATCACAGTCGCGATGCGTCACAGGTGTCAGGGCCGACCGGGGTCTGTTGCTCACGATCTCCAACAGGAAGTGACCTCGAGGCCCAACTGAAGTGCAGCAAATGAATCAGATGAATTCAAGCTGTGAGGCTTTCAGGAACAGGACAGGCTCTAAGGAGAATTTGTCACATAGAAGAACGAGAAATATTTGTATTTATTATTGGGTTAAATTAGTGTTTATTAGATTGAACTGTCTTTGCAAGAAACTGTGGATTATGAAGGTGATACACTCTCTGGTGTGGTAGTTGTATCTTTGCTTTTCATGAAAAGAAACATTTTAATCTTTTTATCTTAATGCATTAAATAAAGTTGGTGGTGTAAAAATATTCAGAAATTCATATAGTGTTTTGTTCATTGCCTTAATTAATTTGAATTGTTCGCGGTGCACAACCCAAGGTCTTAGCTGCCGCACGATTCTGAGTAATAATTAAGTGAGAGGAGCTACAGAATAGTGACACTGTTGTTAGAAATGACTAAGTTCTCCTAAGGAGGCGGGCGACTCCCTATCAACATGCCCACTTCCTCCCATTCAGGAATGCCAATAGGCTCAAAACAGGAAGCACTAATCCACTAATAACAATTTCCTGTTTTGTTTACATCCTGATTTTTTATGTAAAATTTTGCTCTTGATTCTCCATCTGCCTTTTCTATACAGTAGATGTAAAAATCTGTCATTTGCTTGGCTTGCCTAGAAACACTCATTTGGTATTAGCTGTTTCATCACGTTTGCGGCTTTGCCAACCCACATGTTAAATTTTCAAAAACGACAGAGGAGAGATGATTTTTGGGGGGCTAACAAAGAGTAAATGCTGGTGACAGTGTTTTTGTTTATGTCCTGGGTGGCAATAAAGCACAGTATTGATCACTGTTGCCTCATTCTACTTCACTGTCTATTTGATGCTCTCCATTGGACTTTTGGCATCTTGTAGGTTCAGCATGTGTGTTAGAACACACAGTCACAGAGCAGAGTGCTTCTTGTGCAGATTATTCACCATGAATAAAGTTATTAGAGATAACTCACTGCTTGTGTTTCCAGTGAAACGTTGCTGAATGCTGCAGGCTTGCTCTCTCTCTCTCTCTCTCTCTCTCTCTCTCATTCGTTCACTCCCTCTCTGGACATGTGTGTGTTTTGTGTGTGCGTGCACGCCTGTGTGTGCGCGTGTGTGTACACTCCTCTCACAGTTATTCTTGCATACTTAACAGAACTGTGACCTAGTTTGCTGGACAACTACAGTAAGTGGGTTTCTCTGTTTTAGTAACCTTGTATCCCATCAGCCCTCCGCCTTGTCATTTGGGAGGAAACTGAGTGGGCCTCTAGATGCGTTTGCAGGGGAAAGGTCTGGAGGAAAAAAAAAAACATTAAATGGAGAAATATTCACTGAGCATCTCTAGCATGAACGCTGCTGTGTGTGTGTGTGTGTGTGTGTGTGTGTGCGTGTGTGTGTGTATCTCATGCCAGTGCTCCAGGCCTTGCGGTGCCCTGCTGAGGCCCAGGGCCACCATTCTGCTCCACTACCCTTCCCTTGCAGCACAGGACCTAGCCTCTAGCACAGCTCTTCCAGACCTCCGAGTAAGCACTTTTGTTAGCCAGGCTAGCAGCAGTGTGAGCAAAACCAGAGCATGACCACTTTCTTTTAGCCCAGACCAATCCCAGGTGGACCTGTGGACTGAATAGTCGACAGTTGGCATGCTACCAAGGCAATATGTTCACAAGGACGCATGTTTTTTATTCACATTTTGATTATGTCGACATGGATTATTCATGCTTTCATAAACCATGCATGGCGCTGGCGGGGTCTGAGCACGAGGGTTTCCAACATTAACATATCTCAAGATAGAAATATTTGTTATATAAGACATATTTGTATGGCATGTGCGGCTGAAATGGTCAGCTGTGTATTTGGCGCACATGCTTCCAACTTGATGGAATTACAATGACTCCAAATGTCTAAGGTCTGTGGGAAAATATGCGCAATGAAATTACATTTCTCTTTAGGCCAGCTGTAAACACAAAAGCCAACATGTGCTCAGCAGATTCAGACCCTCCTCCTTATCTTATCAGCACTTTGTTAATGTCGCCATCAGAGGTGGAGAGGGAGTCATTATAGTCTGACAGTTGATCTCTCTGTGTCAATATTGTCTCAACTAATTCATCTTTAGTTTCTGCGTGTTTGCATTGCACAGATTACTAGTTCCTTTTTTTCACTGATGCATCGAAGAAACGAGCATGATTAAGTCAGCTTTTGAATTTATTATATGGCTTGGACTGACAGCTCATGATATATTTTAGCATTTTCACTTAAGTCATTAAATGTGTATATTTATAGATGTGTGAGCACGTGTGTGTGAGAGTGTGAGTGTGTGAATGTTTGTATTGAGTCATCAGCAGCTCCAGGTAAAGGAATGCCTGCGAAGTGGCAGATGGTTGGCATAAACCTGGCAAAGTCTCTCTCCCCCTGCATGAACACACCGCCCACATGGCTGCCAACTCTCCCACGTGTTTACTTTCCTCCCAGGACTCGCTCTGCACACTATTTGCCGAGACGAATTTCTCTCCTCACCTCCAAAATCCACTGCGTGATTAGCTTTACATCAGGTTCAGGCGACTCCAGTGCTTCCCCCTGTGCTTCGGCCCTGGCAATGCTACTTCATCCCAGGCTGAATATGTACAATGCTGCTGTCCTAAGAGGAAATACCAGTGTCTGAAAACAAACAAGCTCCAAGAACAAGACAGTCGGCTGTCTTTGAAGATAGGCTCCGATCTGTTTGAAGTCTAGGTCGTAATGGCCACATCAGTCGTGGTCAGTGAGAACACCAGATGTCTGCGTTTCAATTTTCATTCCCTTCTTTCAAACAGCAAATGTAATTAACTAATTCTGTTTTATTTTCCTGACTCTTTTTAGTTTGCACTGCAGGAAAAACACTCCTACACTCACATAGAGAGTGATGGGAATAAGGTGGAGTAAATCTTTCTGGCATATGCGGCTGTCATATTGTTGAGGACGTCTGATGGTTTAACTTATCAGTCGAGCTCCTGACAGAGACTCTGAGAGAGGCCAGAGAGAGCTTCACACGCCGTTCACGTATCTCTGACAAACATCACTAACAGATCCCACATCTCTGTCGCTGCTGGAGCTCCTGTCCCATCTGTGCTGCCGGGCCCCCTATTTGGGTCCCTCAGCTGCCAAATTCTCCCAAGGGACACCTCGACCAGCCAATCTGGGGCCAGATAGACGGTGACGAGCTCGCAGCTGCATTGCAGACCTCCGGGCTACACACTCAGCATGGAATACATGTGACAGTCTGGTCCGCAAGGTCTTTAATAGAACATGGAGTTTTAGAGATTTTTTTATTTTTTTTGGAGGCTGTTGGAGTGTCGCAGCAAAAGCGAGCCAAGCTTTAGCGCGCTGCTTGGGTTATTTTTGTCCCCCCCTTTGTCATGTAATCAGCAATCTGCGATCACACTTATCCTTACAGATCATGCCAGAAATCTCTCGCCATCTCCGCCATCATTCTCTCTCTCTCTCTCTCTCTCCCTCTGAAGCGAGCAGGCGCGCACACACATTTCCTCTATTTTTCCTCCTCCATCAGCGAGCGGAGCAGTTTTCCAGGAGGCTGACTGTGATTAGATGCATCGGTACATGGTTTGACCCAGTTCCCATGGCTCCATGCTCACATCTTGGCACTGAGGCCAGGGTATGCAAATAACTGACATCACTGGCTTTCTGTGGATCATGAGGCATCATACTTGAACAAAGGATTGAAGTTATGATGTATTTTTGTCTGGCTGATGAATAATAGAGCACAAACCGGGGTCTTTTCCATTCTCTCGGTCAACAGCGAGATAATTTCAGATTGTGTTTTTGAATGAATGATACAAAAAAAAAAGCTATTATTCACAATCAGCCATGGCATGGTTGGGGCACAATAGCAGGAAGAGGTTGTGCAGACAGGAAGGGGAAGTGCCAAAAGAGTATGTGCACCACCGGGTGGCTGCTGGGGGTCTGCAGGCCTCTCATTTTAGGAGGTCAGTCTGCCCAAGTAACCCATCCCTTGTCAGCCGACACAGTCCTTTTTGAGCAATAAGTGTCATCCTCCAGTCTGATTATGTGGGCCTTGATTGTTGCTTTAGATGTGTGCATTATTGTTTGTTTGAAGGGAAAACAATCCAATAATATATAATGTGGGAGACAATCTGCCTGTTCTATGTTGTCTTGAAGTATTATGAAAACCATATTGAGCTCTGCTGAAATCTTCTTGGGCCTAAGTCTTAAAATATAAGCTGTCTGAACTGAGCTGACACCGTATATTTATGATATCCAGCGGTTTGCTCTTTTCTGAGCTTATGGCTCATTCAGTACTCCGGATGAGTAGTTTTATCTGCTTCAGCGGCGGCACAGCTCTGCCCTTTCCTTCAGTCTTTGGCTAAGTCCCCAGCCTGCTGGATTCACAGTGGGGTGTGATGCTCCTCAGTGGGAACTGGCAAATTTGAATCAGCGGCCTTCGGTTGCTGCTCGAACACTGCAGCGAGTTTACAGCAGGAATAACTTGTCTGATAACCAACATGTTGATTTTGTGTATTGTCCAAGACACATGCACTCACACGAACGCCCACGCATGCTCCAAATGGACAGGTGCACGGATGAGGCCCACCCAATCTGGAGCAGTGCCACATTGATGATGTGCAAAAAGTCAGTGAATACGTCCAGTAGAATACAGCTGGGGCTATTTACAATATTTTGGCACAGATGCACCAATGTGAAATACATTTGGATACATTTGCACTTTGAAGAGTCTCAAATCACTATAACTAGCATGTCAACATTAACTTATAAAAGTATTGTGTTGTATGAAACCTGTTTATCTTATTCACAATCACAGGCAGTGGAAGTTGTTGAGTGACCTGAAGGACGATGCATAAAAGAAATATTTTGTTTTTCCTGACTCTACACTGCACAGAGCTGCATTTATTGGCAGAAACAGATGTGTGCAGTGTTGTTCATATACAACCGCTTGCTTCAAAATGCCAGAATCTGTTGATGTTCATGTTGTCTCTGCTGGATGCCCTGACTGTTTCACACCTTTGTCTTTACAGGGCAGAAAAAACAGAGGTGTTAAGCGAGGACCTTCTACAGGTGAGCTGTGGTGTAAGTGTGTGTGTATGTGTGTGTGTGGGCGATCACAACACCTGCAAACCTTGATTAACTGATGGTCTCTTAACAGTGAGTCACGTCATTTTTCACGCTGTGTTATAATAACAGGTGCAAATAATGTCATTAGGTTTGTGTCGTTCTGTTGTGTGACTCCTTACAGTGAAGTCTCATCACACGTTGCATATGTCAAGAATGATTAAAGAGACAGGCAGAAAACTAAACAGGTTTTGTAGCAGGAATGCTTTTTTTCCCTTTGTTATTCCTTTGATCATCCCCCCAACCAACCTCTCGTCTTAGTCTGCCACTAATGATTATTTCCATTATCCATTATTTTTTGATTGATGAAGTAACAGTGACCCATCACAGCATGACACAACCCAAAACGACGCTTATTTTGAGTGATGATGTCCAATCTGGACAGTGAGGACAGGAGCAGCGTTAATATATGAGAGTATGCTTAGATGTTTCTGATATATGTGTGTGTGTGCGTGTTTCCTTCCAGGTGGAGAAGCGTCTGGACCTTGTCAAACAGGTGACACACAGCACTCACAAGAAGCTGACGGCCTGCCTGCAGGGTCAGCAGGGCACTGACATGGAAAAGAGATCTGTCAAGTCGCCGTCTGTGAGTTACCTGCATCCGTCACTCTCTCACACACTGATGTGATCTGATGAATGACAACGCAACAAAACATTATTAATGATGTTCTCATGATATTATTTCTCTTCAGAAAAAACTACCGCTCACCATCCTGGCACAATGTATGGTAGAAGGGGCTGCGGTGTTGGGCGATGACTCTCTCCTGGGGTGAGTCGCTGTAGTAAACACACAGAAAGACAGAGTCATCTTTAATAATTGATTGGGAATTCTTCTCCGTCCTCATTACCCTTGTCTGCATTTTAATTGCATTTGATCGCCTGTGACTTTGGCTGTTACCAAACAGGAAGATGCTGAAGCTGTGTGGGGAGACAGAAGAGAAGTTGGCGCAGGAGCTCATCCAGTTTGAGTTCCAGATAGAGCGAGATGTGGTGGAGCCTCTCTATATGCTCGCTGAGGTGAGCCAGCAATGCTGTTACACCAATTAAGACATAACACCTTCCTGATATGAATTAGAGCTGCACTCATTTTTTTTTAAATTTCGAATGTTATTAACATAAAATTACAAGCAGAATGTGATCTTCATTTACATAAAAGTGCTGCACTTTGACTCTGTGAGCTGACTTTCATCCTCCACTTAATGTTCCTTCGCAGGTGGACATTCCCAACATCCAGAAACAGAGAAAGCACTTAGCTAAACTTGTCTTGGACATGGACTCCGCTCGGACAAGGTGAAGCCACGTCCGCATCTAAGTTCATTTATTTTTAAAGTAAAGGTTTTAAATGTCTGTGCAGGAAGCATGATGTATCCAATGCAGTGGCCTTTTTCTGTTCTTCACCTCATGTCCATAGATATCAGCAGTCGTCCAAGTCATCGAGTCACCCGAG
Source organism: Centropyge bicolor (assembly GCA_037975185.1). Lineage (NCBI taxonomy): Eukaryota > Metazoa > Chordata > Actinopteri > Pomacanthidae > Centropyge > Centropyge bicolor. The sequence continues at coordinate 803,039 of JBBMOC010000091.1, read as the reverse complement.
CACGCTGCAGCCCGGCGCCAAGTCCGAGTCTCTCAGAGAGGAGATGGAGGAGGCAGCTAACCGGATGGAGATTTGTAGGGTGAGTCCAACATTAAATTATTCCCTCCTCCGGCTCCTTTGCCCTCCTTTTGATTTATATCCCTCCTGCATGTGACGGACACAAATGGACCACAATGCCAGGATGATATTACAGTAACATGAAGGTGAGCTCATTTCTTATGGGATGGTGGCTCTCGACTTTCTGTTCCAGGATCAGCTGTCAGCAGATATGTACAGTTTTGTGGCCAAAGAAATAGACTATGCAAACTACTTCCAGACAGTAAGTATATTTTATCATCAAACTTATAAGGAAAATGCAGTAAATATTGTGTATTATTGTTTTTATTTCTTTTCTGCAAATAAATTACTTTTTCTCATATTAGCACAGGTTACAGTAAACATTCTAGATAATCTAATAACTTATTTTATGATACACACTTACACACTCTCCCCTCCTGCTGTCTCCTCCTACAGCTGATAGAAACACAGGCAGAGTATCACAGGAAGTCATTAGAAATTCTTCACAGTGTCCTGCCCCAGATTAAAGCTCACCAAGGTGAGTCTTACACCGAGTGTGTGTGTGTGTGTGTGTGTGTGTGTGTGTGTGTGTGTGTGTGTGTGTGTGTGTGCTCCAATTCTGCACCCGAAGCAATATCAAGATGAGGAGTAAAGGAGTTAATAGACGTGTCACATGACAATCTCGTTAAGCTATAATTATCCACCCTCATATTTAAGCAAAGGCTACTTTATGAGTGCTAAACCAAACAGAGGGTTTAAGCATCCCATTAATCCTAATAAACATCAGAAATGAAAAAAACACTGATGTGTGATCTAACCTTGAAAGTCACCTATACGTAACGAATGTTGTCAATAAAGGTTTTCACAAATGGTTCATATACAGTCACTGGTCTGAAGTCATCCAGGAGGAGGTGATGCTGCGAAGGTGCGTAGGTTTGTTTGTGTCTGTGTGTGATTCAAGCTGCTGCTTTGTGTTGCAGAGGCGTGGGTGGAGAAGCCGTCGTTTGGCAAGTCTCTGGAGGAACACCTGAATATTAGTGGCAGAGAGATTGCCTTCCCCATCGAAGCTTGTGTCACCATGCTGTTGGAGTGTGGCATGCAAGAGGAGGTACATACTCACACACACACAGACTAACATGCATATTTTTGTCATCTTTGATTGTACATGAGTGCATGTCGTAAAAGATACACCTGGTGTTTGAGCTTAATCCTTATCAGTCCTTCTGTTTTAAAGATAACATTGCAACCAGTCACACTGACACACACATAAATGTCCAAATGTCAGTTTTTAAAATCCTCATTCCTTTTATTTCTTTACTATTATTGACACAGTGTTTGACTTTCATCTTTCCTAGTTGTCAGGCTGGAAAAGCTTATATTGATTCTTATCTTCTTGACTTTTAATTTAGAATTAAAGTCAGTTGATGAAAGAGAGAGAAGACCACTAGCAAAATATTTACAACAGGAAACAACATTGTTTGCAGGATTTTAATGTATTGTAAATATACGGGTTATATATAATGTAATGAGTAATATCAACAGTACTATAGCCGTGACATTGATATTACTAATTGTCTATGTGATGGTTTCATTTGTTTGCTTAAAGCATGCTTTAGAAAATGATTGACATTAACTTAAATACAACCTATATGTTTTGTAGTTAATGTACTAAAACATGTAAAACCACCAGCGTGATCCTGTGTTATTTATCATCAACTGATGTCAAATGTGCAACATTAGAGGAAGTTACTTGTGTGCAACGTTTATGCACAGGTCATGTACGATCTGATAATTACACATGATTATGTGTTTCCTGTGTGTGGGCTGCAGGGCCTCTTCAGAGTGGCTCCGTCGGCCTCCAAGCTAAAGAAGCTGAAAGCATCGCTGGACTGCGGAGTTCTGGATGTGCAGGAGTACTCGTCCGACCCGCACGCCATCGCAGGTGAACTACGCCCACACAAACACTTTGTTCAAAGCCCATTTCCATAACAACAACCCCTACACTCTGTCATTGTAAGTCAGGAAAGAAAACTGTAAAATACATCTATGTTAAAGGCAAAGATTTTTGCACAACATCTACAGCAGTTTTTGTATAATGTCGAAAGGTCATTTGTAAAAGTTTTTAGATGGATTTTGCACCTAGTTGGTAGAAAATGTGCTTCTTCAGGCAAACAGTCACCGAGCAGTGTTCATCAGCTAAGCACCACAGTGCTCTTTTCCTAAAGGCTTTTTGTCCTGATATTACTGTCCATTTCACACATTAGCATGAAATCTGTGCTGAGCTATCTGAATCTGGCAGCTGCACTGGCTGCAAGGCCCTGCTGGAGGGGGATGGAGATATGGGGCATGGCCTCGGCTGTGCTTTGAAGAGAGAAAACAACCCTCCCCTTCTCTGGAAAAGCTAACCACTCTCTACTCCCCGTTTTTTCCGACCCAAAGGGGCTCTGAAGTCATACCTCCGTGAGCTCCCTGAGCCACTGATGACCACTGAACTTTATGATGAATGGATTCAGGCCTCCAAGTGAGTTGCTGTTTTCTTATTAAAAGTGTTTGCTTGAATTATGCCATTGGCCCACTTTGAAAAGCAGAAAACAGTCCAAAGTCTCTATGAAACTGCCAAAATGAAAAATGGTGACACTTATTAAAAAGTGGAGCAACTGTAAACTGTAATGATTTTTTTTTATTTCCACAGCATTCAAGATATGGACAAGAGACTACAAGCATTAATGGCAGCGTGTGAAAAACTCCCCACAGACAACTTGAACAATTTCAGGTCAGTCGCTGTCCCTTATTTCTGTCCTATCCTTTGGACATTTTCTTCTGCTATAAAAAAAGAATGAAAAGCACTTTTAGATCATAAGGTAACATTTCTCTGGCCCTAAAGTCAGACAAGGAGAAAAATGACTATCATTGATGCAAATTGCCCAAAGCCAGGCTCAGACAATATCATCACACTGAAAAACTAGAAGCAGTATCAAAAGTAACAGCAGCAGCCGGTTTGAAATGCAGACATCCAGATTAATGCTTCTGCAGCATTTGCACTTGCGCCACCTGCAGGCAATGACTTTTCCTGCCATAGTAATCATTGTCTGCAAGTTTTCAATTTGCAGCAACTGTTCATTTATTCTCAGCTTATAGAAGATGTCAAAATGTCTTTATCTGCAGGTTTTAACTGCTGCTGCAGTTAGATTACTTTCTCAGTAGGTGGCACAGTTTGGGACAGCTGTAATGAATAATAAAAGAATAAGATATAGGTTGGTTTTGAGATGCACTCTTGTATTTAAATCCCACAGATATCTAATCAAATTCTTAGCAAAGCTCAGTGAGTACCAAGATGCAAACAAGATGACTCCTGGTAACATGGCGATTGTTCTCGGCCCTAACTTGCTTTGGACGCACACCGAACCGTATGTATTTTATTCGTTTACATATCATACACACACATCACATGAGGGTCATACTGTAGTTCAATTCTTTTTCTTCTGTCCAGGAACATGACAGAGATGATGACCACCATGTCCCTGCAGATTGTTGGCATCATTGAACCCATAATCCAGCATGCTGACTGGTTCTTCCCTGGAGGTGGGGATCACATGCTGTGTATGTAATATTGTAGTCAGGCTGGGCAACATTTTGATTTTTATTGATCTTCCGTCATTGTAATTATATAAAGAGATTTGTAGGTTATGGTTTTGTGCAAATTAATGTCAAAGCAGTTGTGTAGTCAAACTTATATATCCTTATATCCTCATCTGTTTTAGGTAGACACTAGTAGTAACCCCTGATTCTTAGCACTGGTAGTTACACCACTGTAACTACTGCTCTAACATCAGTATACTGTATGCTGATAGCATGTCCCCTCCTCCCTCAGAGATTGAATTCAACTTGACAGGCAGCTATGGCAGCCCGATCCACACCAACCACAACTCCAACTACAGCTCCATGCCGTCGCCGGACATGGACCAATCTGAGCGCAAGCAGCAGCACGACCAGAGCCGACGCCCACTTAGCGTGGCCACCGACAACATGATGCTGGAGTTTTACAAGAAGGATGGGTATGATGCCAAGTGCATCCTTCTGCTGCCCGCCTCTCACTCTCTCTCTCTCTCTCTCTTTCCACCCACGCCTCCTCTCAGGCATCTGATATTTAATTCTTAATATTTGAGGCAGGCAACACATGCACATTAAAAAGCCGTTACCTCAGTGGAGCATTTGCACACCCTGTAATCTAAAGTTAGAGGTGAGAATTGCACCGTACATCTCACCTGTCAATACTTCCAGCAAGTACAACTACATCCCCTATTATCAGCATTCATCAGGAGAGGAGAATGCTGAAAACTCATTTAAATGCACGGGGCTCAATTGCCTTGAGTGGCATTGTCTCGATGGCAACGAGTCCTTTTTTTTTTTTTTCTCAGGAAATATTTCTCCAGGGCTATCTTCCCATCCTCCCACACCCAGCTCCTCCTTCACAGTCTGGCTAGCGCGTCACCTGGCCTGAGTCATTCATCCAGCCTGTGGAAAAACACTGGCAGTCAGAAATTGATGTCTTCACCAAAATACCCCCCCGACACATTAAGGAGAAGGAATCGGCGCCTCCCTTAATCAGCCACTATCAGTGTGGGGCGATCCGACATAGCTTCTATCCATTTAGAGTAATTAGCAGCTCAGAATAAAGGCCTGTGTGTTTGTATGTTTTGGACTAAACAGGGTAGAAATAATAAGAATTGGTCAGTAGATAGGTGCACGCTGTTTATGTGGCCAAACATCTGGAACATCACTTCTGCTCATCCCCCCCATCACATGCATTATACTGAGTGTCTGTGATTGTGAACCATGTCTGCATCACTTCTGACCTCATATCCCTTTTGCCTCTCTTCCCCCTACTAACGCAGCATTAGGAAGATACAAAGGTACGCCTTTTTCCCCACTTCTTTCCTCACTACCCCCTCTCACCTCCTCCTTCATCATCATATATGACTCCACGTATGTGCTTGTCTCCAGTATGGGCGTCCGGGTTATGGATACGTCCTGGGTGTCTCGCAAGGGTTCGGCCACGTTGGCGCGCAAGGCCTCCTCCACCCCCCCAGGCATGCAAGGCCCCGGCTCTCCTGCGGACACGCTCATCCCCGAGCAGCCCGGAGAGCTCGCCACCTCCCCGTCCGCGACGCCGCCACCTGGAGAAAGGGTTTGGTAAGTCACAGCGACGACAACGCTGTCCCCCCCCTCCCACCACCTTCCTCGCACATCCACTCCTGTTCATTTTTATCTCCATCATCATCACCATCATTAACTTTCTGAGCTCTGTGTGATCAAGAACCTTGGCTGTGTTTATCATGCTCCCGTTTTTTTTCCCTCCTTGATCTTTTTAGTGTTTCTCTGTCGACACCTTTCATGCCTCATTCTGTTATTATTATTTGTTCCTCACTCTCCACATTTCTTCAGTTCTCCCTGTGGTTTGTCAGGTTGATGTCACTGTGGGTAAAAAATTTCCAAACAATAATGACATTTTTTTAGGGTTTAAGTTCAAATACTGTACACAACCCTAAGTTTCAATCTGCAAGTCCGTTGCGAGCATGCTAATATTTCCCATATCCCATTGTCGTGGCTTGGCTTTTCTCAGCTTTGGTCGTGAATTATTTCCTTTTCTGTTGACACTCTGACTGATTTCACCATTTGGTACGATTATCATAGTCAAACACATGAATAATCACCTCATGGTCGCTGGCTCTGCCTGTGTGGCAGACGAGAGATAATATGGCTTCTGGCTTGGCTGGCTTTCCCCTCATCTCCTGTGGCTCTTTCAGCCGATGAAAGGGTTTTGTGTCTGTTTCACACTGCCCTGGGCTGGCTGCAGGACCTGCAATGCAAACGTCATAGTCAAGTCATATACTGTAGGATAAGGGCAGATAGGGTTTCCATATGCAGCAGAGAGGGGATTGATAATACCGTGAGGTGCAGACGAGCGCTTTGACTCCAGAGACAGATCCTCACAGCTCCATGCAGTGTGCAGACACAAGGTGCTCACAGAGGGAGTCCTACACACTGTGTTCTTTTCCTTTGGCAAGAAAACTTTCTTTTCCTTTGCTCTTTCTTTCTGCTTGTCTTTGTATTTGCACTAAGCTGAGTGTGTGCTAAGTTTGGTGCCCACCGCCCACCCTAAAATGCAAATTTTTTTTCTTTTTTCTCTTCTGTTTTTTGGCTACGGACCAACTAACACACTAACACCCTGATCATCAAACCAGCTTATCCTATATCGCTCCAATGCGTCTCCCTGTTCAATCACCAGAGCTGTTTCTTTTGTGCTGTCTATTCTCTTAATATCTACAGCTCAGACAACGTGTCGCCCAATCGGCCGGACACCTCTCATGCCCACCCACCCCCAGGGGAGGACCGGCCACCCCCCCCTTACCCCACCTCCTCGTGCCACG